>SJYO01010634.1:1497402-2065988 GCA_006410555.1 Capra ibex | reverse complement strand
TCCTGTTACCTTTGTTGGATCTACAGGTAGTCGTCTACTTACTATTCTTTCGACACCATGTATATGTGTTACCTCATAATGAGTCGGTAATTTTTCTTATATAAACTTAATCAAGATTACTCTACCTACTTTGACCTCGGTTAATATGTCTCACTTCATTCGGTCTTTCTTTTTGTGGTTATGTCATATGATTGTGTATATATACCTTAAATCTTTCTACCATTACTACTGGGACATACGTTCTGTCGTTTTCTCTGTGTCTACATATCTCGTCTTAAAACCTGAGTCTCCCTCTCCCTCTCCCACCCTACTAAACCCTCTTACCGTAAGATTGTACATATGATAGTACATTCTTTGATTAGCGGTCCGATACAAACTACGTCCTATGTCCTACGAACCACGACCACGTGCCCCTACTGGGTCTCCCTACCACACCCCACCCTCCACCCTCACCCCAAGTACAAACCCTTGCGTACATTCTTAATTTCTAAAATTTTAANTTGAGGATCTCCTCTTGTATCCGTTTTGTGAGAGTCTGTATTTAGTGTCGTCCTAGGAGATACTAGGTGGAGGGTCTTAAGACCTTTATTTTCGTTTTTATTTGTTTACCCTAGATTAATTTTAATTTTCGAAGACGTGTTGTTTCCTTTTATATTCGTTCCACTTTTCTGTCGGAAGACTTACCCTCTTTTATTATCGTTTACTTCGTTGACTGTTTGTTGATTAGAGTTTTTATATGTTCGTTGAATACGTCGAGTTAAGGTCTTTTTATTTGCTGGGTTAGTTTTTTACCCGGTTTCTTGATTTATCTATAAAGAGGTTTCTTCTGTATACCTACCGATTGTTTGTGTACTTTTCTACGAGTTGTAGTGAGTAATAATCTCTTTACGTTTAGTTCTGGTGTTACTCCATGGTGAAGTGTGGTCAGTCTTACCGACGCTAGGTTTTCAGACATTGTTATTCACGACCTCTTCCAACGTGACAACCACCCTTACGTTTGATCATGTCGGTGATACCTCTTGTCACACCTCTAAGAATTTTTTAACGTTTATCTTGACGGAATACTGGGTCGTTAGGGTGACGACCCGTATGTATGGTTCCTTTGGTCTTAACTTTCTCTGTGTACATGGGGTTACAAGTAACGTCGTGACAAATATTATCGGTCCTGTACCTTTGTTGGATCTACAGGTAGTCGTCTACTTACTATTCTTTCGACACCATGTATATGTGTTACCTCATAATGAGTCAGTAATTTTTCTTATGTAAACTTAATCAAGATTACTCTACCTACTTTGACCTCGGCTAATATGTCTCACTTCATTCGGTCTTTCTTTTTGTGTTTATGTCATATGATTGTGTATATATACCTTAAATCTTTCTACCATTACTACTGGGACATACGTTCTGTCGTTTTCTCTGTGTCTACATATCTCGCCTTAAAACCTGAGTCTCCCTCTCCCTCTCCCACCCTACTAAACCCTCTTACCGTAAGATTGTACATATGATAGTACATTCTTTGCTTAGCGGTCCGATACAAACTACGTCCTATGTCCTACGAACCACGACCACGTGCCCCTACTGGGTCTCCCTACCACACCCCACCCTCCACCCTCACCCCAAGTATAAACCCTTGAGTACATGTGGACACCACCTAAGTACAGTTACATACCGTTTTGGTTATGTCATAACATTTCATTTTATTTCATTTTTATTTTTAATTTTTTTTTTCTATTTTTTTATTTTGAGTACCAACAGACAGAGGGTTTAGGTACGAGAAACTAATGTGACTCCACTTAGGTAGAATTCAGATGAAAAGACACTACTTTACTACATTTTAGTTTATGACTGAGTATGATCTTTTCACTGAGGGACAGAAGATAAGAGTGAGATGTCATAAGGGATACTTATTGGTTATAATAGAAAATTTTCATCATAAAGAATATGATAGAAAATATCAATGTTCGATTTCGCGACATGTTCCAAACGAAAAGAAGGATAAGACCGGAGTACGACAAGTATAAAAGTGACAAAAAAAAAAAGGGGTTTCACTTGGTAGAAATAGACGTGTAAAGAAAATCTTTGAAAAGGTCGTGTGTGGAATTACTTCTAGAGAATTTAAATTAGTTATTTACAGAGGTCCTCTATAAAGGACCGCCGAAGAGTAACACCGCTGAAGAGAACAACGCCTCGGGTCCGAACTCCCGTGCACCCGAGTCATCGACACCGAGGGACCCGGACCTCGTGTCCGAGTCAGCAACACTACGCACCCGAATCAATGAGACACCGTGTACCCTTAGAAGGGTCTAGTCTCGAACTTGGGTGCAGAAGATGTAATCGTCCGTCTAAGAAATGGTGACTTGTGGGTCCCTTCGGGTGGGATAAAAGACTTCTTCTTCAAGTCTCTTCCAATTCTTTAATGGACTCTAGTTTCTGTGTCCCAGAGTTTCGGGTCCCTGACGACACCGATCTCGACATCCTACTCCGTAACTGTCTTCGAGGTCTTCACTTAGAGACTTCTAGACACGTACCAATGTGCTAGGTTCAGGACATTCACAATCTACACTGTCTCTCTTACCTCTCCATTCCTAAAAAAGCAAGTTCATCTCTCCTGTCTTTCTGTTCCTAATCACTGTACTACCACCCATTCTCAACCTCCGCGATCGGACCCATGGTTCGTACACGTCAAAGTTTACACACCTGTGACGTAAAACTGTCTTCAAACGTATCATTTTCCATCACCATTATTGAAAATTCTTTTTTCTAGCTTCGATCACGCACCATCTCGGTTATGAGGGGGGTCCAGGTAGACTGAGGCTTCTGATACGGAAAGCAGAAATCAAATGGGAGTCGTGTAGAAGGTATAAGTGTACACGGTGATTTAGGAACGGAGAGTAAAAGTTTTAACCGGTCTACATGATAACACTTCATACGTCTTGAGAGTAGGTCCTGGGAACATAGAAGACTAGTAAACCGTTCGAATTTGTTCTGGAACGCGTTGCGAAGAGAAAAGCATGTGAATTGTGACGTTACAGGGAAGAGGATGTACTCGGGATCCGGAGGTAAACCCGAGAGCTAGTGAGAGGGCAAGTCAGAGAAGGCCCTATAAGGAGACAGAGCCTAGAGATCGAAAGTAGTGAGGGAGGAGGAAACGACATAGGAGAGACGAGTGATTGTAAGAGAGAACATTTTGTGGATAGGGAATAGGAGGATAGATGGGGAGTTCAGTGGTGGGTTTCCGGTAGAAAGGTGGAAAAATAAGGGTCGGTACCTGTCCTTTCACATCAAATACCAACAAGTGAGGTAAAGGACTTTCGTGACGTCAGTCTGAAACGGGGGTGGAAGGTGACTTTGACGAGATTCTAATGTTTTCGGAGAAGTTATAGTCTCGGTCACGTATACTCCAGTAATAGGATGAGGTAAAGAGACGACGAACCTGTCAAAAACAGTATGGTAATACGATTTTTGGGAGGGGAGGGAACCAAAGACTTTATAACGTAAGCAAATGTGAGGAAAGACGGGGGGAATAAGACAGAAGATTGTACCGGGTGACGAACAGAGAGTAAAGTAAGACAGGACTCTTAAGGAGGAGAGACTTTTAAAGTTGGTTGCGAAATTACGTCTTGATACGTGGTCTTGAGATATCGACTCGGACAGGGGTAGACTGGAGGAGAAGTTATAAAAGTTTCCTGAATAAAAGAGAATTCTACTCAAACCTTCTTTTTCATCTTTAAACGACAGTCTGAGTGTTTCATCTCTGTCTCATAAGGTCCCTCCGTCGACGTTTTGCTATACGTCTTTCTTCCTTCCCTTTGCAATCATCTCTAACTCTCCTGGCAGTAGTCAAGTCAGTGCTACGTCACACGTCCCTTGACGACCCCCGTCCCAACCCTCCTCTCTTCTCTCCTCCGGGCCACCCATCCGTCTCCAGTTTGTTTTCCTTCCTAGAATATATGGTACGTGTAACAAAGCCTAAAACGGGCACACCTACCATTTGACAACATAGACCTCGTCTTCTCAAGGTACTAACCGAGACTTAAGATTTTTCGAGTAAAACAATCCTCTCACATTTGTCCTACTCTGATCTCCGTCCTCTGGTTTCTTCGACACGATTATTAGGTTACTCCCTACTATTACCTCACTTGATCCCGGTGTCTCTATAAAAACTTCTCAACCCTGTTACCAGAAAAGATTTCACTTTAGTTCTCTTAAATCACTAATTAATTAATTTTCTCATGGATCTTCCATCTGATATCCTACCACTCCAAAGATCAAATCTACTCTTTTATAAATAGTACTACCTAATATCCTTCATTTCATCTAAATAACCTGTCGTGAGTACATGGTCTGTCTAAATATAAAAGGGGTACCATCCGTGACACACTTCGAGATCTAACTAAAGGTAAAACTTATAAAAACTCTATGAAACTTTGTAAGTCTAAACTTCACAGATCTTTTGTCTCTCTTTCTGTAGATTTTGAGTCCTCCGTCTAGAGACAACACAACGATAATAATTGTCACAACACTGTATCCAAGAACACCCACCTAAAAACAGGACTACGGATTAATCGAAGAGGTTATCGAGTCACCCATTTCTTATGTGGACGTCGCGTCCTTTGTGTCCTCTACGTCCAAGTTAGGGACCTAATCTTTCTAGAGGACCCCTTCCTTTACAGTTGGGTGAGGTCTCAAGAACGACCTTTTAGGGTACCTGTCTCGTCGGACCACTCGATGTCAGGTTTCCCAGTGTTTCTCAGCCTGTACTGATTCGTTGACTCGTACGTACGAATTAATCGATATGTCATTCTTCCTATAATCACTTTACTCTGAATCAACTTTAGATGGTATTAGGATACGGTACAATAAGTATAATGAACTTTTTATTATGGGACAGTCAAACGACAGAACATACAAATTGTATTAAAAGGCTCTTTGTTGTATATGTTAACGTATTGACTTGGTAAATCCTGACTAAAGACGGTTTGACTATGTCTTAGTTTCCAATTTTTGAGGAGAAGTATTCGTAAAAATAGTGAGAGTTTCTTTAACGACAGAAGTGGTATGCAATCACCACAGGAAACTGAAATGTTCTTGCAAAATATATACTACTGATGTAAATATAACTACTGTTGGAATACTTATTTGTGTTAGGAAAACCCTTTACCCTTTTTAAATCTTTCTCGAATTTATATACGTATAGAAAATTGGGTCAGTAAGTTGTAAACCTTTTAATATTCCTTTATCAGGTTCGTTATCTTTTTTCGATATATGTAGTACTACAAACAGTGTCGAAATAAATATTAAAAATTTCTTTTTCTTCGTTGAAACCACAGGAACCCTCATTTAATCACAAATAAATGTACACTGGTAATTTTAATACGAATCTTTGTACTATCTGTAAGTTTTACGTATATTATCTTACCATTCTCCTTTTTTATAACTCTCTTTTTAAAATTTATTTGACATTAACTTCACTTCACTTCAACGAGTCAACACAGGCTGAAAAACACTGGGGGTACCTGACATCGGATGGTCCGAGAAGGGAGGTACCCTAAGAGGTCCGTTCTCATGACCTCACCCAACGGTAAAGGAAGAGGTCCCCTAGAAGGACTGGGTCCCTAACTTGGGCCCAGAGGTCGTAAGGTCCGTCTACGAAATTGGAGACTCGGTGGTCCCTTACATTTTTTATGGGTCTTTTTTATTACCCTCATTTAAACGGTTTTATGGTTGTTATCAATATAAACTTACTCCTTTAATCCCTAATAATAAAGATAAAATGTTAAATAGACACATAGTCTCTAACTAGTAAAAACGAAAGGATCATTGGTGAACGGGAAAAAGACCAAGGTACACGGGACTTAGAAGAGTCCCTTAGTGAACAAGGAAGACTCAAATTCACCAAAGTCACTCCAAAGTCATTCCAAAGTCACTCCAAAGTCACTCCAAAGTCATTCCAAAGTCTCTCCAAAGTCACTCCAAAGTCACTCCAAAGTCACTCCAAAGTCATTCCAAAGTCTCTCCAAAGTCACTCCAAAGTCATTCCAAAGTCACTCCAAAGTCATTCCAAAGTCACTCCAAAGTCATTCCAAAGTCACTCCAAAGTCATTCTAGAGTCACTCCAAAGTCACTCCAACCGTGGTGTCCTTATATCGGGTTCGGTTCTAGTAGTCTTCGTTTATCTAATTTAAGATCTTCCAAAACAAAACAAAACAAAACAAAAATTTTTTTGGAAAACTCTTTCTGCGTCCGAGGAAGGTAACGCTTAACGATTCTCCTATCCTTCATTCAGACCTCAACACCTGTCGATAAAACAGTGGTACTTCATCTTCTCTAGGTCCCTTCCCCCAAGTTTAATGGTGGGTGGATGTACCTGAAGGGTCCACCTCGATCTCCATTTATTGGGTAAACGGTTACGTCTTCTGAACTCTCTGTGCCCAAACTATGGACCCAGTCCTTCTAGGGGACCTCCTCCTGTGTCGTTGTGTGAGGTCATAAGGACGGACCTCTTAGGGTACGTGTCTCCTCGGACCGACGGATATCAGATATCCAACGTTTCTCAACCTGTACTGACTACTCTGAATCATATGTGTACCGTGTCTCTCCTCCTTCTTTTTTTGGTGATTCTTTACAAAGTCGATTACTGAAACTTGGGTTGAACTAATTATCATGGAAGAGAGAACCCGTTCCCATTCCTCGGTTTTTTTTTTTTCACCATCTTCTCTCTGGTCCTCCCATCTGTTAGCCGGTCTTAACGGAAAAGGGATTAGTGTACACGACAACTCGTAAACATTATACCGATCCTGTAGATTCTTTGACTTAACAATTTAAATAAATTAAAATTAATTAAATTTTAAATTTCGATATCACAAAAGGGTACTTTGTGTCAAAATAACAAAACTATCCTAGTATAAAGTGAAATTTGTGACACAACAGAGTATATAATAACATAATCTCACATAGTCCGCACACGTAGCAAATTATATGTATTCGTGTAGTGACTAGATCAACCACGACTTGATAACTAAGTCCAACTTACTAAAAACAAATACATCATATTGTAATATTACGTAAATAAAAGTATAAAAATACGTCGAACTGAAGACCATCATATATACATTTAATAATAGTAATTGATTTATCTTTATGTATAATAAAAGTCATATTACACTGATTTAATAAAAATGTTCAATTTTTTAATCGTACCCGGCTAAAAATTCAATTTTTACTTCCGTCTTATCATTACATCTCCGTTTACCTTTACATCTTCGATTCTGACGTAGCTCCTATCATTTTTTTTTACGACTTTCTTCCACACAACGTTTAAAATGTTACTTAACGTTAAACGACTTGTTTTAAAAAAAATTATAAACAATATATTTTTTAATTCTATTATTTTACCTATAAAAGTGGTTCGTATATTATTTAAAGTAGTTATCAGTTTTCTCTAAGTCACTTGAATGAACGAATTTTAGTTTTAATTTACTGGATACTTTTACAAAAATTACTAAAAATTATCCTGAACTCGAACATCACAACCAGTCGATATTCTATTGAACCGTGAGGGGCGGGGACTGTGTGTGTGGATCTACCTCTCTACCGTCCATTTTCTTCAATAATAAACAATACCTTTAAAACACTCTTTTAATAATTATTTTATTATTTTTCATAAAATGTTTTATTTTATAGATGTCAATTCGGTAGTTGTTAAAAGGTATTTTATATTTTTGAAAGATTTTTATAGTTTCTAGTTAACTAAGTTTCAACCCTTTTAACGGTCTCTTTTTGTCAACTAACGAGACAAGGAGACACACTATATATAACTTTTATAGACATCAACCAAAAGTCTTCGTTTGATACATTTCATAGTACTTTTTAATTGCAAAAAGTTACATATCCTCGTTTACGAATACTAAATAACGGTTAAATACCTTACAACTTTCTTTGTCCTCTATTATTTCCATTACTAAAAATACAAGAAATGTATAACCAACTCATTGTCTCTCAAAATATTTTTAAATGACATGGTAGCCAGAAGGGTCCACCACGTCACCATTTCTTAGAAGGACGGTTAAGTCCTATACGTTCTCTGAACCAAAGCTACGGACCCAATCCTTCTGGGAGACCTTATCCTTTACCGTTGTGTGAGGTCATAAGAACGGACCTTTAAAGGTACCTGTCTCCTCGGACCACCCGGTGGTAGGAACCGCAACGTTTCTCAGTCTGTTTTGACTCGTTACTACACACGTACGTGTGTGTGTGTGTGTGTGTGTGTGTTGGTAATGAGGTTAAAAAGACCTTTGGTTTCCTTACGAACTGTTTATAAGGTATTCGTTTCCTTTTGTACCGTCAGGTAATGAATGTCAAAGAGTGTAATATGAAGAGTATCTTTGTAGATTTAGACTTCGAGATCCCTTTTCTCTTTGTGTGTATTCAGGATCTATCAGTCCATAACTCCAACTTTAAATTTGAAAAGTATCGTGTCTACCTATTATCACTGAGAAATCAATACTAACCGTCACAACATACAATCAATGTTTTTAATGACCCTTTTAAACTTATTACCAAACAATTATAAATATGTATATACGACGAAAAGTTAAATGAATTTTAAATAAACTTAGACTATGATTATTATGTTCTTAATCACTCAAACGAATTGAACCTGTCAAAACTTGGACTTTATGTAAACAAAGTTTCAGTTTCGTTAAGAAGTATTTTCCCACTTTTTCAAAATTTTTATACTTACTTCCAAACTTTCCCTATACTACAAAACTATGAACTAAGTCAATCATCTTTTGAAATTTTATACAAGGTTTGTAAAACTCACATATTTACCTCAAAGAGTTGGTATTTAAAATACTTCAGATTGATATTTGGTTCCTAAACACTACTTTTAATTCACACACGTTACTCTACACGATATTTACATTTTATGTGTAGTCTAAAGTTTCTGAAGTATACTATTCTTCTTACTTTCTATAAAGTTATCAAACTTTATAATTAATACACAACTGTACCAATAAACTTTATATAACCGGTTTATTTTATATTAATTTCAATTAAATATGTACAAATAAAATGAGTAAATTACACTGATGATCTTTCAAATTTCAATGTAATCACCTAACGTAATTTAAAGACGACCCGTCACGACCCGACCTTACAGTCCACATACCTACAGACAAAGAGGGTACCTGGCTATCGAGAAACTCCTACCTATGACGTCGAACGACTAGGAAACGAACGACATGTAATAGAAGTACATTACGACATGAAAGTATATCACTTATTAGTCTATTTACAAACGATTTAAATTAAAGTAAACCTTGTTCTGTGATGTAAAACAATACTCTTTGATGAGAGTAGAATACCTAAAAATCTTGTAATGATCGTTACTGACAATTTAAATCCAAAATAAAAAAGTCGGTCTCCCTAGATCGTATAAAGTGTAAAAAGAGAGAAGGGAATATACGGTCAAGAAACTTCTTAAAAATAAACGAAGACTCAAGTGGGGTCACGGTTAATGAACTCCTATGGTCTATCAAAACGAGAAAGATATGAGTAATGAATACAGTAGTAGTTCTATCTGAACGTTTCGATTTTATAGTTCTTTTTTGGGACCCCCTTTTCTCTCCTTTCTTTCACCCTCCTCTTCTCTCTAGAATTTTTGTCTTTACCCCCTCTAGAAACTTTTTTTAGATCAAATACTTCGCTCTTTACCCTAACTCTCAGACCAATATTTAGGGTTCATTCATGGAACTCCTCTTCCTGGAACTGTCTTGTTCTGTTTATGTTTCTCGGTTGACAGTCTGTGACAAGGTTAGTCACTTGTTCTTTAACTCTAAACCTCCGATTCTACACCTTACTGACACAAACGACCAACAAGTCAGCACAGGTTGAGAAACACTGGGGTACCTGACATCGGACGGTCCGAAGAGACAGGTACCTTAAAAGATCCGTTCTTATGACCTCACCCAACGGTAAGGGAAGAGGTCCCTAGAAGGAATGAGTCCCTAGCTTGGATTCCGAGGACATAACGTCGTCTAAGAAATAGTAGACTCGGTGGTCCCACCTACACCTTACTAATCAAGTTTAGTTATCAGGTTTCGTTGTCAATATACATGAAGACTTCTGGACCCAGACCTTCCGTGGGTCCTTTTACAAAAACAAACAGCACTCACTCAAACTGTATACTGGTAGAAATACTGGACAATTCAAGAAAACTAAGACGAGCTACCTTCGTCCACGTGGTCTCTACGACGTGCGGTAGTACCACGCGTGGTAGTGGTGAGTTCCTTCTTGTCCCTTCCCTTTTCTCAAGGGTCACTACGTGAGGAAGGGGATTGACCAGGGCGTAAAAACTGTCGTTCACTTCTTCGTCCTACCCAAAGACACCGAGAAAGTTCTAATCTCCTTACACACTTCGTACGAGTCGACGTCACACCCCGTTACTTACTGTTGTGAATCTTCCGGTACTCAGTTTACGGTGACCTCTCTAGTAACATACGTTTCTCCGAGGACTGACGGACACCTTATAGAAGAACCGACCACACACGTCACGACACGATTCAATGAGGTCAACTCAGGGTGAGAAACGTTGGGGTACCTGACATCGGGCGGTCCGAGGAGACAGGTACCCTAAAGGGTCCGTTCTTATGACGTCACCCAACGGTAAAAGAAGGAGTATACAGAACGGAACATTACTCTACAATTTAAGAGAAGGGACCTGTAAGTTCAGTCGACACGGGAATTAGATTCATGCGTTCGTGGAAAAATATTCCTACTCGATGGCTAAGGTCGGACTTAAGTTCCTTTAACGGACCCTTAAGAGTCGGAAACACAAAAGGACTGGAAGACCGTGAGATTGGGACGAGGTCGAGGGTCGAATCACCGGACTGGAAGAGAGACCTCTGGAGAGACATGTGTAGGATGGTCTATTAACCCAGGGTCGAACTACGAAACCTAAAGGAGATCAAGTAAGGAAACCGAGGGTTCCGTGACCGCTGGGGTCCGAGTCAGGATTCCTTAGATCAGACCGGTGTCGGTAAGTCGCCTGACGTGATCGGTAGTCCTCGATCCCACACTTCCGGTCGCAAAACAGATTTGCAACACTCCCTGAGAGGTACGAGGAGGTCGTTTTTAATTAAATGGGTAACCGTACAAGGTGAAAGTCAAATACCCTTTACCCTACATACCCTTTTGTCTCAGAAGGTCTTCGTTGACGGGTGTAGTGACCGAGTTAATGGTCTTCACTACTTCCTTACACCAGTGACGGATGTTCGGAATACCTAAAATAAGTCGGACAGTGAACGAGAGTCCACAAGATTCATTCGTACGACGAAACGCCCTTCACAAAAACCAGACCCGTTCTGTTGTGAGTGGTGTTCTGGTCTTTCTTTAACGTCTACACGTGTCGTCTCGATGTCTGAAGTCCTGCTCTCGGAGACAGGGGTGGTGTCGTGTGTACATGACACAGTTCACACCGACGACGGGAAGTGTCACGATAGAGTACTTGAAGGTCTTCCAAGTGAACTGGGAGTTGAAAGGGGACCCACCGCCCCCACCGTCCCTTCCGTAGAAGTAGGATTCTCAATCCCCCTGGTATATATTCGCTGGTTCAGAGGACACGGTCTCACAGAAGAAGTCATTATACCTCTGTTACTGTCACAGATGGACTCTTAACACTCTTAATTTACTCACTTACGCACATTTCTTGAGTCTTCCGTCGACCGCGTATTATTGGTGAGTCAGATTCAATCGAGGACGACGACGAGACGACGAAGTCCTTATTTGTCATTTCCGGAAAGTGGACAATTGTGAAGAGTTCCCCTACTACCCTCTGTCAGTCAAAGACGAGCATATAGGGGTTCATCGAAGGAGGTCACCAGAATCTCGTACCATGTAAACCTAAAAGATAACGACCGAAAAGAAAAAAATTTTTGAAATAAATAAAAACCGACACGAACAGAAGTAACGACGTATACCCGAAAGAGATAAACACCTCTCGTACCCAATGAGAAGTAACGACACGCCCGAAGAGTAACGTCACCGAGGAGAACACGTCGTGCCCGAGATCCGGACATCCGAAGGTATCCACATCATGCACCCGAGTCGTCAACACCCGGGGGTCGGGGTTCTTGTGTCCGAGTCATCAACACCAGGTACCCGAATAAAAGGGACACCGAATACCGTAGAAGGGCCTGGTCCCTAACTTGGACACAGGGGACGTAACTGTCCACCAAAGAATTAGTGACCTGGTGGTCCTTTCGGGATGACTACTGAAAAGACATTTCTTTCTGTGACCACAAATCACTTCACTACACATTTCTCTGGGGTTTGACCTTAAGGAGGGGAGTGGGGTGTTCCTTTCACCTGCAAACAGAGGAATAGTTACCACTTGCGACGTACAAAGATCCCTTCCCTCCGACAGTGTAAATATTTTAGAAGACTCACCGAACGGTACGGTAGACCACCTTCTTTCCTGGGAAGGTCAGTCTAAAATCTGGAGTAAGATTTTGGACCTTTAATATAAAATGGAACCTTTTTTAGTGACTATATAGATACGGGAAAAAAATAGTGTACTTTTAACCCGTAATTTTACGTACTCGAAGTTTCAGGAAAAGTCCAGATTGTAAGATTTTAATACATTAAACGCTTAGTGGTACCAAATCTTTTTTGAATTCCTTTATCTAGAGATGAAATACCCCTGTGTGTGAGTATTAAGGGCTTGTAAAATAATTTATAACCTACCTTTTTTGGATTGTCCGGAAAACCGATAAAGTTCCGGGGTAAATTGTTTCAAAGTACTCTGTAAAACTATCGACTGAGAACAATATTAAGGTGTCGAGATTCAAGTTCTCACAAAAATATGTCTTGACACGTCGGGACTTTTCTATGGGGTGCGTGTTCCATTCTCTTTGGGTTCATTCTACCATCCACAACGTTCTCCCGTAGTCTTCCGTCTGTGTGACTTTGGTATGAGTGTCTTTTGATCAGTTAGATTAGTGTGATCCTGGTGTCGGAACAGATTGAGTTACTTCGGTTCGGTACGGACGTCCCTTTGGGTTCTGACCGTCAAGCACCACCTCTCCAGACTGTCTTACACCAGGTGACCTCTTCCCTTACCGTTCGGTGAAGTCATAAGAACAGAACTCTTGGGGCACTTGTCATCCTTTTCCGTTTTACTATCCTATGGTTTTCTCCTTGAGGGGTCCAGTAATCCACGGGTTATACGATGACCTCTAGTCACCTCTTTATTGAGGTCTTTCTTACTTCCCTACCTCGGTTTCGTTTTTGTTATGGGTCGACACCTACACTGACCACTATCTTCGTCCTAGGCTACGACATTTCTCGTTATAACGTATCCTTGGACCTTACAGTCCAGGTACTTAGTTCCGTTTAACCTTCACCAGTTTGTTCTCTACCGTTCCCACTTGCAGCTGTAAGATCCTTAGTCGCTTGATTTTGCCTGACTTTACCCACTTAAATTGAGTCTACTGGTAATATAGATTATGACACCCGTCCTTAGGGAGTCTTCTTTACCTCATCGGCAGTACCAGTTGTTTTCTCAGGCTTTACGTCATGAACCTACGTTAGAGTCTTTGCTGTCTTACTAGAGTCAAGCAGAGGTTCCGTTTGGAAAGTTATAGTGTCAATAGGTTCAGATACGGGGTTGGTCATTGTGACTTCTTTGACTTCAACTTACCAAAATACTTCTGGATGTTCTGGAAAATCTTGATTGTGGGTTTTTTCTACAGGAAAAGTAATATCCTCTGATCTTACGTTTTCATCCTTTAGTTCTTTGTGGACCTCATTGTCCGTTTAAACCGGAACCTTATACCTTACTTCGTCCCATTCCTGATTATCTCAAAACGGTTCTTTTACGTGACCAGTATCGTTTGTGGGAAAAGGTTGTTGTGTTCTCTTCTGAGATGTGTACCTGTAGTGGTCTACCAGTTGTGGTTTTAGTCTAACTAATATAAGAAACGTCGGTTTCTACCTCTTCGAGATATGTCAGTTGTTTTTGTTCTGGTCCTTGACTGACACCGAGTCTAGTACTTGAGGAATAATGGTTTAAGTCCGAGTTTAACTTCTTTGATCCCTTTTGGCGATCTGGTAAGTCCATACTGGATTTAGTTTAGGGAATACTAATACGTCACCTTCACTCTTTATCTAAATTCCCTGATCTAGACTATCTATCTCACGGACTACTTGATACCTTACTCCAAACACTGTGACATGTCCTCTGTCTCTAGTTCTGGTAGGGGTACCTTTTCTTTACGTCTTTTCGTTTTACCGACAGACCCCTCCGGAATGTTTATCGACACTTTTCTTCTCTCCGCTTTTCGTTTCCTCTTTTCCTTTCTATATTCGTAGACTCACGTCTCAAGGTTTCTTATCGTTCTTCTCTATTCTTTCGGAAGAAGTCGCTAGTTACGTTTCTTTGTCTCCCTTTGTTATCTTACCCTTTCTGATCTCTAGAGAAGTTCTTTTAATCTCTATGGTTCCCTTGTAAAGTACGTTTCTACCCGAGCTATTTCCTGTCTTTACCAGACCTGGATTGTCTTCGTCTTCTATAATTCTTCTCCACCGTTCTTATGTGTCTTCTTGACATGTTTTTTCTAGAAGTGCTGGGTCTATTAGTACTACTACACTAGTGATTAGATCTCGGTCTGTAGAACCTTACACTTCAGTTCACCCGGAATCCTTCGTAGTGATGTTTGTTTCGATCACCTCCACTACCTTAAGGTCAACTCGAGAAAGTTTAGGACTTTCTACTACGACAGTTTTGTGAGTTATACGGTCGTTTAAACCTTTTGAGTCGTCACCTGTGTCCTGACCTTTTCCAGTCAAAAGTAAGGTTAAAGTTTCTTTCCGTTAGGGTTTCTTACGAGTTTGATGGCGTATTAACGTGAGTAGAGTGTCCGATCATTTCATTACGAGTTTTAAGAGGTTTGGTCCGAAGTCGTTATGCACTTGGCACTTGAGGGACTACAAGTTCGACCAAAATCTTTTCCGTCTCCTTGGTCTCTAGTTTAACGGTTGTAGGCGACCTAGTACCTTTGTCGTTCTCTCAAGGTCTTTTTGTAGATAAAGACGAAATAACTGATACGGTTTCGAAAGTGACACACCTAGTGTTATTTGACACCTTTTAAGACTTTTTCTACCCTTAGGGTCTGGTGGACTGGACGGAGAACTCTTTGGACATACGTTCAGTCCTTCGTTGTCAATCTTGACCTGTACCTTGTTGTCTGACCAAGGTTTATCCTTTTCCTCATGCAGTTCCGACATATAACAGTGGGACGACTAAATTGAAGATACGTCTCATGTAGTACTCTTTGCGACCTGACCTTCTTTGTGTTCGACCTTAGTTCTAACGGCCCTCTTTATGGTTATTGGAGTTTATGCCTCTACTGTGGTGGGAATACCGTCTTTCACTTCTCCTCGATTTTTCGGAGAACTACTTTCACTTTCTCCTCTCACTTTTTCAACCGAATTTCGAGTTGTAAGTCTTTTGATTCTAGTACCGTAGGCCAGGGTAGTGAAGTACCCTTTATCTACCCCTTTGTCACCTTTGTCACAGTCTGCAATAAAAAAACCTGCAATAAAACGTCAGTCTACCACTAACGTCGGTACTTTAATTTTCTGCGAATGAGGAACCTTCTTTTCAATACTGGTTGGATCTATCATATAAGTTTTCGTCTCTGTAATGAAACGGCTGATTCCAGGCAGATCAGTTCCAATACCAAAAAGGTCACCACTACATACCTATACTCTCAACCTGACACTTCTTCCGACTCACTGCTTCTTAACTACGAAAACTTCACAGCACAACCTCTTCTGAGAACTCTCAGGGAACCTGACGTTCCTCTAGGTTGGTCAGGTAAGACTTCCTCTAGTCAGGACCCTCAAGTAACCTTCTTTACTACGTTTTCGACTTTGAGGTCAATGAAACCGGTGGAGTACGCTTCTCAACTGAGTAACCTTTTCTGAGACTACGACCCTCCCTAACCCCCGTCCTCCTCTTCCCCTGCTGTCTCCTACTCTACCGACCTACCGTATTGTCTGAGCTACCTGCACTCAGACTCACTTGAGACCCTCTACCACTACCTGTCCCTCCGGACCGCACGACGCTAAGTACCCCAGCGTTTCTCAGCCTGTACTGACTCGCTGACTTGACTTGACTTGACACGATTGGAAACTGTTGCCCACCGATTCCCTCTTTTACTCAGATACAGGTGTACAGTCATAGACCACCTTTTGGGATGTCGATGTAGCATCTAACAGATTCTAACTTTCCTACGTAAGCTGAGTGTACTCCTGGAAGAGTCGCGTAAAGGAAGAACCGGTAATCTTTGTTGGGTTTACGGATAGTTACCCTTTTGTTTTTTATTGCCCGATAAATACAAGATATCTCCTTACTGTTCCTTACTTTATGACGGTGTACGTTGTTGTACTTATTTATAGTGTTTGTACTCTCACTAGTTTTCTGTAGTGTTTTTTTGTGTTTACACACTCAGGTGAATAGTCAAGTAAAGTCAGCGAGTCAGTACAGGCTGAGAAACACTGGGGTACCTGACGTCGTACGGTCCGAAGGGACAAGTAGTGGTCGAGACCCTCGAATGAGTTTGAGTACAGATAACTCAGTCACTACGGTAGGTTGGTAGAGTAGGAGACAACAGGGGAAGAGGGCAGAAGTTAGAAAGGGTCGGAGTCCCAGAAAAGGTTACTCAGTCAAGAAACGTTGTCCACCGGTTTCATAACCTTAAACTAAGTCGTACTCAGGAAGGTCACTTATAAGTCCTGACTAAAGGAAATCCTACTCAGGTGAATATATTTCAAATTTTTTTC
The DNA here is from genome assembly GCA_006410555.1 of Capra ibex. Lineage (NCBI taxonomy): Eukaryota > Metazoa > Chordata > Mammalia > Artiodactyla > Bovidae > Capra > Capra ibex. The sequence goes on along the minus strand of SJYO01010634.1, from coordinate 2,049,140 downwards.
CTCTTTCGATTACGTACTATAATCTATAGTACTATCGTCGATGGAAACGTCTTCTCCCACTTTTAATACTTTTCCGTAACACCCGTCTATTTCATCCCTCAAGGACCTCCTTCTCTTGGTCTATATTGTAAAATTTATGTCAAAAATTTCCGATGTCAGGGAAAAGTCAATAATGTTTATAACCGATATTAGGGACACAACATGTTATGTAAGAACATCGGACAGAATGTGGGTTCGCAAACATGGAGGGTGAGGGGGTGGGGATATAACGAGCGGGGGACAGAGGGGGTCACCGTGGGTGATCAATCAAAAGGTATGGTCACTCAGATGAAGAACAATATAATTGATCAAATAACATAAAAATTCTAAGGTACACACTGTAGTATCTAATAAATAGAAAGAGATCCGTATTGAAAGAACTGTATTCTCTTCGGTAAAATCCGGATTCGGTTAAACACTAGAGTTCGACTGGTGTCACGAACGAGAACTGGTCCAGTCCCTTTACATAGTCAACATTTCTGAGGGTCGAGACAAAGTTTCCATTTCTAATCGGACTTCGTGTAAGGACTCGATAAAACGTTCTAAATTTGGGAGAGTTGGCGGTCTGATTGGGCTTGGATTCCTTACTACTCCGACTGTAAACGACTGGGAGTACTGAAGTCAGTTCGTCTCGGTTCTGAGACAGTTGGACACAGGTTACGATACGATTTAAGAAGAACCGAGTTCGGGAAAGTACTTATACGTATATGGTATGGGTTCAGGGAAGAAGATATGTACGTGGGACTCGATTTTGAAGGGGTCAAAACGATAAACTCTTCTATGATGAAGTCTTTTAGAGACGTAACAAGACGATTGAACGACTCTCATTATTTAGGAAGGAAGAAGTTAATCAAAGGAGTCCCATATACGGGGTATCACCCCAACGACCCAGTATACCATCAAAATAAGGATCAAAAATTTATGAGAGGTATCACCAACAATAGTTAAACAAAAGGGTGGGTGTTACGTTCTCCCACAGGAAAAGAGGTGTGGGAGAGGTCGTAAATGACAAACATCTGAAAAACTACTACCAGTGAGACTGACCACACTCTACTATGGAGTAACATCGAAACTAAACGTCAAGGGATTATTACTCGTTAGAATAGTACATAAATAATCGATAGACATACAGAAGGAACCTCTTTACAGACAAAGCCAGAAGATGAAAAACATACTGAGTCCCTCGAGTTTGACCACGAGAGACTTTTTTAGATCTACCCACCCTACCCCACTCTCAACGATCCCTCCAAGTTCTTCCTCCCCCGTTTACATATGGATACTGACTAAGTACAACTACATACCGTCTTTGGTTGTGTTTTAACATTTAGTTAATAGGGAGTTAGTTTTCATTCATTTTTTAGGAAAGAAGAGGACGAGAGACCGAGTCAACATAGAACCGATCTGTGGGTGGTTCTCCGTTTGGGTCTCCATTGTCGAACTTTCTCCGATGGACCTATAAATATTATAAGATAAAAAACTAGGTCCTCCATAAATGTACTCACACACGTGAAGTACTTTTAGGTAGTTCAACATGTGAATTTTATGTACCGAAATATTGTAGTTCCTTGTAAAAATTTTAAGTTCAAAATCCGTGTTGTTTACTATTCTATATGACTTCCTTACCTTATGAGTGTCAAAGGTATTAAATGACTTTAAACTAAACGTATCTTAAAGGTATGTAAAACTCTGATTTCAATACCTATTCTAAAACCGTTTTACTCCTCTCCGTTCCCTAAAGGGACCGGCAGGTCACCAATTCTAAGGTGGAAGGTTATGTCATCCGCGTCCCAGCTAGGGACCAACCCCTTGATTCCGGGGTACACGACGTCCCACACCGGTTTTTCATTTTTCTTTTTCTTTTTTAACCCTCTCCGACCATGTTCATTTGTCTCCCTGTACTCTTGTCGTATTTCCATTTGTTTACGTCTATTACAAGTCACTGATCACTCTTCCCCCATAGTACCCTTTCCGCTTACCCTTCCCTTGACCCCTGGTATGACACCTTCTAAAACTTATGTTCTGTCCCAAACAAGAATTAAAGTATCCGGTATCTGTCGGTTATTCTCAAAACTTGGCCCTTTTAAGAAAGGGGATTAAGAAAGATGAAAATTATCTCACTCCATCTCTCTTCCACCCGAAGGGACCACCGAGTCACCACTTCCTATATGGATGGTTACGTCCTCTGTACCCAAGTTAAGGACCCAGTCCTTCTAGGGGACCTCTTCCTTTACCGTTGGGTGAGGTCATAAGAACGGACCCTTTAAGACACCTGTCTCCTTGGACCGACCGATGTCGGGTACCCCAACGTCCCAACCTGTACTGAAACACTGATTTGTTGTTGGTATCCCTTCCATAGACTTACATAAGTCTTTATAAAACAGGATCCGAGCGTGTGTGTGTGTTACAGGAATACGTATTTTATTTATATAGGGAGCGTTGTCAGGTTTCCTTTCACTAAGGATCTTTCCGATTCAACAGATTCCTTCTGTCTTCTCCGGAAGACGGTCATGATCTTAAAACGAAGGAAACCTTGCACTGGACTCCATTGTCTCGGGTCTCCCTATGTCGTCCCCTAAATAAGTAACTCCCATCCCCCACCACTCCTCCCTCTCCTTCGTTTCTTTTGAATTCATTGGAAGACGTCTCCGGTGGTAGGTCCCGTTCTAACCGACCATATCAAAGGTACCACTACCTCCATCGGTGAGGACAGTGTTTTGGAGTAGGAGGAGACCCGGTCTCTTGGACTAAACTAGTGAAGTGGGGTCGACACCTTAGTCTCGGTAAGTAGGACACAGTCGAGTCCCGTGACCGAGATCTTTTTATGAAAAATAAAATCGTCCAGAAATAATTACTAAGAGGAAAGAACAGAACCTTAACAAGAGGACGAAGTCACTATACGACTCACTTACTCACAAAAGACTTTAAAAGGTAGAGGAAACATCGAAAGTCTAAACCGAGTGCACTTTTTCTCACCTTTCCCACCTTTAAAAGGAAATATGACTTTTAGACGGAGTGACCAACGAAGACATATCCACTTAGATACTACCCGGTAAAAGAGGAATCACAGGTTATCATCAAAACTACAGTCTACCACCAAAACCAAGTTAAGGGTCTGGATAGGGAAGGATCAAGACACTAAACCCTTTTCAATTATTTGGAGTGGAGGGTCTCAAAGGCAAAAGAATAGAAATGATAACATATCCGCTGATCATGGACAAAATATTACTCTTTTACCTGTATTTCATTTGGGTGTCAGTTTTCGGTTCATTTAATAATTAACGTATATATCTGATAAAAGACCGAAAAGGTGGTAAATTACCTCTTAAAGAATCATTAAAAATTGTGAATAATAGGATTCCCGGACCTTTTACATCATAAAGTTGATTAAATAATGCTCAATGATTCAACTATATATATGTGTGTGTATATGTTTGTTTTCATTGTATACTCTAGTTCTTATAAATCCCTTATTCTTAGTGTTAAAATAAGTTCTCCGTCATAATGACTTTCGTGATTTTGAATCCTAAACCTAGATTAACCGAGTGAGGTCTTAGAGGTGAAAGGTTTCTATACTAACATTTACTCAAGACACACATAGGTAAAATGTTCATGTATTCGGTTCCGTAAAAGAAAAATAGGTGTTTAAATGATGTGGACTTTTGTACTACGGAGTAAAACATTAGTAGTCTTTCAGTGAATTTGAGACTTCCGAGTAAAAGGAACTCTTCTGCATACCTCTGTCATAATTGTGGAGGGAAAACCTCAACAACACTTTAAAAATTTTTCTCAGTTAATTTTTCTTAAATTGCATTCCACCGATCACCATTTCCTAGGCGGACAGTTACGTCCTCTGTACCCAAGCTAAGGGGTCAGTCCTTCTAGGGGACTTCTTCCTTTACCGTTGGATGAGGTCATAAGAACGACCCTTTAGGGTTCCTCTCTCCTCGGACCGCCCGATATCAGGTACCCCCAGCGTTTCTCAGTCTATCCTGACCGACTGACTCCAGAGTACGTCCATATATGGGTAATCTACAAGCACATTACCGAAGAGAAAAAGAGGATCACGGGGTGGACCTAGGACAACTGTCCGTCGTGCGGGTAGGAGCCCGACGACCAAGATTACTAACTATTGTGAAGTGTCGACGGACAATGGGCACTTTTATCAGGAGTCGGTTTGTCAGCAGAGGAACGGGTCCTCCGTTTCGGGTGAGGGTGGCCCGTCTCGAGTCGGTTACCTTCGGCTGAACCACCATGTTTTCCAACGGAGGGTGTGGCGGAGTGGGGTAGGCGAGAAGTGGAAAAACACCACGTTGGACAAAAGTCGGTCATGGCGTGAGGATAAATTCGAAGGATGAGGGCAGGGTGAGACGACAAGTGGCGAGGAGAATGGGCCTCTCGTGAAAGAGTTAGTGAAAACGACGACGACGACGACGATTCAGCGAAGTCAGCACAGGCTGAGACACGTTGAGGTATCTACCGTTGGGTGGTCCGAGGGGGCAGGGACCCTAAGAGGTCCGGGCTTGTGACCTCACCCAACGGTAAAGGAAGAGGTTACGTACTTTCACTTTTCACTTTCCCTTCAGCGAGTCAGCACAGGCGGAGAATCGCTGGAGTACCTGACGTTGGGTGGTCTGAGGAGGCAGGTACCCTAAAAGGTCCGTTCTCAGGACCTCACCCCACGGTAATGGAAGAGGTAGAGTTAGTGAAAATGCTTAGAAGTAAAGTCGGGGGCGATGAGTCCTTGGACTACACTTCTCGACTGAGTAACCTTTTCTGGGACTACGACCCTTTCTGACTCCCGTCCTCCTCTTCCCCTGCTGTCTCCTACTCTACCGACCTACGGTAGTGACTGAGTTACCTGTACCTAAACCCACCTGAGGCCCTCAACCACTACCTGTCCCTCCGGACCACACACGCCAAGGACCCCAGCGTTTCTCAGTCTGTGCTGACTCGCTGACTTGAGTCCTTGGGTTAAATTCTCGTGACCGAAGTCTCCACTTGAAGTCTTTGGGGGACACTCCGACGCTAAGACCTCGACCGAACGAACGGGATACCTACCGGCACTCCACTCACCACTTAACTATTAAGGACGATACGACGTGTCACACTGACGATTCTCAAGGTACACCTTACTCGACCTCACCTTAAGTCCACCTTCCGTTACACGATTAACCACGTCACTCAGTCGTAAACTCCGACTAAACACCCTTTAATTACCGACATTCCAGAGATGTTAACCTACTCATCAACTTCCCTCTTTTAATGTCTGATCCTAAATAACCAGTTTTAAAATATCGTTTTATACTCTCAGTCTTCCGGAATGTAGGACTTCGCCCCCAGCCCCACCCCGTCTTCGTCGACTTCTAGTCCCGTGTCCTGTATTAACGTTACCACCCTTCGAGATTCTTCCGACTCAAGAGTAGGAGATGTTAGGTAAATTCAGTTTCAACCACGGAATTACCCGTTTCTCACGCTGAAACTCTATTTCTGTAGAGACACATCTACATGTAACTTGAAACTAAGGGGACTTGAGACTAAGACTTCTTCGGCATATAAAGAGATGACTCCTATCCCGGAGGATGGGGGTAGAAAGGACGTCTGATATTTCTCTAAAGTTTATTCCGGAACACTTTGTCACGTCTCAGGAGAAGTTCTATACAAAGGTAAAGAGGAGGATCGGTGGTCTAAGTATTGATCGTAGTCTAGATTCGTCTCAAGTTAGTCTTTTACGACCTGGCCCGGGTCCCTCAAAGATAATATATGACTTCCTCGGAGCCCTAGATCTCTCTCAAATAACCGACTAGGACCCTCTCACACAGACTCTCTCCGGGGACTCTCACGAACTGGTTCCTTCTTCTCTCATATTTCAAATTCCCATTCAAACACCTATACCTTCGGAAGGAAGTTTCGGTACTCTATTATGTGATCGTTTCCGGATCGTCTACTGAGGTTCAAAAACGACCGTATGGAGGGTCTTCTACCCTTTTTCGTCACTGGATGGGTCTTATTTCATTTTTACGTTTTATCGACAACTTTTATCACCTCCTTTCTTAGTCCCTCGAGTCTCTTCACTGAAATGACTTAATCTAGACGACATATTGTGGTCTTTTGGGTGGTCGACTGTTTTAAAAGTCCTCCTTGGGTTCCAGTGAGATAAATCGTTCCTTTTGTTTTAACATGTTTCCAAGGGAAAAGAGGTGTAGGAGTGGTTGCATAAAGAATACCAAAAAAAAAAAAATATGATCAGTAAGACTGTCCACACTCCACTACAGAGTAACACCAAAACTAACGAAATTACTGAATTCTATAACTCGTAGAAAAGTGTGTGGACAACAGGTGGACACATAGAAGAAACCTTTTTACAGACAAACCTAGAACACTGGTAAAAAATTTAACCTAAAAAACGAAGAAACGATAACTTAATGTTTTCAAGGAACACACAAAATCTATAATTAGGGAATAGTCCATACTCAACATTTATAAAAGAGGGTAAGATATCTAACGGAAAATTAAAAGAAAACGAGACATCTTCCAAAAATTTAAAATCAAAGTAAATAAACAAGAACGAAAGTAACGGTCTGGGTTTTCTAGTAATGATTCTGGTTTTAGTTCCTCGAATAGTGGAGATAAAAGATGGCCATCAAAATATCAAGAATGTAAGTTCAGAAATTAGATGGAACTCAATTAAAACCCTATACCATATTGTATCACCCGGTCAAAGTAAAAATACGTACACTGACAGGTCAAAAGGGTCGTGGTCAATGACTTCTCTGAGGGGAAAGGGGTTAACATATATATAAGAGCCGAACAGTATTTAATTAACTTGTATATACTTATACAAATAATAGACCCACGAGATCAGATAAGGTAACTAGATACACAGACAAAAATACCGTTACAGTATGACAAAACTAATGATAGCTACATTATATTAAACTTTAGACCCCGACACTACGAAGGTCAACACAAGGAGAAAGAGTTCTAACGAAACTAATAAGTCCCAAAAAATCCTAACGACCAAGATCAAAACACTTTTTACGGTAACCCTAAAAACTGTCTTATATAAATGTATATTCTTAAACACCGTGTACTTTGTAGTTACCCTTTTCTTTTGTAAGACACATCATCGTTACGACCTTGATAGATTCTTAAACATTTGACCACCTTCCGTCCCTGAAGACAAATACAACTTGGAGGTCACACATCTTGTATTCGTGTGTAACCTGAATATTTTTTAATTAGTATCATTTTGTTATTCTTCACCAATAGATGAAAGACGTCTTTATACACGAATATTTATTATCTAGTAGTTCCTTTCTTGTCTAAACAAATGTATCTAAAAATTTAAAAGTCATATAATAATTTGATTTGTGTTCATTGACTGTTTTCCAATTATCTCTCTTCAGGAGATTTCATTATTCCTTTCGTGATTTATCTAATTGTTTGAAATACCTCTCAACTAAATAATTTTACTTTAATAATATTTATTAATATGTCTTTTTATGGATGGTCCGGTAAAGGAGGAGGATTCAGTCGTTTTTAAAAGTCACTTTTACATGTCACGACCGCTCACACACCTATTTGTATGTACGTCCACGCGGACCTACGCAGTACATGACCACACTGACACCTCCAGTCAAAACAAAATTAAAGTAACAAAGCCGACAAACCGACACGACCCAGAAGTGACGACACACCTGACGAGAGATCGACACTACGAGTTCGAAGAGTGACGTCACCGAAGGGACCAACATCTCATGTCCGAGATCCCGAGCATCCGACGTCACGAACACCGAGGGCCTTAGAGCTCGTGTCCGGGTTATCGACATCGAGTATCCGATTCAATGAGGAGCCGCACACCCCAGAAGGACCTAGTCTCTAGTTAGGTCACAGAGGTCGTAACCGTCCGTATAAGAAATGGTAACTCGGTGATCCCTTCGGACCTTCGACTAAAAAAAAAAATTAGTTGGTTGGCAACACTTTTACATTTATTCCAAACGAGAACGGAAATGTTAAACCTCTATTAGGATTTCTTTATAGGTAGGATCCCTTTATTAGGTTTAAATTTAATTTTAAATCTGTTGATCTATAGGTACTGATAGAATAAATATTGTTATCTTCTAACCTTTGTGTTCAGACTAACTTTTACATTCAGATTCATATCACCTTCCCAATTCATTTTATACCATATTCATTTTATGCCATATAGACAAGGTATCCTATAAATATTAGTGATTTACATTGTCGATACTTTTATTATGTCACGGTATCTTTATTTTAATAACGTTTTACAATTCACTATTTGCGTTTTGTGTCGTGACAACAACTTGTCTCGTCTGAGACTCTCTACGAACGGTCAATATGGCGAGGGAAAACAGTTTGATTCACCACCGGAACGAAGACTCCCCAGAATAAAATGGGTGTCAAACAACCCGGAATATTCTGAGGACTAGTATCAAAAGGTCGTGTCCTGACACTTCTTTCGACTCGCGGCTTCTTAACTACGAAAACTTCACACCACAACCTCTTCTGACTCTCAGGGAACCTGACGTTCCTCTAGGTTGGTCAGGTAAGACTTCCTCTAATCGGGACCCTAAAGAAACCTCCCTTACTACGATTTCGACTTTGAGGTCCTGAAACCAGTGGAGTACACTTCTCAACTGAGTAACCTTTTCTGAGACTACGACCCTCCCTAACCCCCTTCCTCTTCTTCCCCTGTTGTCTCCTACTCTACCGACCTACCGTAGTGGCTGAGCTACCTGCACTCAGACTCACTTGAGGCCCTCAACCACTACCTGTCCCTCCGGACCGCACGACGCTAAGTACCCCAGCGTTTCTCAGCCTGTGCTGACTCGTTGACTTGACTTCTACTTACGGACACAGTCACCCTGGAAAATTAGATATCTCAACATCCAATATCAGATACCCATTGAAGACCATAATGAAGTATCTTTTTAAGGAGGGAAAGAAAAAAGAGGCATGAGAACCACCTCAAGAATTGTTAGCCCACCTAATATCTAAATTAAAGAGACATAAAATGTTTTAATAAAGGACTAAAGGAGTTGAAATAGGTGATTTAAAAGACACCTATATATTTAAAACGATAGTATAATTAAAAGTTCTCGACAAAGAATGAGACCATAAAGAGTAACGTCCCTATAATCTGAGTTGTTTGTAAGGCGTACGAAGATAAAGGGTTGGAGTCAATCTAAACCTGATCAAAACCGGTGACCAGTCGCTCGTCCTCACTGTTTGCAGTAAGGACCCGACTTGGGTAATTTTAATTTTAGACCCGGAGTCAGGTAGTCAGAAAGAAGGACGACACTATAGGAACATTCGATGCACGTTTCTACCACTGTAGTACTTTATCACCCTTGGACCTAGAGTCTCAAGGTCTATTTTTTCTTGTTGAAAATTAACTAAACCTGAACCGTATTTATTCTTTATTTGAAAACAACAAGATTCAGTAACTTTTAACTCACAAACAATGATATCGTCTCGGACAATATAAAATTGATTGTGTCAAGAAAAAGGTATCATGAGACTGAACAAAGTACTCACGTTATAAAAAGAGAGTCCTATGACATTAATAAGACAAGAAACATATTAGAAACAAAGAGAATAAGTAAAAGGGGTAAACAACAGATAGAAATTACAAACTCCGAAAGAATCTTTCAGAGTCCCGAAAACTCATAAATCAAAGTTTTATTCCATGATTTTAGACTACACTTTGGAACATACGTACGTATTCAGAAGATTCAGTACCCTAAAGTGGTACTGTACCCCAACCGGTTTTTTAAACAAGTCTATAAAACATTTTACAATATCTTTTTGGGTTTGTTTGAAAAACCAGTTACTTCATCTCAGTTCCCAATTGAGAAGTAACCCCATGGGTGCATACAGTCATACACTTACAGAAAGAGACCCCAATAGATAATATCACCTTCTTAGGAAGTTATAGTACAGACCCTTTAACCTACCATGTACAGGAACTGATACAAGACCCTCGTTCCGACCCTTTCCTTTACTTTCCAAAAGAACAAATTTCACGTCTAAAAGTGATTTAAGGGCAAAAGTCACGGACCACAAAAGTGTAGACGTTGGGAAAAAAAGTCAAAGTGACCTCTTAGTTGAAGACTAGAAAAAGTCCCGAGACAGTACACCGACATTAAAATCTTCCCCCTAGACTCTCCTAAGTTAAGAAACAATATGTCTAAGGTTTGTTCGGGAAATAAAGGTCAGAAGGTGAAGTGAAAGCAGAGACCATGACGGAGAATCCGTTCAAGGGAACCAGAGACGTCCGTACACTTGACCGCGAATGAGACGACACGGACAGAAGTAGGTCATAAAATTTGAGCCATCTTTACTCTAGAAGGGTTTGACGAGTTTGACGAGTTAGGATAGATACCAAAGGAAGACGCCAGAGAACACGGAACACGTGAATGTATGAAAATAAGAAAGGAAAACGGAAATAACGTAAATACGTGTTTCTTCTTTAAGAAAACTTCGTTTACCATTTGGTGGAGTAAACGGACCTCTATGTAACGAAAACACTACCTTTTTAGACCTTTTTTTATTTTTTCTATCCTTTTACGGTCGTGTCGATTATTGTCTTCAGACGTTTTCATGTCGTTCCATTGGTCGTACGCACTAAATAAACTGGAAAGAGATGAAAGGAGGTAGATTGTAGTCGTTTCAAAAGTGTCTCAACGGATCCAGGAACACGTCAAAACCTTATAATTTCAAATGATTAAATTAAAGTGTTTATAAATAAATAAATAAATAAATTCTAAATTTTACAAAATAAAAAATAAAAAAAAATTAAAATTTTAGAAATTAAGAATGTACGCAAGGGTTTGTACTTGGGGGGAGGGTGGAGGGAGGGTTATTGTAGAGAGACCCAGTAGGGGTACGTGGTCGAGGTTCGTACGACATAGGACGTAGCCTGTATCTGACCGCTAAGTTAAGAATGTACTATCATATGTACAATCTTACAGTAAGAGGGTTTAGTAGGGTGGGAGAGGGAGAGGGAGACTCAGGTCTTCAGGTAATATGTGTAGACACAGAGAAAGGGACAGAACGTATGTCCCAGCAGTAACGGTAGAAGGATTTAAGGTATATATACACAATCATATGACATAACCACAAAAAGAAAGACCGAATGAAGTGAGACATATTAGCCGAGGTCAAAGTAGGTAGAGTAGTCTTGACTAAGTTTACTTAAGAAAAATAACTACTCCTTTAGTCTAGTAACCTTGAAGAAAAGGGGTCAACAAAAGAACGTTCAACTGTACTTACTCCGTTCGTCCTTAATTATAAAATCGAAAAAAAATTGGCAAAACAAGAAACCAATAAAGAGGCTCGTTTCGACATTTGTAATTTTTTTTTACTGAAAAAAAACCTCTTCCCTTTTATGTTTGTAATAGTAAACTTACCTTATATAACATTGTATATTAAAGTCTGTATAAAAGGTTTACGGTAACTAAAAGAAATAACATGGAATCAAGATAATTTCAAGTATTGATTCAAGATAATCACAAAATATTGTAATTAAAAGAAAGGAGAATAGGCTGTCACTTAGTCTTCGACAAACAAGGAACTTGGTAGGAGGTAGGTAATATTCCAATATCCCTTGGTAGGTAAGGGATATTGGTAGGTAATATGAAGTGACCCCTTCATATTTATTTCAACCAGGGGTAGTAATATGTAAAACCCTTAGGTAGGATTCTTTTTGGGGTTTTAATTTCCGTAATTCTATAAGTACTGTGAGAATAAGTACTATCCTTCTTTGCTCCCCCCCTTTTTGGACGGTAGGTAGGGTGTTTGTGTGTTAAATGGGTGGATTAGTCCGTAATTGACGAGTACCCTCTTCTACCGACCAAAATCTCTCCACACATTTTTTCGGGTGGAAAATATTGTCCTACTTCCGACACAAAGACCCACGTCTACCGACCTCCACCATTTACTGCATCACCCTCAAACACCTTAAGAGAAAACGAAGTTAAAACACTCCTTTCATTCTCCGTTCTAACAGTCGATTCTCACCAGTACCCCCGTCTCCACAACCTGAACCTCTTCTTTCTTCAACACTTGATTAGTAGAGTCTCACCCTCTCGTTTCTGAGATGCCCTTAGACTACACCGGTTACCCACCGTAGTTCCTGGGGGAACTCCAAACCCCGTCTTTAAATTTCGTGTATTCAGTCGTCTCTCTCTCTCTCTCACACACACACACACAAAGATCAGTGAACCTCGACACAACTCAACCATCCGGTTGCACCGACCGTCTTTACGAGTTCAAACCTCAAATCGGTTCACTTATGTTACTTAGTTCCTTATACCTTTTACTATACGTGTATCTTCAATGATTCCTTACTGATACCTTATGTTCGACTGATTCCTCCCCTTCCCCCGTCCCTGTCATTTTTCTGTCTTAGTGACCTTATATTTAAGTCCATTCCAGTCTTAAAAAACCTAGACCCCACGATCCCCCTCTATCGACTTCAAGTCCCCTCTCCCGAGTTCCTCTCGGATGTACCCTGAATATAGTATCAACGTTTCCAAACAATACTGTTTCAGATCCTGTATTACCGTTGGGTGAGGTCACAAGAACGGACCTCTTAGGGTCCCTGCCCCCTCGAACCACCCGACGGCAGACACCCCAGTGTGTCTCAGCCTGTGCTGACTTCACTGAATCGTCGTCGTCCTGCAGTGGTACCCCTATCTCTTTCCCACCTCCCGTTCTCGTAGTTCCATCCGTGTAAACAACTCCACTCACCGACCCTACACACTACAAAGTGAAAGAACATACCACCGAGTCCGCCATTTCGTAGACGGATGGTACGTCCTCTGGACCCAAGCTAGGGACCCAGTCCTTCTAGGGGACCTCTTCCTTTACAGTTGGGTGAGGTCATGAGAACGGACCTTCTAGGGTACCTGTCTCCTCGGACTATCCGATGTCAGGTACCCCAGTGTTTCTCAGCCTATGCTGACTCGTTGAAGTGAAAGTGTAAAGTTTTAGTGGTTTTTAATTCTGTCTTCACTTCGTTTACAGTCATTCAATATAGATGTCACTTCCCATCACTCACCCGATCAGACTACTGTATACTGAGTTTCGACCCCACAAAACCCTCCTCTCTCTCTTTGTCGTCCCAGACTTTCACCGTTTCTTCTTGTTCCTCCTGGAGTAGGAGAAAGTTCAGGTCTCAGTCCCGACACCCTCCTTTGTGTCGGGGATGAGAGGACCTCCGTCATTGGAGACCCCTCTCGGAGGAATCTCGTTCTTTCACTTTCCTGACAAGTCTCTTCTCTAACCCGGGATCCCCTACAAACGATTACTGTCTACACCTAAGGTCTTTCGTGTCACCCACCAAACCCCTCGAACCTTCCTTACCCCATAACTTGTCTTAACCCCAATATATCTCGGTATTCCCCCGAAGGGACCACCTAGTCTACCATTTCTTAGATGGACGATATGTCCATGGATGGACGATATGTCCTCTGGACCCAAACTAGGGACTCACCCCTTCTAGGGGACCTCCACCCGTACCCTCGGGTGAGGTCATAAGAACGGACCTCTTGAGGTACCTGTCTCCTCGGACCGTCCGATGTCAGATACCCTAATGTTTCTCAGTCTGAGTGACTCGCTGATTCGCGTACGTGTCTCGGAACTCCCTACTCTTCTATCTGTACCCCCAATGAACCCCCAATGGACCCCCAGACTCCGAAACCACCACTGGCTATCTTTGGTCCTATTTTGGGTATTACCTGAAAATAGGTTTTCAGGCGGAAATCACCTGACTTCCGTCAAAATTAAAAAAAATTGTTGACAAAACCTTTCGGACATGTAATTTTAAAAAAAAAAAACCAACACGACCCAGTGACAACGACACGAACTCGAAGGAGATTAACGTCCCTGACCCCCGACGATGAGAACCGACACAAGTGTCTAAAAGTAAAGTGACCGAAGAAAACAACCTCTCGTGTCGGAGATCCATGGACCCGAATCAACGGGGCTCCGTACACCCTAGAAGGACCTAGTTTGCCCGTAGAAGACGTAACCGTCTACCTGAGAGTAGGTGGTATGGTAGTCCCTTCAACATATGTACAATTTGTATGTTATAATCATTCATTTTAAACTACGCAAAAGGTCAAAATAACTCTATGTTAACTGGATATTATAATAGATTCAAATTCCATATGATACACGACTAAACTAGAGACCAAGAGACCAAGAACTCTAGTTTAACGATTGTAGACGATCTAGTAACTTTTTCGTTCTCTTCAGGTCTTTTTGTAGATGAAAACGAAATAACTGATGTGGTTTCGGAAACTGATACACCTAGTGTTGTTTTACACCTTTTAAGAATTTTTCTACCCTGATGGCCTGGTGGACTGGACGGAGGACTCTTTAGACATATGTCGAGTTCTTCGTTGTCAATCTTGACCTGTACCTTGTTGTCTGAACAAGGTTTAGTCCTTTCCTCATACAGTTCCGACATATAACAGTGGGACGAATAAATACGTCTCATGTAGTACACTTTACGACCCGACCTACTTTGTGTTCGACCTTAGTTCTAACGACCCTCTTTATAGTTATTGGAGTCTATACGTCCACTGTGGTGGGAATACCGTCTTTCGTTTCTTCTTGAATTCTCGGAGAACTACTTTCACTTTCTCCTCTCACTTTTTCAACCGACTTTTGAGTTGTGAGTCTTTTGATTCCAGTACCGTAGACCAAGGTAGTGAAGTACCGTTTATCTACCCCTTCGTTACCTTTGTCACTGTCCGAAATAAAACCCCCCGAGGTTTTAGTGACGTCTATCACTGACGTCGGTACCTTAATTTTCTACGAACGAAGAACCTTCTTTTCGATACTGGTTGGATCTGTCGTATAATTTTTCGTCTCGGTAATGAAATGGTCGTTTCCAGGTAGATCAGTTTCGATACCAAAAAGGTCATCTGTACATACCTACACTCTCAACCTGGTATTTCTTTCGACTCGTGGCTTCTTGACTACGAAAACTTGACACCACAACTTCTGAGAACTCTCAGGGAACCTGACGTTCCTCCAGGTTGATCAGGTAGGATTTCCTTTAGTCAAGACTTATAAGTAACCTTCCTGACTACGACTTCGACTTTGAGCTCATGAAACCGGTGAACTATACTTCTTGACTGAGTAACCGTTTCTGGGACTACGACCGTTTCTAACTTCTACCCTCCTCTTCCCCAGCTGTCTCCTACTCTACAAACCTACCACAGTGGCTACGGTACCTGTACTCAGACTCATCCGAGACCCTCAACCACTACCTGTCCCTCCGGACCTCACGACGTCGGGTACCCCAGTGCTTCTCAACCAGTACTGACTCACTGACTTGACTTGACTACACAACTAAACTATATGAACAATGACGTTTTACTAACGGCGGTGTCACAATCGATTGTGGATAGTACAGTGTACTAACGGTACAAGAAAACCACTCTTGTAAATTCTAGATGGGAGAGTCGTTGAAAGCACATACATTATTGTCATAACAATTGATATCAGTGACTCGGCATGTAATGTAAGGGTCTTGGATAAACGGATAATGACCTGTAAACATTGGAAATTGGGTGTAGAGTGAAGGGGTGGGAACGACAAAACTACATACATATAAATTTTTTCGTAACACTCTTCTAGTGGCGTCAGTTCGAGTTATTGAATTAGATAGTGGAGATGTATCAATCCCACACAAACACACGACTCTACTAAATTCCAGATAAGAAAAGTGTGTACAGTTCATATATCATGTCAAAACAATCAAAAATAGTGATTCAACATGTACCACTGGAGGTCTTGAGTAAGTAGAACGTATTGACTTTGAAATATGAATAACTGACTGAATAGGAACAAGACAGAAGAGGGGAGTGGAGTCTGGGCACCGTTGGTGAAAAGATGAGAGACGAAGACATTCGAGTTAAAAAAATCTAAGACGTATGTTCACTCTCGCAAGTCACAAAGACACAGACGAAAAAAAGTGAATCGTATGACGGGAGTTCAAGGTAGTTACAACAACGTTTGCCGTCGTAAAGAGAGAAAGAGTACCGACCTATTATACGCGACATACATACATGGTGTGAAAAATTAGGTAGGTAGACAGTTACCTGTAAATCCAATAAAGAAATAGACCGATAATACTTATTATGACGTTATTTGTACCCGCACATGTATAGAGAACCTCTAGGTTTAAAGTAAAGGAAACCAATATATGGTTTTTTACTCGAACGACCTAGTATATCATCAAGACAAAAATTAGACCCTTTAGAGATTTGAAAAGTATTACTAAAAAGTATCACTAACAATAGTTAAATGTAAGGGTCCTTATTACGTGTTCATACGCAAAAAGAGGTGTAACAGTACTTGTGAACAGTATAAAAGAAAAACTATTATCTGCAGGATCGTCCACACACCACTAGAGTCACCAAAAACTAAGTGTAAAGGGACTACTAATCACTCCGACTCATGGAAAAGTACATGACAACCCGTAAACAGAAGAAAACTCCTTATAAATAAGTCTAGGAAACGGAAAAAGATTTTTATAATCCAATGAACCAAAAGAGAATACTTAACATATGCAAGAGAGATAAAACCTATAAATAGGAAGTTCTGTCTATAACTATCCTCCGAAGTTTTCGGTCCGGTATTCGTAAACCCCCATACTTACACACCTACAGACCCTGAGAGAACCGTGGACAACAACCGTCAATCCTCCAGAATCACGTCCACGTCTTGAATTTGAGAGAGAATCCCTTCCTACTGGGACGAAACTTTAGTACCCCAAGGGAAAGAATGGGAAGATTACCTCAATCCTCATAGACCCACTCAAACCTGAATTAAGTTCGTACGTCCTGGGAGAACTGTAGGGTCCCTCCACACAAGGTAAGGACAAGTATAGGGACCACTTTCAGGACCGTGTATCATTCGTGAGGTCATTCACGAATAACTGGATTTCTCTATCCTAATTTTTTTTTTTCTCTCTTACATCACGAATCCCCTCTCGAGAACGAATCTCTTTATTAATAAAATTTCAGTAAGCGTACCCACCACCGATTTCCCAATCACCACTTATTTTTAAAGGTCCTACTATTATATCTCATACTTAAAAATTCCCCGTGTTACCTTGAGATCCACCCTCTCCCCCAATGTTGTAAATCTTCCGACACTTTTCTTTGATTGTTACTATAAGATATATCAGAGGTGGAGTTTTGATAATCTTGATTATTTATTTGAGTCGTTTAAACATCCTATGTCCTAATTGTATGTCTTTAGACAACGAAAAGATATGAACATGTGATTATTTTTGATAGTCTTTTTTAAGACAAATTTTAACATAGTTTCACTTATTTCATGGATCCTGAATTGGTTTCTCCACTTTATGGATATACGACTTTTGATATTTCTTAACTATTTTGACTTCTATTACGTTTCTTTACCTTTCTATAGGGTACGAGAGTCGTGCCTTCTTAATTGTAACAATTTTACCGGTATGAGGGGTTTCTTTATGGTAGTTTTACAGGTACTGTAAAAAAGTGTCATGATCCTCTTTATTAGGATTTTAAGTATACCTTTGTGTTTTCTGTTTCGACCTCCATCATGGGAGGGTCTGAAGCCCGACGTTTCACTGTCATTAGTTTTCCCACCATGACATTATCTTTGTCTGTACATATAGTTACCTTGTCTTGTCCCTCGGGTCTTTATTTGGGTGTACGTATACCAGTTAGACACCATTTCCTCCGTTCTTATATATTACCTGGTTTCTGTCAGAGAAGTTCACTACGACCCTTTTGACCCGTTAATATACATTTTATTAGTCTTGTGAGGAAGTGTGGTATATGTTTTTATTTGAGTTTTACTAATGTGTGTACTTAAATTCCGTACTTTGGTATTTTGAGGATCTTCTCTTGTATCCATCTTTTGAAACGACATTTACCATCGTTAGGAAAAAAACCTAAACAGAGGATTCCGTCTTCTTTACTTTCGTTTTTATTTACTTCCCCTAGATTAATTTGAATTCTCGAAAACGTGTCCTTTTCCTTTGTAACCATTTTATTTTTCTTTTGGATACTTTACCCTCTTGTACGAACGTTTACTATACTGACTTTTACCCGAATATGTGTTTGTCGAGTATGTTGACAGTCTTTTTGTTTGGTTGGTTTCACCCGTCTTCTGGACTTCTCTGTAAAAAGGGTTCTTCAATATGTTTGCCAATTATCTGTGTACCTTTCTACAAGGTGAAGTGATGAGTAGTTCTTTTGTTTTTACTCTGTAGTGGAGTGTGGACAATCTTACCAATAGTAGTTTTCCTTATATTTATTGTTTACGACCGTTCCTACACCTCTTTTCCCTTGGGAACATGTGACAACCACACTTACATTTAACCACATCGGTGCTACCTTTTGTCATATCTCCAGTGAGTCTTTTGATTTTTATCTTGATGGTATACTAGGTTGTTAAGGTGAGGACCCATATATGGGTCTTTTTTACGTTTGTGATTAGGTCTTTTTATGTGCGTGAGTCTGCAAGTGTCGTCATGATGAATGTTATCGGTTCTATACTTTCGTTGGGCTCACGGGTAGTTGTCTACTTACTGACTTCTATTGCACCGTACCTGTGCGTTACCTTCTAAGGTGTCGGTATTCCCTCTTACCTTAAGACGGTAAACGTCGTTGTACCTACGCGAAGCACTCATAACCCGAATCACTTTACAGTTTGTCACTTTCTGAGACATACTGTGACAAATGCACACCTTGGATTTACTATACCTACTTATATGTATATTTGTCTGAGTACCTATGTCTCTTGTTTGATCACCAATGGTTTCCCCTGTCTCTTCTCCCCTCTCCTTTTAATCCCCATACTTTAATTCTCTGTGTTTGATCCTCACTTTAGATATTCGTTGTCATTATATACCGTGTCACTCAATGTCGGTAATAGAACATTATTGACAATTACCCCATATGCGACATTTTTATGACTTAGTAGCACGACATGTGGATTTTGGTCATATTGTGACATTTTACTTGACATTTAGTTAAAATTTTTCTGTCTCCTCTTCGTCGACTTCCATCTTCACCAGGTGCAGAGTTTTCCTTCCCCCTCGCTAGAATCACCGTTTACCGTGACGTCAGCTCGTTTTTCTCCGACTTACCTTAAGCGACCCAGACTGGTAAAACTTCCCTTCAAAGTACTTAATCACCCCGTCTCAGTCTCACGTGACTTAACCCCTACGTCCGTGACTCCTTCATCTACACTGACTCTACCAATACAGTGCTCAAAAATCGAACCTCTTCTCTTCGTCCCTTTATCTTTGGTGTTCAGAATATTTTCGTCCCACCAAAAAAAAAAACCCCCCCCCACGATACGGCGTGTTCGATACACCCTAGAATCAAGGGATTGGTCCCTAGTTTGGACACGGGGGACGTCACCTTCGTGTCTCTTCAGGGTTCTCCTTCAAAATTTATATACATACACTTCTATGTTTCTCTTATTCTTTTATCTTTTTACTACTTACTAACTACCTTGTTGGAGTTTCTCTTCTACTTCCTTATCCTAGTTCCACCTTCAATCCTCCTTGTCGACTATAAAGGACTCACGAAAGACACACGGTTCCTGAGACGTCAATGAAAGTATATGTCAGTAAAGTGTACTGAATCACTGACTTGTCGTCGACAAAGAGTCATAGACACCCCCTAACCAAGGTCCTGGAGACTGGGTGTCTACGGTTTTAGGTGTTCACGAATACTATAGGGAAAGACATATAGCATAGTAAATTTATATTGTTGGGGTCTTCACAATATAAGGAAGACGACGTCTACTCTTTCGACACTGAGTCTCTCCAACTCGTTAAACGAGTTTCGGTGTGTCGATCATTCCAACCTCAGCTCTAATTTTTTGGTTCAGATGAACTGTGACTCTACGAAGAAAGAGATGGTGTAGTGTGAAGATGGAGAAGGAACTCTACTTACTTCGACTGCAATGCATCTCAACCTTTATACAAACATCTCACCCCCGGTTCAACTTCTGTGAGCACTTCTACGTAAACAACAACAAATTAGGTTTATGAGTAAGTACCCTAGGAAAAACGGGGGAGACTTGACTACAACGGATTTATAGTAAGGTTTGGAACATTTTCAGAGGTCCGAAGGTGTCTAGACACGTCTCAAGGTCCCCGACCGTAGAGGGGTCCGAGGAGACTAGAGCTAGTGCCGAAGGGGACTTAACCGACTCTCTCGGAGAACATAGGAGACCCGTGAGACTCCAGAGATGAAGGTTAAGATGTTACACCGTAAGAGTGTTTCGTGAAGATAAACACCATCTGAAATGTCTCCAAAAAATTAGAAAAATAAACCATAACTTCATATCGACTAATTGTTACAACACTATCAAAGTGTACCTGTCGTTTCGCTGAGTCGGTATGTACATGGACATAGGTAAGAGGGGGTTTGAGGGGAGGGTAAGTCCGACCGTGTAATGTAACTCGGCTCAAGGGACACGACATGTTATCCAGGAACAACCAATAAGCAAAATTTATATCGTCACAGTTTTCTCCCTATAAATAGGATCGTTGTGTTTGTCAAAGGTCAACTGGTATTGAGTTGTGAACAAGAATTTTAGAATCAAAAGCGGTGACCTCAAAAAGTGACCGAAGAAGTGGTTTCCCACAGTCAGACGAAGTCGGTAAGGACACAATCGGAAGAAAAAGGAGAGGAAAAAGAGAGAGAAGAAACGGGGAAGAGAGGACACTATCGAAACTCTTACGATTTTAAAAGAGTAAGATAATAAGACTCGTTGACAGGGGTCAGGGATGGGGGGAGACGACCAGATTCGGAAGAGTACGTTTAGGTTCAAGTAGTTCCATGAGGAGACTAATTCTCAAGGGCACCTTGTTCTAGGTCGACGGACAAAAACTAAAAATATAACAGGACACACGTCTCTCTTCGTTCCGGTAGACGACACCACCCTTCGACCCGCCCCTTCTCGTCCTCATTCTTTCCCAAACTTTTCCCTCACTTTTACAGTCCATCGGTGACTCCCGTCTTTTGCGGTCCCTACTGTTTACTGAGTCGACTTCGTCTTTAGAAAACCTGAAAAGAGATCATTTATCGGTAGGTTTGTCCCCCTTTCTTACCACTTTCTACCAACAGCAAAGAGCCCCGATCTTTAGACGTCTTACTAGTGTCCTATTTCTGTTTCGTGTTTCAACATATTTCACTACCACTCTGTCAGTGGCTACTCTATCCGACACTGAGACCAACCCCCTCCCACCACACCTTCATCCTAGTTCTCCTCTTCTTCTCTCTTCTCTATTTTTACTCAAGTTGTTCTATCCGTTTGTTCCCAACACTCTCCTTTCCGCTTTGCCCCCTTCCGTCACCAGTTTCCCCAAGACTCCAATGTAGAATTGTTGACCAACCAGGAGGACCGGGAGCCCCTAGTGGGCCACACGACCCTGACCGGGACTCGTCGTCTAGTGACGGAGGGCCGAGAGGGTAGAAGAGGGACTCTCCGTTCCGACGTCACCGTATTTCGTCGGGTGGGGTGGCCCGGGACTATACTTTGTTCTTCCCGATTAACCCTTTAGTCCTTGGGGGAAATGGGGTCGAGGGAGGCTCACAGAGGTTCGTCAGCAGGTCAGATCTTCTTTCGTGTCACCGTGTTATCGACGACGAAGAGAGAGGGTGAGGAAAGGGACTGTAGGGTGAGAGAAACATCCCTTGTAACAAGAGAAAACAGACGACGAAGAGTATATCCCTCCACCTCCTTTGCCCGTAAACCAAAGGGATCTCAACTTTAACTCGTGTAGAGATGAGGACTTTAAGAGACGTTAAATGTAGACGAGGTAAAGTAGTGGAACATCAGGACAACAAGTATTCAACAGAAGGAGGGGAGGTGTCGGAGGGTGTAGAAGTAAAGTCAAAAACGTGAAAGTAAATGGCAAGAAGGTTAGTGCACCGCAAAGACAATTGCGACATAGTCTTCCATTCACCTCTACCGGACCGAAACTCGTTGACAATTTGCACTCGACAGCAAACCCTCCACAAGGCGTACGGTATCTGCTCGACAGACAGGAGACACATGGGACTTTGTCGGAGAAAGGACGGTCACAGAAGAGAGACATGAAGACGGGGTTCAGCAGAGTGATTATTGAACTATAAGACACGATAACACGGATACCGCGTCAGTCCCCGGTAAAATTGCACTATTGTTTACAGCAATCAGTACCCCGGTATACCTCTGAGTCACCCACCATGGTAATCGACATTTCGAACTCCGTCTAAACCTCAACGGAACAGGTCTTCTCTTAGGATTCAGGTTCTTTACAAAATTATTTTACATGACCTTATCTAAAATTCGACGAGATGGTAGTTTGTCTTCAGAAGGAGAATTAAATTAATATAAAGGGGGTTTATTAAAGTCTGCACTGTCCTTACCCGTCTTTAAAGGACTGAGAAATGTAGTAGGTGTTATTGGTAAAACAATAGGATATTACCGGTGTGAATTTCTCTACGTCTAAGTTAAGGACATAGTCCTTCTAGGGGACCTCTTCCCGTACCGTTGGGTGAGGTGACAAGAATGGACCTCTTAGGGTACCTATCTCCTCGGACCACCCATGTCAGGTGCCCTAGTGTTTCTGAGCTTATACTGACTCCCCACTCGTGTGTTAATACCCAAAGGGGCATCGGTCCTACCTCACGAGAATCGAGTAACAAGTCCCCTAATCCATCCTTCGACCACTGCCAAAAGGTAGTCATAAAGTGATACTTAGATGTAGAAAGATTACTTGACTGTTCATTTGTCGTCACCTGAATCCCGTTCTAGAAATAGTCGGTTACTTAATATTCATTGGAAACTGAAAACTACCCCTTCCTTTACTGTTGGGTAAGGTTATAAGAACAGACCTTTTAGGGTGTCTTCTCGGACCACCCGACACCAGGTACCCTGGTATCGTCTCTCAGACTGCACTGACTCACTGAAAACTTCGTTGTACGAGTGGGAAGTTTCACTACAGTAGTCCAAAAGTGGTTTTCGTTGGACGAAAAGTTAGTGTACCTGGTTTTATCTCGTACTGACATTCGTCGAGTGTCCGTCCCGGGTGCAGAGAGCAGTCCCGTGGATCTTGTACAATCCGTTCTTCATCCAAGAGGACCGTCTTTACTCGACTTACACCTCGGATGTTCCAGTAGGTGTTCTAGTAGATAAAGTCCGAAAGGTTTCTATCAAAGGAATCTTGTAATTCCGAGTTACCCTACCTCCAATTTTCCAACCGCCCCCGTCTTCCCCATCCTATTCTCTTCCGACGGTCCTGAGAAAGTGCCGGTTCAATCAAACTTTTGACGCTAACTGTCTTAAAAGTAACAAACACCTCTACCGCACACAAATAATGTCCTGTATGGATCAGAAGTTTCACGAAGACTTGGAACACTTTCTGGTCTTTTCCCCATTTTACCCTAACACAGAAAGGGTGATCTCATGACACATAGTCAAACCCTTTGCTACTAGGTCAGGCTGACAGAGTAAAATATCTTTTCTTTTACTACGACTTTCTCCGTTACTGTACGAGTCTTTGTAAGCTGAATGATCAGTGTATAGACCTCAATCCTAGATCTGGAGAGAAATGACACGTAAAAGGTGTCACACCCTTACTCTTCCCCCCAGTGGTGTGTCGGAAGACGTGGGTCCATTATCCCTTTCTTTGTTTACTTACTTGGTCAGTGTCCTTAGACTACAGTTCACGAACAAAAGTCGGACTGTAAAGTTTCGAACTACGGGAAGCTGACAGTTCTTAAGGGGGTCTGGAGGGATCCGGGAATCTCCTCCTTACGTAAAAGGGAGTCCTTTCCGTGTCAGGGGTTTAAAGACTAGACACACTTCTCTACAGTACGGGACGAAATATAAAATAAGTACAACCGGGTTCAGTAGTGAAGTGGTTTTTTTTCCCGTTTTACTAGGAATGTTTTTCTTAGAATACCTGTTTACGTTGTTCCGGGAAACGACTTTGATCTAATTTTTTTTTTATTTTACGGTTCTTCTTGTCGATTTGCACGTACCTTGTGATCTGTCTCCCCACACGTACACTACTTCACCCCCACAGAAGACTTAGTGAAGGGATTTAAATCGTTACGTCAATTTTTTTTATTCGGAAATTCTAGACGAAGGGTCTTTAGGACAATAAAGAAACGTGTACAGAATGCATTCAGACACGGTGTCCGAACGTCTTATTACGCTACCCTTCCCGTGTCGGGATAAAACGTTCTTGGTTGTTCTCTTTAGGTTCCCTTAAACTCTCCTATCCTTTGAGTCCTCTTAGGTGGGAAACGGAAGAGATCGACACGTCGACACTTACCACGGTAGATTTCGTTCACTACAGACAATTCACGAAGGGTGGATCTACAACACCCCACTAAGTTTCTACGTGAGTAGAGGAGGTCTTGTCTCGACAGTAACAACAGTAAGTGGTAAAGGGTTTCGGAAACAATAACAAGAATAAATTAGGGATTTCCTTGTAGAGACGGCGTGCGGGAGTGACGGAGTAGTGTAGTGAGACGAGTCGACGAAAGGAAAGAGTTCAGAGGGCGACACTCACCTAGACCTTTCCGTCCGGAGGTCTCGAGAATCCTCAAGTAAAAAACCAAGGAGAAGGTCGATTGTGGATCGCCCAAGTACACGTGACAGAGACTTAGAGGAGAAACGTTCACCATGTAAACTTCTCTTAGGACTTCCGTCCTAACACACGAAGTGTCTACTGCAGTAACTTTCAGTGTAAATTCGCCTTTGTTTACGAGATGCACAAAAGGTCAAAGACAGACGGACGGAAACATTTACAGTGTAAACCCCAGTCGAAACTCGACCGTCCGATGTCAAGTACCCCGGCGTTTCTCAACCAGTGCTGACTCGTGTGTGTGAGTGTCCCCCGCGAGACTTTGGGTATTCTCCAAACTTTAAATACATTAACGTTACCCTACGGTCACTTCCCTCACTTTCTCCAATGGTGCCGTCTGAGTAGAGAAGAGGTCTTCGGAGAAGTCCAAAAGTAGTTTTCGAAATGAATGGACCTGGGAGAAAGTTTGGTACGGAAGGGACAGGACTCTGAAGAAAGAGACTGAAAGGACTATTTTGGAAAAGTGGTTAGACGTTAGGTTAAATTAGGAGAAAACAAAGGGGCGACTCGACATTCTCTCAGTACTTAGGGACGATCGATCACGAGACCTTTCTCCGACTATTTGTTTAAGTGTCAGTGGATATTCAAGTGTATAATAAACGGATTCTATGAAATGTAAAATTGTCTTCATACGAACACTTAAGTATTCCAATGACCTTACGGATCTTGTTCCGCATCCCTACTTAAGTTCGTTCTAATGACGAATACGAGTTCGCCCTCTCTGTTTGTTATTCATTCATTTGTTGGGTCATTCTACTAAACCCCCCACCCATCGTTATTCAAGATACTCCTTTTATTTCGTTCTATTACCCCTCGACCTCACTTGTCCCAGAAGTAACTCCTTAACTGTAAACTCAGAAGTGGACTTACTTCTTTTCGTCTCTTTCTAGAGTCCGTCCTACAAGGTCCGTTCCCTTTTCCGTCACATCTCAAGGACTGCATCCTCGTTGGACCTACCCTTGTCTCTTCCTCTCACACATACACATCACTCATCCCCGTCTTTCCTCCCCTATCGAGACTTCCCCACTCGACCCCATCCAGTATCTCGTGAAACCACCCTTTCTGGGGGACCTTATCATTTACTGTGGGGTGCGGTCTTAAGAACGGACCTTTTAAGGTACCTGCCCTAGGACCTTCCGATGTCAGGTACCCCGACGTTTCTCAACCTGTACTGACTCGTGTGTGTTCATGTGTACCTCTTAGAACTTTGGGTATCCTTCAAACCTTAAGTACGTTAACGTCACCCTACGGAGACCTCCCAAAATTCTTCCCTTAACCATACTAGATTACATTTAGAATTATCTGGTCGGGGATTGAATTGTCTTAGAGACATAAACATCTCTTGAAAGTTCGGTCACCTCCTTCTTGATTTTATACCACCCAACTCTTCACCTAAGTCCTCCGTAGTCAACGTCAAGATTAAGACGGGTTTTACTGACTGGGTCGATGACGTGGAGTAACAGAATCCGAAAGGTCATTCTCTTCTACTCCAACCCGGTTACTTACAAGGATCACGAAAAGTGTAGTTTTGTGAGTATCTGTTACTATCGACACGTCGTGGGGATCTTTATTATTCCGATCTACTAGAACTTCAAAGGAGATCAACACGACAGAACTCTAAAGTACCGTAAAAGGATACTACCGGGAGTTAGGTATGGTGGGTTAATAGACAAAATTGATTTCATTTCTGTCATGATTAGATCCAGTATTACTGATCAAACCGGACAACCAAGTGTAAACGGTGTATAGTTTTAACTTTCACAATCAACGAGTCAGTACAGACTGAGAAAAACTGGGATCCCTGATATCGGGTGGTCCGAGGAGACAGGTACCCGAGAAGGTCCACTCTTATGACCCCACCCAACGGTAAGGGAAGAGGTCCCGTAGAAAGGTTCGGTCCCTAACTTGGGTCTAGAGGACGTAACGTCCGTCTAATAAAAGGTAGACTCGGTGGTTCCTTCAGAGGGGGTCAGGGTGTTTGTTGTGTGAAGTAGGACAATCCATCAATCTTATCCTTTTTCCTCAGATTCTACCGTCACCGATTTTCTGTTTCTTTCCTTTTTCGGCGGCCGTTTTTACCTTGTTTTCTTTTTAGGTGCCTGTCCCTCATTCTTGAAGTCCACTTTGTTTGTGCGGGAGAAGAACTGATCGGGCTAAACGTATCCCGTCCGAGTTCCTCCCCTCCTCCTTTTGCATATTTTTCCTCCTTCGGTTCTGCCTGACCCCGGGGAGGAAACCCCAGCTGGGCGGGAGTACGGAACTCCCACATAAAAGAAAACGAACACCTTATTTTGAATCGACATTGTCTCTACATTGCGACCAGGTGGTAAAACTTAAAAGCGACGCCACTCTGTGTTGTCTCCTTCAATATGTGAGGGACTCTTAGGACTTATTAGTTCGTAGCCGCAGACACGAAACACGACGGTTGGTACGTTTACAGGGTCTGTGTGACCCAGAGTTCTGGAGGAGGAAACGGTGAACCCACCAGTTAAGGAAGGACTTCGTTACACGGGTCGAGTCTTGATCACCACAAAGTCTTACAAGATCGCAAGACTTTATCGAGTAGACCTAGAGCACGGTTCACCGTTCTGTCAGATAGTGTTAGTGAATAACTTCGTCTTTAAACATAATAAAGGAAAGGAGAAAAGGTATGAGGTTTTCTTTAAAGAATTTCGTCCCCAGGGGTCGGATAGCTTAGATTATGGACTACTAGACTCCACCTCGACTACATTACTATTATCTTTATTTCACTCGTTATTTACATTACACGAACTTAGTAGGGGTTTGGTAGGGAGGGAGGTGGAGGTCAGGCACCTTTTTAACAAAAGGCGTTTTGGTCAGGGACCACGGTTTTCCAACCCCTGGTGACAGAATATCTTACTTTTTCGTTATCGATGTCAACTACATTATCTATTCTGTACCTCTGACCTTCATAAAACGTAGTCCCCTAGTCTTTAGTGAGATGAAGGTATTTACCGTTTACACATTTCTACCGTCTTGAGTTGGAGGTGGAGTCCTGCACAATAGGTAGAGTCTGCAAGTTATCACGTCTACGTGCCCCTATATGGGTAGAAGTAAAAGGACATAGGAAACTCTGGATCGGCTTGTATATGTTCGACTAATTTGATGTGGTGAGTGTATATAAGGTTGAGATATGAAGTCTAGGGGAAATTGGAATCGTAAAAAAATTGGAAAAGATGTAAATGGAAACTAGACGTGGAGGAGTACTGGAGTCAAGAGAGTGGTGGGATCAAGATAGTCGGGTAGAAAGGATAGGGGTCGGAGTGAATAGGGGGAAGAGTGACATATGGTACGTAAGTGGTCCTAGGGAACCCTGGGACTGGAAGATGGAATAGCCAAGAGGTGGTAGCATTGAGGGACTTAAGAAGTTGTAGTGGTCTTAATGTCTTGGGGCTGTGGACCCGTAACTAACACTTTCCCAGTTGACCCACCGAAAGAGACCAGTTGTGACCCGGGGTGAATCGACCAGTGTCCGAAGAGGTCTTCATAGGTACGGAAACGTCTTCCGAAAGAAAACACAAAGTACCTTCGTCAAGGTTACCTGAACTCCTTTATTTTCACCCATGGAGTTTGAGAATATATTGATTGATCAGAAAAGGAGTGTAAAGTAAAGAGAGAAGATAACCGACATCAGTGGGAGAGTACAGGGACTGAAGTTCATTGTCGATTTATAAAGAAGGAAACAGGGGAATGACTTGTGCGTAAGGAAATACAAGTGTAGAGGAGATAAAGATCTCTTACCCGAAGAAAGTTGTGATTTTTATAACGTGAGGTGCGAATAGAGTACCGAAGATATCTCTTGAGGTTATATTATGAATAGGCAGAAGGAGATATTCATTTTACAAGAGGGAGGAGTGAAAAATGTTCTGAAACAGAAACTAAAAGATATCAAACTTACATCATATGTATCCATGTCCAAAGAATTTAAATAGGACAAAGTACAAGAGATTCGACGAAGTTAGACACTAAACCACAGACAGTAATTAAAACCCTGTCAGAGTCGGTAATAATGAAGTTGATAAAATAAAGAAAGATGAGAAAGACCATAAGAATACAATATGGAAAATATTAACAAAGAGTCAAGAATCTTTATGACAAGTCAAAAAGTAAAAAAAGAGAAACGAAAAGTAAAACTTTCCAAAAATAAAAATTTAAAAGGGAGCGACCGACGTACGGCACGTCCTAAAATCAAGGGACTGGTCCTTAGTTTGGGTATTGGGGAAGTCATCTTCGTGGCCCAGGATTGGTGACATGACGATACCATCAGGTGACTTTTCAAAAATAACTACATTAAAATTTGAGCGAGTAAGAAAGGAACCGTACAGATCAAACGACTACTAGTTGTCTCCACAAAAAATAAAGAGTATATCTCGAAAAATAAGGATCGTAAATTTTTAATAAAACGTCTCAAAAAGAGAGAGACGAATGTGATGGTTAGACGAGAACGTACTCCAGTCCCAAAAGGTAAAAATTGTGATTAGTACCAATAAAATTTAAAGGTTAAATTATTAAGGTTTTAGAGACGATATAGACTCAAACCAAAACGACCAAGGGACTACCGAGTCTACGATTTCTTAGACGGAAGTTACGTCCTCTGGACCCAAACTAGGGGTCCAGCCCTTCTAGGGGACCTCTTCCCTTACCGTTGGGTGAGGTCATAAGAACGGACCTCTTAAGGTACCTGTCTCCTGGGACCACCCGATGTCCTGAACCTGGTTTCTCAGACTCCTCGGACCACCCCGTTTCTCAACCTGTGCTGACTTACTGATTGTGAAAGTGAAAGTGAATAACGAAGTACGGTCTTCGTACCCTCTTAAAAAGAACTTATAAGTGGGAGTTTGGACCACCCTGAGGACCTCCATTTTGAGTACTTTCATACCCCTGAGAAAGGGGAATTTCGATCCGAGGGTCCTCAAAATAGAAAGTTCAATCAGAATCAAGTCAAAGATCGTTAATCACTAAATGAGAATTTACAAGGATTGACCAAGGACGTCGTCGAAGACAAGGTTCGTTCGACACTAAGCAACATAAATGTACAGAAAAGTCCACTTTTCCAACCGTCACACGGGACACTGGAGATAACACACTAACAAGATTCTTCTCACAAACTATGAGTCAAAAAAAAGGTAAAAAAGAATACTCCATCCTCGGTGGTGAAGGCTCTAGAAGGATACAAGTTGACCGTTGACACCTGAAGAATAAGTAGAAACTCAAGACAATATTTCTATGCTATTGATCTTTTTTGTCGTTTATAGACTTATCAACGATCCAGTCTCAAATTTTCTTGATTTTTCCGCCCTGGTAGGGAGATTTCTATATTCCGAACAAAAATCGACATAACGCTCTCTTCCTCGAAATGAGGAACTTGAACAAAACAAGTCTTAATTCACGAACGGGTCTGGGAGGTTGGGTACTAGTCTAGGGTCAGGGGTCAAATGAGGAACGAGTCGGATAGAAATGATCCATGGTCTAAACACTAAGAATGACTGGGATCGAATCAGAGTCTCAAAGGATTTGGAGTTGGACCTATTAGTTCTGGAACGTAAAATGATAGTAGATGATGCTCACGGGACTTAAGGGAAGGAGGGTTAAGATTGTAAATAAGAAAAAAAAAAAAAAAAATTCCTCCATTGTAAATAACTCGTCTAATCATTGTGACCCGTGACAAAGTTAACGAAAAACTTCTAATAGAGTAACTGAGGAGTATTGTTTATACTACACATCAAAGACCAAAACCTACCATACACTTTCCACTGTTTGACGGATTAAGTGTATCGATCATCCACCGTGTCAGTCCTCTAAAAGTTAGAACAGAGAAACAGGTCAGAGTCACACAGGTAGGTAGATAGGACGTTCGTTTATGACTCGTGGATGTACAGTGTCCGTGTTCTCGATCCACGAATCGACTTTGTTTCTATTTAATGTAGAACGGGAGTTCTCAATGTTATGGGATGAACCTCTTCCCTATCTTCTCCTACTTCTTCACCGTTTTTCCCATTATCTTTCCCCTTTACTCTCTCTTGAGTAAAAAGGTATCTGTAGAAATATCGTGGAGTTACGTTTATCGAAAAGAAAGACGGGAAGTTATTATCTGTTTAGACCCTGAATCGGGAAATTAAGAACTCTTAAAGTTGGGTTCAATCTTATAGTCCTTGTAGAAACTTTCTATGATTATTTTTATAAACAACAAATCAGTTATTCACTACAGACTGAGAAACGTTGGGGCACCTGACGTTGTACAGTCCGAAGGAACAGGAAGTGATATAGGGTCTCAAACGAGTTTGAATACACGTACCTCAGTCACTACGGTACGTTGGTAGAGTAGAAGACAGTGGGAAAAGAGAAGGACGGGAGTTAGAAGGGGTCGTAGTCCCAGAAAAGGTCACTAAACCGAGAACCGTAGTCCATCGGTTTTATAACATTGAAGTTGAAGTCGTAGTCAGGAAGGTCACTTAAGAATGGGGAGTTACACGGAGGGCTTGATCGGTTTTTTGTCTTTCCGGTTTCGACCTTCTCCTATAGAATCTCGATATTACGATTACATGGAGGAAGATGGTCAGAATAGGGGTCTTTCTCAGTGGTCGGATACTAGTTGAGACGTTTTCATTGCGGAGTCAAGTCAAGTCAACGAGTCAACACAGGCTGAGAAACGCTGGGGTACTTAACGTCGTGCGGTCCGGAGGGACAGGTAGTGGTTAAGGGCCTCAAGTGAATCTGAGTGCAGGCAGCTCAGTCACTACGGTAGGTCTGTAAAATAGGAGACAGTAGGGGAAGAGGACGGGGGTTAGGGAGGGTCGTAGTCTCAGAAAAGGTTACTCAGTTGAGAAGCGTACTCCACCGATTTCAGGACCTCAAAGTCGAAATCGTAGTAAGGAAGGTTTCTTTAGGGTCCCGACTAGAGGAAGTCTTACCTGACCAACTACGGTAACAACGTCGGACACCTGGACGTAATTTGAACCCAACCCCGTCTGTTTCATTCTCAGGACGGACAAACACGTGAGTTAGGTCTTTAACAATATACGAGACAGTCAAGATTATATTATACATAATCATGTTACGAGATTTCAAGATCGACTAGTATCGAAAAATTTCGAAGTGTTTACAGGTCAGGACTCAACACGTCACTAAAACCACACCCTTGGTAGAGGTCTCTACTGATATTTACTATCTTATCCGTCTACCTAGGTTCTCTTGTTTACGTTGTGCGCTCTTCTTCCTTACTACGCTGGAACTCCGTCCTTCCTTTGAATCTCCAGTAAATCTTAGCGTCGGGAGTCACGACTCCCCGACCGACGTGATTGTCAGGAGTTCGTAACAGTCCCGTGACCTCGGAACAAGACAAGACGTTCACACTATTATTCATCACACGAATAATATGATGAGGCTCTCACCTACTATTCACACTATTATTTATCGTCGACCGAAAGGCTCGATAATTAGGGAGACTGGTCTACTTAGTGTACAGGGGGTCCTTGTCAAAGATAGAAAGTAATAGAATTTTTTGACTCGTCGATCAAATTTTTTGGATAGTCGATCAATTTTTTTTTTTCAAAGACATACTTTTATGTAGAGTACCTCATAGGACTATACTCTAAGTAAAACATTCGGGTATATAAAAGGAAAATGGCGGGTATATGTTGAACGAAGGACAGAAGGATGAACATTTGAAGAGAGACGAAGAGACCTACAGAAAGGGTAAAGAAATGTCAGATAAAGGGAAAAGAGACTTCTGAATCTCGTCTGTCTGGAAGAGACTACGGGGACTCTACAAATCTTAACCTGAACAATGAATTGGAGAGATTTTGAGTCACAAGAGGAGACTTTTTACCCCTATTACCACCAATAAAGTATCAATGACGTTCCAATTTACTCTATGCTATCCATTCCTGACATCGAGTCCCAGGTCTGACATTACTCTTGTAGTGATAACGAGCGACAAGAGAAATCGGTAACGACGAGAACAAGAGTGAAAAATAAGTACAAAGGAGAAGAGGGATAAAGAAAAAAGGATGTACTCTTTCGGTACAGACCTAAAAGAGTCTAAAGGATACATTCCTCGAGGAAATTTTTTAGGTCTCCAAACGAATGCGTAGTTTCACAAAAGTTGGGTCGTAAATTTATAGATACTACTTCTATACTGACAGTGCAAATCAGACCGACCGTTCCGGACCCCAAAGGAAAAGTTGAATAGGATCATACTTTAGATATGTGTCATCGAAGGTCACTTTTTTAGCACCGGATTCCTGACTCTCCGTAGAATATCGGGAGAAGATAGGGTCTGAGGTACCTTCATAGGACTGCTGAAGTCAATATGTCACCTGAGGTCAATAATGTTTCAATAATCGACTGTTACCGTTAGGTCTTACCGTCATCCGTCCGTCTCAGAGAGAGGAGGGGAGGCGACTGAGGAGTAGAAGGGCGGGGGGAGGGACGGGGTATATTTAGATTGGAGAAGAAAGAAAGGACCCTGAGTCAAGGTGGACCAAAGGACCCCGGTGTGGGTCTTGTCCTTGTTTCTCTTGACCCTTTAGAAGGACGGTTCGGTCCGAGAGTCTACCGGGACTCCCACGGACGACTTTATACATATTGGAATCAGTGAATCTTTATGTAGAGTAATTTACTCTATAAAAAATTTCTTACCCTTTATTAAATATTTCTATTTTTATTGAGTCGGAACGGTACTCTCACGTCTTTATTTAAGACATGGAAGAGACGGACTAAACCCCTCCCTCCCTTCTCTCGCCCCTCACCCCTCTCTCTTATACTCTCTCTCGCTCGTTCTTATACCACTCTCTCTTACGTAAGACCGACTTCGATTCACTCTTATTTTCGAACTGGTTGGTCGTCACCACGAGACTCCGGGTCCCTAGAACCAGTCCTATCACCTCACCTTAACTTAAAAAATTTTTAGATAAGGAATCAAGTCTCGAGGACTCAGAAAGGGTCGTACCACGAAACAAAATCTGTTACCGTGTGGGGTCCCCATACGTAGGTAGGTCGGGGTCAAGCAGAGGGAGGGGCTGTGGAAAATTAACGTCCCGAGACTTTCGTCTTTGGTCCCTCAAGAGCTTCCAGGAAAGAAAGTCACAAAAATTTTATATGACGAACCGCAAACGAAACCGTCTAAGAAAAAAAAAAAAAAAANAAAAAAAAAAGACGAAGTAACTGATACAAAAAAAAAAAATTAAAATTTTAGAAATTAAGAATGTACATCTAAGAAATGGCTGACTCGGTGGACTTTTCGGGTTGTGTATCTAGTGGACCTCTGTTTAACTGAGGAGTTGTTACAACTGGTAAGATTAAACACTTATACCATATAAGGAGATAAATAAATCCATAAGAAACTAAAAAGAGTCGTTACAAAACATAAAAAGTCACGGCTATAAATTTCACGATATGAATTAGGAGACTTGTAGGGATTCTCTGTCCATGATAATATGGATAAGAACGTCTTTTCTTTTGATTCCGAATTCTGACACACCTATTTTATTTTAATACGTCCCTGTTCTATAAATAGTCAACAATTCACGGTGAGGTTACGGTCGATACTAATACCGACGTAAGAAAACTCGTGTACCCGGAGTCTCACTCACTTTCAGTGAGTCAGTGCAGGATGAGAAACGCTGAGGTACCTTACATTTCAGGTACCTTAAGAGGTCTGGTCTTATGACCTCACCCGTCGGAAAGGGAAGAGGTCCCCTAGAAGGGTTGGGTCCCTAGCTTGGGTCTAGAGGACGTAACGTCCGCCTAAGAAATGGTTGACTCGATAGTCCCTTCGGGTTTCAGTACCAGAAAACAATTGAGTCACCGTTGATCCAATGTCTCAATAATGTGACGTCCCTCAGGTTCTCGGGGTCAAGGACATGGTCAGTCCGACGGTACCTTAAGAGGTCCGGTCTTATGACCTCATCCATCGGAAAGGGAAGAGGTCCCTTAGAAGGGTTGGATCCCTAACTTGGGCCCAGAGAACGTAACGTCCGTCTAAGAAATAGTCGACTCGGTGTTCTCTTTGGGTACCCGGGGTAAGATCGTACGTTAATAAGTCTCGGAACGAGGAGACACTTGGGTCCCAGGAATTGTAGAGCCGAACCTCCCAACAGAAGATCTGAAATTTAAAGGGGAAGACTGATTTTAAACCACAGGACTCTTTTTGGCAACCACGTTCTCGGTACAGAAAGAGTAAGGAGAGTGGGACGTAACAGACCGTACTACAAACTGTGTATCGTACACGTCATCCACAAACGACTTTACTACCAGATCGGTACTCCCACTGAAAACAATCACGAATAGTACGAAAGAGTTTTATTAAGGAACTCGTTTCTAGTGACACCGAGTCATCTTTAAATCCCTGGTCACCGACTTTAAGTTCTCTATAGATTCAACAGATAAGGTCTAAAAACTCCCTTCATTCTCGACTCCTACACCCGTTTACTCATTCGGAGAAGAAGAGAGTGCATAAAAACTCAACGACGTTATGCCATAAAGACGAAATCATCAAATCAAATTAGTGATCTTTACGTTGAATCACTTGTGATCTAGTATCTAATCTTCCATTTAGTAAAGTTCAGAGACTTGATTTCTGACAAAAGATACAATTTTATAGGTTTTGTACGTTAATACTCTCTGTTAAACGAAGTCTTTTACTTGGTATTTTGAGTCTCGGTCATCGAGTGTTCCTCTCGAGAAACACATGCAAAAATTCTCCCATCTTCCCAGTCCCAAACTTTACTTTTTCTTTTTAAAGATGGAGTAGAGGTGATGATATTTGACTTTTACGTTTCACACTCTGTGTACTAGAAAATGACAGGACAGTTTCCGTATAGTAGATTTGTTCCTTTTCGAAGTTTTGTCAACAGTGTCACTCAAAAAGTAATAGTGTATAAACACCCAACTGGTATATCTTGGATTCCTTCTTTGCAGATTCTAAAAAATTCCCTTCTTCGGCAGAGTTGTCAAGACTGGAACGTACGTTGGTCCCCTATGGGGGTTTTGTACTCAATATTAATGTAGCATACAAAGTGTCCGTCAGAACCCGAAACGACAAACAGTTTTATGTTTTATTATAGATTACTACCCTGGTCGTCTCTTAGTTTACGTCTTTTTTCAAAAACATACTAATCTTTGTCATTCCGTGTTTTATATTTGCATTTCTTTATTGTTTAAAGAAATTAAATCTTTGAAGTAAGTATTCTTTTAGTAAATTCATAGTTTATAGTCGACAAAAGAGAAAAAAAAAGAGTAAGTTCCCTTGTTGTTCTTCATATCCCTTTCACATAGATAAAATACAAGTTCACAAGTCCAATACAAGACGTAATCAGGTATATCTAAGAAGAGACACTGAAAGAGAGTAGCCAGGAGACTTCCAATTATCTGATAACTGGATCTCTTCGTGTCTTGTCTTATTATTAATATCACTTTTAATATCGTAACTATTAGGGGGAACTTCACTTTGTTCCTGAAGGAATATAATTTACGTTCCGTAGGGAACATAGAAGTGCAATCACGAGTGTATTTTAAATCCGTTGAATCGACTTTGTTAATCACAAAGATGCGAACCCTAATCCAAGTTTATTTAGTCAACAGAAAGTAATGTCATATGTATCAAAGAGACCTACTTTATCCAGCTTATTAAGAGTTTAGGGAAGAGTTTGGAGAAAGTCATGGAAAAATTTCATAATTACCTCATAATTAAACAGGTAATTATGAAAAAAGGGGAAAAGGAGTGATTGTAATATACTTTAATTCTATGAACAGGAAAGCATAACACAAGGGAAATAATATTGACGTCCCTTAATTATTTACCACTTGTTCATTATCTTTGATTTTACACGAAGACCGTAATTCCATCAAACTCAATGTTTTTAAATTTCTTCATCTTTACGTCGAAACTCCAGGTAAATTGATAACTTCTAAAGTCTTATATTACATTAGTGGGTTAAAGTAAGAACAAAATAATCTAGGTCCAAAAGATTACCACTGAGATTCTCAATAAACATTTAAAACCCTGCGTTCCATAAGGGATAAATATACGTAAATTTTACTAAGGAGGTCATCTTCATTGTCCACACGTTTGATACTTAGAGAGACTTCTTTTCAATAGATTATCGTAGACCTTCTGAGTTTCCTACTTGTATATAAACTCCTACTAGATAACGTCCTAAATCTAATAAAGTTCTAATAGGTGGTCGGAGTCTTTCAATTCTCTATATTTCAGATACTAAATTCTCCTTTTTTTAGTGTTTCCTTCTGATTCGACTCTACCTTTAGTATTTTACTCTAATTTTTACCTGTATTCTTTTGAACGTCCCTTTAACGTTATGTTTATAATGTTTTAAACGACTTATAACTTTTATAACTTAATAAACTTTTAACTTATAACTTAAAACTTATAACTTATATCTTTTAAACAACATTGTCTATATTTCTCGTCCGATTTCTAACATCTCTTAATTTTGTCACCCCTTTTTTTACCCTTCTATAAGTCTTAAGTCCAACTTTCCTATATATCTCCTTTTACGACTAGTCCTTCTACTACATATACCTACTATCTTCTACCTCTTGGGTCATGTACTCATATTATCTATAAGAACCTACTTTCAAGTCTCATTTACCTTGGTTGTATTAACAGGTTCTTTATACTATTTTCGTAAAGATAATAGGCTTTTTGTTTTGTTTTGGGACACAAACGTAAGTCCGAAATCTATTTTAATTATTGACATTCTCCTTTGGATATCGATCTATCGGATAGTTTATAAAATTAATTTTTAGTAGGATGCCTGTATTTTTTATTGGGTCTTAATTGTCGTTTCTTTTCTATATAAAAAATTAGTCCGACCCGAATGTAAAGATCGGTACCATCAGACCCAATGAAAGAACTACTCTCAATCTTTTAGATCTTTTAAGTAGACAAACTTTCGTAACCTCTCGAAAGTTTCGTCCCTCTTAGACACCCCGATTCTAGAATTCTTATTTTATTTCGTTTCCTCTTTTCGGGTCGTAAAGTACATGGACGGTTCCGTGACAGTTCAAGTTTTCGCTGATGACTCCCTTCTTTTACGACTCGTCTCGACATCTGCACCTCCTTACCAGGTCCTCCTTACCGGGTCCAAAAGTCGACCCTGAAAACCTTCCAATATGGGATCCTTATTCGTACTTAGTTCTCATCTAGACGAGGGGTCCCTGTCTTTCGATGGAAGTGTAGTAGATTTAAAGGTCACCGCAACTCCTTAGACCATACCGGTCACGAGGATCGGGGCACCGGGTCCTCTTCTTTCGTATTTGACAGAGACATCCTTCTCTGATATTAGATCTCGGAGTTGAGAGACATGTCAAGACACAAAGTGTAGGTCGGGAGACAGTTTGTGGGAGTCAGTATACTTTTACATACCAAACTGACGTTTGGTTCTTTTTCAATTTTGTCTGTTATCTTTGTCTAAGTACCCTTTGAGTCTCTTCTCTCAATTTTCCTTTCAGTAATACCTGAAATTTTATGAATACTAATGATGTAACTTCCTTAATTCGTTCGTCTTTTTAAACCCGTCTTTTCGATCTTTAAGATTTTAACTCTCTCTGTTGACATTAATTTTGACTTATCCAAAAATTTAAAAATGACCTCATATCAACGAAATGTTACAACCCAATTAAAAATGACATGTCGTTTCACTTAGTCGACATGCATATGTATATAGGGGAAAAAACCTAAAGGAAGGGAAAGTCTAGGGGTGTCTCGTGACTCCTCTCGAGGGACAAGATATGTCATCCAAGAGTAACCAATAGATAAAATATGCACCCTAGTTATCATATATAAACAGTTGGGGTTAGAGGGTTAAGTAGGGTGGGACTTATTCAAATCTATATCGACTTTACCTTCTATTGTATTTCTTCTTTTCCATTCTTAGTTATTCCCTTCTACTAATTTAGTCTCTGTTTTGTGACTCTATGTACAATACCACTTTTCTAGATTTCATGAACACTAAAATTTGAGTTCCTCTTCTATTCCCTTCTCTCTCGTGTGTGTCGTAAACTTCTATATTATTAAAAGAATTTGACTTGTCTAGAACTCGGTGTGTAAATCCCTTATGATACTTGAAGTTCGTTCGATTTATGTCCCTTTTAATGTGGGTCCTAGAAATTGAAAACGGTTTTCAAATGTTATTCTTTTAGAAGTTGGTCACACCCCCTTGTAGTCTGACCTAGTATCGTTTTTTTTCTTATTTCCTTCTTTGGTTATCTAAAATAGTGTAATTTTAACTTTTGATATAATACTAGTCTCATATAGTCTTACAGTTACCCTTTAACCCTTAGATAAAAAATTGTCTCTACTATATCATAGTCATAGTTATGTGTAACCATGAAATGTGCATGTTATTATAAAGTTGAGTCATCTTTTATTTCTTGAATACTTTTACAAGTTTGAACGATCTGTAGTTTTTATTTGTAATTTTGTTATTCTAAAGTAAAAACGGGTCGTCTAGATGGTACATTTTTACTATTTTGGTTAAAACCGTTCTTGTCTCCCCTTATATGTGAGAGTAAAGACCAGTCCTTTCATTTAAGTCTGTATAAAAGGTCTGTCGTCAAACTGTTACGTATAACTTTCGAAATTTACAAGGAAAGTGAGTAACGAATTACTAGAAACTCCTGAAAATAAACTTCCTCCACAAATCTGTTCATATTTTTCCATATATGTTTAGGATTAACATTCCAAAATTTTTTTTACCGGTTTTCAGTTGAGCAACAAGTATTAGAAAGAGGACTTACATTACTGTAAAAAGAGAAAACTCTAGTTTACGTACACGTCAACGACAATTTTCTGTCAGATGTCAACAGTCCTTCTTGTTATTTAATACCACACCACCAGTCACGAAAAGGGTCACACTCGACTTGACGTTTCACATTAAATGTTGACTTTCCCGTTGAGGTACATCCACAAACGTAGTCATATTGTGAGAGGTAGAGATCAGGGAACTGGAAAATAGAACAAACTCTACGGACAAATACCACTGTCCAAAATCCCGTGTCTTGGGGTGTTATACGGTACAACTCATAAAGTCCGACTTCCTTAATCACGTCTACATCCTTCCTAAAAGAGTAGAAAGAGACTTCGTCGAGCATTCTGGGGGGCACACTCTCCACCGGAGGGGTATGGACCTTCTTTCCTGGAAGGTATAAAGGAGTCTGTCCTTATGTCTCTCCTTATACTTGATTGTCCGTCGAGTAGGATAAAGGGAGTCAAATGAGATGAATCAAGTATGGAAAAAAAAAAAAAAGGATAGTGTAAAGGGGTACTGAAAGATCAGAAGTAGTTTGGATCGTATTTTTGTGAGTCCTAATTAGTGAAGACACTCTGGAGTAAAGGAATACTTCGGAACACAAAAGTGTATTTTGTATAATTTATTTATACACACGAAAAGAGAACAATTAGAGTGAAAACAATATCCGGTTCTCGAATCTGCCCAACTCCTTTTCTAAAAAAGGAAAAGATATCAACACATTTTACAGAATTTGTCTATAGATTTACTACTGTCGCGACTTTATTTTTCGATAGTATATTTATCTTCTGACCCATAGCATATGGTCCGTTACGTTATTTTTATTATGATATCTTGGGGAGGATGATTTATTTTAAAAGTTTTGGTCTTCTCATTCCATACCCGTTAAGTACATGAACCTTCTTGATCATAGTGAATCCAGGATAGTTTATTATATTAAAAATTTTACTATTTTTAAAGGTTTATCCTTTACATTTGTCTTAGGACCGTAAGGAACTGCACGAAAATTTAATACGCTAGTTAGAATTACCACGGTTTTTTCTAGTTACAATACTCGTATCCAAATTTTTCATATCAGTGATATTAAAATACTAACGATTATCGATTTTACAAAATATTGTTAAAAATTTGGAATCCACTCTCCTGAATCTACTTTCGAGACTAAAATTATAGCTGTAATTTCATAATATATTAGAAATCCTATAATTTCGTTGAAAGTATAGGAAAGTACAGAAAGGGGGGGTTTTGACAATAATTTAATTGCTATATATAGTGGTAGTTACAGTGGACTCTTTATTTTTATAACATCTGTATTCTTTTACCATTATAGGTTTCGTAATCCGTACAAATAACGACCCATCACAAAAGCACAATAGAATAAAGTGAAACGGAACATTTTGTCTAATTAGTAACACGAAAAAGAAATATTAGTATTTAAGATCTTTTACTACCTTGTGTGGATCTTTTAAGACATTAGACCTTAAAACATGTGTCGGTTCGCAAGAACATAATTAGTCGTTTTATTCTTATCAGAGTCTATAAATCCGTAAATCTTTTCCAGGATGTGTACATATAAAGAAAATTATCGTTAAACCCAGACGGAGTATACTTACTGCCTCGTTTTGATTTCACATTCAATCCCCTTAGTCCTGTCCTTACCTTATCGTTACCGAAAATCAGGTGTCTTGTATCTCGACAAATTTACAGACAAGATGAAGACTAACATTTCAAAATGTCTTTACATTTTACTAATAAAAATTTTTTGTATATTTTATCGTATTCTCATGATATGTTTTTTACGGTGTCAATGACATTGTTTCTAAATCTTCAACCACGACCAACTTCCTACCCCACCTCTTTTTATCTCACTTCACTCTCCTGAAGTTTTTATGATAACTTAAGAGAGATTAAAATTTCTTTATATTCAGTTGTCTTACGACAGTTTTTTAAAGAACTTGTGGTTTCTATATCAATCCTTGACAAATACATTAATCCTTGACGAATATACGAAATTTTTGACAGTATTTACGTTTCTTTTATATAAAATAGTTTCCCGACTTTTGTTTATCGTTCTTTTGTAAAAGATTTTCAAGTAAAGTCAAGTCAGTGAGTCAGCACAGGCTGACAAACGTTGGGATACTTGACGTCGTGCGGTCCGTAGGGACAGGTAGTGGTTGAGGGTCTCAAATGGGTTTGAGTACAGGTAACTCAACCCTTACGGTAGGTTGGTAGAGTAGGAGACAGCAGGGGAAGAAGAGGACGGCCCCAGGTCGGGGTCACCTAGGTCCCATTAAGCTTCACCTCTGCCTCAACCACAGGATCCTTTTTCGATAAATTAATCTTCATATTTCTCTCTAATCTTTCCTTATCACATTACCCTTTTAATCACCTCTTTTTCTCCGACTTATTGAACCAAATGTACCCTATGGTTATTTCGAAACTCTGTTCTTCGAACGTGGTGGATGCATCCGGTGGTCGCGGGTGAACTTATCGTCTCCCACGGGGAGGAACCCGAGGGAGAACGCACCTAGAATTTTCGGTCCCGTTTTAATCGTCCGAACCGCTCGTGGGTGTGAGGTCTACCCTTAAGTCGGTCTTTTTACCTCTTGTTCTTTCTTACTGTACCCC
Organism: Capra ibex; assembly: GCA_006410555.1. Lineage (NCBI taxonomy): Eukaryota > Metazoa > Chordata > Mammalia > Artiodactyla > Bovidae > Capra > Capra ibex. Next base: position 2,006,984 of record SJYO01010634.1, on the reverse strand, counting down.
TTTAGTCAGAAAGGTCTTTGACTAGGCAAAAGAGATAAAAGTCCAAACGAATATAAGGAGAAAAATGTGTATCTCTGTTTACCTTTAAAATTTCAGTGTGCCCCCAGTCGTCAGGACTGGAAATAGTTTTAGTCCACGAAGTATATTTACATATGTTTTTCCAGAATCCCCAAATGTAGTAGAAGACCGGTCCCCCGGACGATTGTAAAATACTAGGAAAGAAAGACTATTACCAGTCAGTTGGTTTTTTGAATAAAAGGTCCCCACTAAAAAGAATTTGGTCCGTGGTGGGAAGCTTCCATGGTCTATTTCAACGTAAGGATATCCAACTCCCACGTCACCCAATGTTAATTCTTTCCTTAAATGAATCGGATTCTAATGGTACTAATTAGAATTTCCAATTATGAATAAAGAGGATATACGATCAATATATAAGTAATTGTACATATTCCCGTCCCCTAAATCGTCGTTTGTAACCGGGTTATTTACCTTTTGGGAAGTGGTTGTACTAAAAATAGAAATCTTTTTGGGTTACGATTGATTCTGAAAGTTTTATGAGGTTTGAGAGACACGACGAATACCAACTCCCCAACATTTGTTAGTACATACATCATCGTTCTCACACCTATTAGGACAGTGTGTTCGATCAGACGGTCGTCTCTCCAAACTGGACTCTGTGGGAACAGTGCGGGTCCTTAAAAATAATTGACCTCGACATCCAATTGAGGAAGAGGTTCTCTCCACCCCCTGTCGGGGGACATTTCAGTCTCCACATCCACTCTCGTATTTCGTTATTTCATCCGTCTGAGACCAAAACCCCCATCTACGAGCCGTTGTCCCCCAAAGGACTCCGAGCTATGACGGAAACGCATACGGCTTCGGAGGAAGGAGTACTGGAAACGGTACCCGCCTCAAGGAGTACGACCGAGGGCCGTAAGAGGACGGGAGTTAGGGAGGGTCGTAGTCCCAGAAAAGGTTACTCAGTCGAGAAGCGTAGTCCACCTGTTTCTTAACCTCAAAGTCGAAGTTGTAGTCAGGGAGGTTACTTGTGGGTCCTGATTAGAGGAAATCCTACCTGACCAACCCAGACGAACGTCAGGTCCTCTGACAGTTCTCAGAAGAGGTCGTGGTGTCAAGCTTTCGTAGTTCAAAACAAAATTTAGTCTGACTAAACTTCGATTCACCGTAATTTTAAATATTATTCCGTACTGTCATAAAATATGTTTACGTTGATTGTCCTTCATTATAGTCATGGTCACCATGAACGTACGACACACCTGTCACCCCCTTCGACACGTACTGTCCCCGTGTCCGACACACGTTTGATGAGTATAAAAGACGAGTTAAAACGACACTTAGATTTTCATAAGATTTTATATCAGATAAACTTTTCGTATTTTCGGGTAATGTCATATAAATACTACTTGTAATAGTTATAATCAGTTTTGAATAAAAAAACGTTTATAAAAATGTGTTTTAAAATCTTGTTAAAATAACAGTTTCGACCTTGACAGAGTATTTGGAAATTCACCATTGTAATGGAGTCACATAAATTCCCTTTCCACTCTCCTCTTCGTCGTCTCTATGTTATCGTCATTTTCTAAAACTATGTAAAACTCGGAAATTGTTTGATTAATTCATTTATTATTCATTCCTGTTTTAATTTATACATATATTTTTATATATCACAAGAGGTCTCTTTTGTTTGGTCGTACAGAATGTTTTCTTGTATCTTAAAAAAAAAAGAAACGGAGCACATTAAGTTCCTTGTAAAACAACTAGTGCATAATTTTACGTTTCTTTTTAGTGGAACATTTTAGACCAGTATTAACGAGACTGGTTTCACGTTACCGGAGTCGTAGTAATCAGTGATCACTTTACGATTGGTTTTGGTACCACTAAGGGAAGTATGGGAAGTATGGGTGATCCTACTGATTTTAATTTTTTTTCTTTTTTTCTACTATTTACAACTATTTCTATCCTTCTTTACAACCACCCCACCATTTTAATACATCGATGAAATCTTGTCTGAAACTGTTACAGAATTCTACAATTTTTATCTTAACATCATATAGTGTCGTTGAGATGAGAATTAAATATATGGTTTGTTTTTACATAAATTTTTAGATGTGTGTTTCTAAGTATCGTCCAATTAATTATTATTGGAGTTTCACCTTTGTTGGGTTTACGGGTGGTTTATTTACACGACATCCGTGTGTTACCTTATAGTAAGTCGGTATTCGTCCTTACTTTATGACTAGACATGACGTTGTACCTATTTGGAATCTGTAATACGATTCACTTTCCTTGGACTCTGTTTTCCGGTGGTTAACATACTGACCAGTGTATGTACAGGTCATATATATTCTGGTTAACCTGTTCATAGTACATACGTACTGGTTATATATACTAAGGTAAACATACTTCACAGGAGTTACTCTCTGAGATATCCCAATCTTTCATCCAATTCCCAACGATCTCAACCCGACCCGTCCTTGCAACACCAAATCCCACCACTTTACTATATCACTAAGAAAAGACTCACTATTTTTACAAGGAGTTAATCTAACAACACTAATAATATATTGAGACTTATATGATTTTTGGTGACTTGAGATGTGAAATTTTCCCACTTAAAATACCATACACTTAAAATAGAGTCATTTCGATAAGATTCCCGAAGGGACCACCGAGTTTGCCAGTTCTTAGACGGGACCCAAACTAAGGACCCAGTCCTTCTAGGGGACCTCTTAGCTTACCGATGGGTGAGGTCATAAGAACGGACCTCTAAAGGTACCTGTCTCCTCGGACCGTCCGATGTCAGGTACCCCAGCGTTCCTCAGTCTGTATTGACTCGTTGATTGTGAAAGTGAAAGTTTCGATAATATTCCTTGATCTGTAATTATTACTTCATAAATAAAATTCTTTTATCCCTTAATTTCTCGGAGAGTTTGTTAAAAATCTACTTGCTTTTGAGGTCAGTATCTACTAAATCTCAAAAGGATTTTAATTTAGTAGAATATATTTTTGTCCTATATCGGTTTCGATACGAATTTCCCTTTTTATCACAATTTACTAAATAAGAATTTTTGATTATTTTACAAATTTTGTCAGTTGGTTCCTTTTGTCACTTGATCTTTTGTCCTTTTATTTTCCGTTATTATAACTAGTTATTTAGGTCATTAGATTTGAATCTTTCCAGTTATCGTATCTCGTTACAAACCTTTTCGTAAAATTAAAGTCCGAACACAGGATAGCAATGGGGTCCTATATGTAATATAAAAAGAATAATCAATTAAGTAAAATACCTGTTCTGTTCCATATTTGGTGTATTTTCTAGCACTTTCTAACGAAGAAATTGACCTTTCTTTTCCTTCTAAATAGACTAAAGAGATATCAAGGATCTACCAAGACTTACTGGAACATAGATGGAGAAGGAAGAACTTTAGTGCTTATCTAATCCTACTCTTGAGGTTCGGATCCGAATTACAGGTGAAAGTTTACCAAGGATGGGAAACACCTCCGTCTGACACAGTCTATAGAAACTTTGGGTTACTTTCTATCTATGGAGGAGGGGTCTTTTTATATGGGTCTATGCAGCCACGGGATGGTAGTCACTTCAGTGCCCAGAGGGGCACATGGTAAGTCGGGTCGTTACCACCGTCATTGTGTCGAAGTGTAAAGTTGCTCCGAGATTTAGTCGCTAAGAATTTTGAAAAATCAATCACGGGGGAGTGTAAGAATTTTAATATCTCCTGGGGGTTTTGAAACCTGAAGGGTCCACCGTGATCGACATTTCTTGGGCAAACAGTTACGTCCTCTCAATTCTCTGTGTCCAAACTAGGGACCCAGTCCTTCTAGGGTACCTCCTCTCGTACCGTTGGGTGACGTCATAAGAACGGACCTCTTAGGGGACCTGTCTCCTCGGACCTACAGATTCAGGCATCTCAGTGTTTCTCGACCTGTACTGACTACGTTGAATCGTGTACGTAGGTTTTCAAAAACAAGGACACTTATCCATTCTAGAGAGTTATGAATTTGGTGAAAGTGTTAATTTTGTCTTTGAATTTTTTTATTAAATTTTACTGTCATTATTTGTGTAAATACAAGTATATTTATTGTAAAAAAAAATTTCTTTTTATTGAAGGTTTTGTTTTTTCACTCTAACGAAAACATTGAAACGTTTAGAGAAATTGTAGACGGAATTATCGAGTCAAGATCGAGTTATGAGTATAGACGGAGACGAACACCGTCCAGCATATCGGTCGGGGACCTTTTTACATAACATGTGTGTACTTTCTTATTCTTATTTTTCCGGTTATTCCAGAATCATAATGTTTTCAATAGAAGTGGAACGTCTTGAGGATTTTCCGAAAACTCTTAGATATCACCAAGGACCTGGTGTGAAACTCAATTAAAAAAAGAGGTTCTTTAAGATATTTTATAATTAGGAAGTTTTCCAGTTGTCTACAATTTGGTTCCCTCTTTTTACAGTCGTATAGGTTTACTATACCCCTTCTGTACGAAGATATTATTCGTCTTTGACCGTCCTCGACGACGTAAGGTACGCTACCGGTGATCTACCGTGACGACAGGGTGAGTCTTCTACTCGTAGACGTAATCCTTTACCGGGGATCGAAAACCTTCGGATTTTAGGGACCTTTCGACTCTAAATGTGTCACGAAAGACAAAATCGAACACCGAGTCGACCATTTCTTAGGCGGACATTACACCCTCTGGACCCAAGGTAGAGATCCAACCCTTTTAGTGGACCTTTTCCCTTTCCGATGGGTGAGGTCATAAGACCGGATCTCTTAAGGTACCTGATATATCAGGTACCCCAGTTTCTCTCAGTCTGTGCTGACTCGTTGAAACTGAAAAGAGAAAATTTTTAAAATTTTTATTTTATCACTACTTTTCAACGGTATCTCCCAGTATATTAGAGTAAAGAAGAGTCACGCTTCATGTAGAAAGTAAAGTGGGGTCTGACCTCAGAAGGTCGAATAGTTTTAGTCGTACTCCAAATCCTTCAATGAGGGTTCAAGTACTGAGACTCACTTCTTAGTCCCAGACCCTACACCTCTACTGTCTCAGAGACTGGAGTCTCTCGAGTAAATCTTACATTCCCTTTAGTCCTGTCAGAACCGGTTATAGGGGTCCAGATCAGTCACGACTAAATCGAAATGTCATCAGGTTTTAATTGACCTGATTAACCCACACAGAGGTGACTCTTCCCCATCCCCGTGTGACGTTTTCGACAGGGTCTCCCGGCTGGTGAGGTACCCTACTCCCCGGGGACTGACACGGTGATCCGAGAAACCCTTTGGCGACTTCACTTCCTTCTAGGACTACCACCAACTCCCCACCGTATACAGGACCAGGTGTCACTGCTTAGGTGTCTCTCTCGCTCGGACTGAGGTGGGTGGAAGCGAGAGGAGTTTCGACGGAGCGTCACGGACACCGGGACGACGATAAGCCTCCCCTGTCTTACCGGGTCTCGGTTCCAGACCTCCTCCAACAACGGCTCTAGAAAACCGGTGGTCTTCAAGGAAAACGTCTGACCGCACATCCTAGACACCTCCCCTCCCCTCTCCGAACACTCCATCATCCGTCGAACCTTTAGCCCAACAAAGGGACCCGTGGTACCTCACGATTCTTCCACAAACTTCATCCACAGGCCGATACACGGGATAGGACGGACCTCACGACGTCACGTCTCTACCTCTACTGTCCCACCGGTTACCGACAATGTCTTAACTGTCTACATATATTTTCGTCGATTATAAGTGACACGATCAGTAATTATCGTTGAGTGAATTAGGAGCATTGATAGGACATTCCATCCTTGATAATGGTGGTAAAGAACGATCTCCCTTTTTCTCTCCGGGTATCTTCAATTCCCTAAATCAGGCGTTGTGTGTCGGGTACTCATCACCTTGGTCGGAGGTCGGTGATAAATTGCTGGAGCAGTATGAAGGAGTGAGTACTTTCCCTTGTTTACCAGGATTACACGATGGCGAAGAGACTGTCTGTCGCTGACCCAGGTCACCCTCGGGTTTCTCCCCTACGATTTGAGGTGACCCCGACTCTTTCTCTTTGACCTCCCTGAAGGGACCCTCAGGTCGCCAATTCTGAGGAGTGAAGGTGACGACCCCCACGTCCAAACTAAGGACCGGTCCCTTGATTCTAGGACGTACAACACACCCCACTGGGTATTTTATTTTTATTCAACATCATTCTTTCTTTACATATCTCCTGAGGTCGGTGTAGACTTCCAACTCAAACACACCTCATTCGTATCTTCACCCTTCCCTCTCCCCTTCCTGTAAAGTTTATCGTTCTCGTTCCGGTCAAACGTTTCTATGTACAGTTTCACCCTTTAACAATAGAAACGGGTTCAGATTCTTTGAACACCGCTGTTCAGTTTGACCCGTCCATTACATTTATTTATGTGGAACAAGGATAATTCGGATCTAAGATTTAAGTCAGGTAAAAAGTTTGTAGAGTTCTAGTAAATCCTCTGACGGGGAAGGTGGGGGTTGATAATTAGATGGAAGAGTCCAATATTGTACATTCTTGAACTAATTTTTTTTTTTCAGGGGTAGGTTAGGTATCAACTTTTGTAACTAAACCCTGTTCTTTGTAAATCCTGTTTCTATTGATGAGTGTGAAAACTGTGTCCAGAGGAGACACAGAAACGTGACCGGAACCAATAAGACTTAAGAATTTACTATATGTGAGAACACACATTAATTAGTCCGTCAATTTATCACTGGGGTGACATGACAGTGGACCGGGTCTCCGGAAGAGGTGTCTCTATCGTTGTTCTAGTTATAATTATAAATTAACTTTAATTCTCAGGGATACACGTACCGAAAAACAACCAGAAGAGTTAGAGCATTGGTCCTACCTATTTCCACTCTCTAGTAAGACCGTACTGAAGGAGTCCTTGAGTACAACTAAAGAATAACAATAAGAAAAGAAAGGCTTCTGACAGATAAAGTTTCAGGTAAGATCTTAAATTGGTTACTCGGTAATAAGACACCGCAGTTTGAGGGGAAAGACCTTTAGTCTGAGTGTAAACAAACAAAATACTGGACCCATCGAGAAGGTAATAGGTGTCAAGTAGTCAGATTCCGGTGTAAAGGAGGTCGGGGGACCCTTCGTAAGATAGACCCAAGTACCGTCTATTCCGGGAAGCGCCGGACCTAAGACGAAGGGACAGGGTGGAGGATTCAGGGAAGACGTAAAGTCCCGCTAAGAGTCATGTAGTGTGACGTGGTGCACAGACACATAAAATACATCATAAAGGAGTCGGAACTTATACCGAAGGAGGAGAGGTGGGTCTCTTGAGAGTGACTGTGTAAAAAACATTAACCTTCTATTAACGAAATGTGACAACACAACCGGGGACGGTATGAGTGAATATGAAAAAAAAAAATTTTCTAAGTAGATTCAATAGGCATAAAATTTCAGTTTATCAATATTTGTACTAATATTTTTTGGTCGTCAAAAGACTGGAAGGGGAAGAGGTAGGAAGTAAGGACGAAGAGGTTCCATTGACAATCACCAACGAGAAATCCATAAATGAAAGTGTAACGATTTATTGTGTGAAGACGAGGGTTGGAGAACTAAAAGTTAAAATCCTTAATGGATAACTTAAGATTGAGACTTTCTACTTCCAAATCGAGGGAAATTGTGGAGGGAGTGGGTGGAGGTGACAAAAGGAGAGGAGCCGGAGGGTTCTCTGAATATAGTAGCAAAACTCAATCTAGTCATCAGTCACAAATGTATTAATACTGATATAAGTGTCGTACGGGCACATCCTTTCGTACTAACGTAAAGGAAAGAACATGTTGAAAATTAAAAGGGACCTCAATTATTAACAGAATAAGGAAGTAAGTGGATCAAAAGACAAGTGGATGGTGATTAAGGATCGATCTACAAGAGGGTACCTACATTTAAAGAGGAATTATATAAGTGTGTTAGTTGATAAAGTAGTCCAAGTAGAAGAACCTAGACAAAGAAGGGGTTGAACATGATGGATATGAAATCCTGACTACTCGCCGCCAGAAGGACTAAGGAGAAGGAGAAGTAGGATCTTTACAAAAAAGGGAGAGAGGACACGACTCAGGGAACAAAGTACCTAGGATGTAGCAGGACAGAATCAAAAATAAAAATTTCTACATTGAAATAAATAAAGAACCGACTCGACGTAGAAGCAACGGTGTGCCCGAAGGGGATAACGTCTCGGGGCCGTGCACCCGAACAGACCCCGACGAGGTCGAGCGCAAACGGTCGGACCAACGGGACACCGAACACCCCGGAATCAAGGGGGTTGGTCCACACCGTGGACGTGGTGGACACAGCTTTCCACCGGAGAGTCGGCGACCTGGTGGTCCTTTCAGAGACAGAATAGAATTAATGAGGAAGAGAAACGGTCTGGTAAAGGACTTCATCGAAGGATTCTTTGGTACATACCCTCCAATCATAAAACTTTTGGTGTGGACAGACCTTTACACAAACAAGAGAGTATAAACGTGATGTCAAACCGACACATATCTTAAGACCCGACCTTTACTGAAAGGAAATCACAAAACTCCAGTAACGAAGTACAAAAGATCGAAGGTCACGACAACGCTCACCTAATACCCATTTATGTTTCTTCTTTTGCTCCGTTCAGAATACGGTAAGGTCAAGAACTAGGAAACATACACCGAAGGATTCTTGTAAACACCAGAAGGTAGGGACCACAAGACTGCAAAGTGTTACTACACGAAAGCCCACTCAGACACAAGAAGGAAACACGGCCTGTTACCCCATGAAAATATTATGTCTGCAATTACAGGAAGTCCAGACTCTTTGAAAGAACCTAAATAAACTATTGACGACAAAAACGGTAAAAGAGAGAAACCTTAAGGAATCATACAGACGCGATAAAGAGATTAAAGTAAGAAAAATAGAGCATAGAAAAATATAAAAACAAGACAAGAGTACCTCTAAAGAAGTCGAATAGAAGGGTTACCAAAACTTAGAAGTACGAAAAAATAAAAAGAACAACAAGTCAACGAGTCAGTACAGATTGAGAAACGCTAGGGTATCTGACGTCGTACGGACCGAAGGGACAAGAAGTGGTCTCGAACGAGTTTGAGTACAGGTAACTTAGCTACTACGGTAGGTTGGTAGAATAGGAGACAGGAGGGGAAGAGGACGGAAGTTATAAAAGGTCGTAGTCCCAGAAAAGATTACTGAGTCAAGAAGTTTAGTCCACCGGTTTCATAACCCCGAAGTCGAAGTCAGGAAGGTCACTTATAAGTCCCGACTAAAGGAAATCCTAACTGACCAAACTAAAGGAACGTCAGGTTCTCTAAGAGTTCTCAGAAAAGAACAGGTTATGGTGTCAACCTTTCGTAGTTAAGAAACCGCGAGTCGGAAGAAATACCAGGTTGAGAGTGTAGGTATGTGCTGATGACCTTTTTGGTATCGAAACTGATCTACCCGGAAACGACCGTTTCCTTGCAGAGACGAAAAATTATACGATAGATACAAACAGTATCGAAAAGAGGGTTCCTCGTTCGTAGAAAATTAAAATACCGACTTCAGTGGTAGGTGTCACTAAAACCTCGGGTTCTTTTATTTCAGACAGTGACAAAAGAAACAAAGGGGTAAACAAACGGTACTTCACTACCCTGGTCTACGGTACTAGAATCAAAAAACTTACAACTTAAAATTCGGTCGAAAATTCACCCCAAATAACTGGTCTTTGTCGAAGTGACAACCCACTGGACCGACTCAACAAGGTGACACCTTGTAAAAGTCAGAACAGAGAGTCTGATCCGTCAAAAGAACAAAAACAAAAGTCTTATTTGTCTTGTGGGAAAGTAAGAAAAGAACCTCCCCTCCTCGGACTACGACTACAGGACCAACATAATTCATCTTCCGAGAGGGACAAGACACACGTATGAAGGGAACTTACGACGACGGAAGTCTTGTCGGGGAGACGGAAATCGATGTGGAACACAGAGACTAGGTCGTAGGGAGGTCGGGTGGGAGAGGTCAGAGGACGGTTACCCTTTCCCACCACCACCTTCCATAGACCCCCAGAATGACGAAGAATTTCGTCGGAAGTTGGAAAGACGACAGTGGAGAAGGTAGCAGCAGAAACAATCGCTCTATTGAAAGTACCCAAGATGTCATGTCAATGAATGTGACGGTCGATTCTAAAGTCGGAAGAGTAGAGACAACTCAGACAATAGTTTACGGGGTAGACGAAAGGTGAAATTTTAATATACAAACCACAAGAATAAGAGAAACAGGGATTTCTAAATAAGGAAAATTTTTTTTAAGGACATAATGGTAAAAATCATCTCAAAGTCCTCCATCATCTCTATTAGACACAAGTGAGGTGGCCAACATTGTCCGTCGTGTGTTTATACAAGGGTCAGGAACGCCACATCCTGGAGGACAATTCTAGAAGGGACTGTCGGGGGTGTGAATGTCTTGGTTACGAAGGAAGAAATATTGTGAAGACACAGAGTTGGACTATGTGTGAAGAACGTATCTATTATACTAATACATTTTTCTAACCTAGAAGGATGATATTTGACGAACTCACTTTCTCAGGACAATGGATAAAAATATAGGAGTTCTAGATCGTGTCTTGGTCCATGGATCTACGAGTTACTTAAAACGACTTAACTCATCTTTAACCTAACGTAAAAAAATATTTACTTGAGTTGACTCCTCTTTACTTACCGGGTTAACAGGACCGTTGGTTTTCGGGGATTTACTCCTATAAAAAGATTTAGGATAAAGTAGTAAGGACCCCTACCACTCGTTACCTTTACGTCTAATTAGAAAGAATTCCTTAAAGGAAGTTTGGACCCTGTACGTCACCCAAACTAAGGGAGGGAGTTCTTGTCTCGTAGTCCCAGACCTTGATTCCCACCGGAACCCTACCCCTTATTCAACCTAACAAAAACAGTCACTCAGTTCCATTCGTACCACAGTACCAAGAACTTCCTACCCACAAATACTGATGGTAGAAAAAACGCCCCCTTCTCTACACTAGTTCTTACTCACAACATAGGAGAGTTTGGAGAAAGGAACCGAGATCTTGTGTAAAACCTCTTCCGTTACCGTTGGGTGAGGTCATGAGAATGGACCTTTTAGGGTATCTACCTCCTCGGACCATCCGACGTCAGGTACCACAGCGATTCTCAGCTTGTACTGACTCGCTTAAGTGAAAGTGAAAAGTGAAAGTACGTGACCTCTTCCTTTACCGTTGGGTGAGGTCACAAGAACGGACCTCTTAGGGTCCCTGTCCCCTCGAACCACCCGACGGTAGAGAACCCAGCGTGTCTCAGTCTGTGCTGACTTCGCTGAATCGTCGTCGTCGTCGTCGTCGTCGTCGTCGTGTGTAAATGGATCGAACAAGATTATCTTCGTCTCAGTGGGTTTCGACCCACCTGCCACCCAGGAGGTCGTCCCGAACATCGTAGAAGTCCTTGTAGCTCAAAACTAAGTCTACAGGACCGACCCTTACATCGATTATCACTAACACATCCTGTGGGAGGTACATGACTCAACCAGTCATTTAGTTCGAGAAGGGGTGCTCTGACCTTTAGTTCATGTTGAGTATGTCCACTGGTTCTTCGGTTGGTCATCGACGGAATTATGTAACTTTGACACTAGAAAAACAATCTCTTCGACCTGACACCCTCCAGTCGGATCCTATCTATCGTCCGATTGGGTGACCTTCCAGGTGATTAACCTTCCCAGAAACCTTCGTTTCCTTCCACCCTCCCTGTACTCAAGTCCGTCACACTTGTCCAGTGTCCGAGACGTCATCTCATTTTTCTTGTCCATGGTTTTAGTGTAGACCCTGGTTAATACACGTAGATAAGACTATCCACTCTACTCCTACCTTACTAAACCTCAATTTCCTCGACCAGACCTGGTTTGTGGATCCGAATCGTCATAAAGAGAGACGAATCGACAAGACCGAAGTCTTCCCAACGAAGAATTGTAGAGTCCGAGAACAATCGTCGATCTCGGGGGTCGTCGTACTACGAAGTGACACGTACTGTCGAGTACTACGTGGCACCACGGTTATAAACCCGTCCTGGACAGGTCCCGTTTTCTCTCTTGCATGCTCTCTTGTTCACTCCTTTTTACTACGGTAAAAGAATCCTCACCTACCCCTAATATGTAGGTAGACTCCGTTTATCTGGACAGTCCTTGGACAACCGGATAAGCTCGTGACTGTACTACACCTTACGACTGTGTCTTCGGTCCGTCGGAACATTCGGACCCACTAACTGACAAAACTGTAGTAGTCTATACGTGTACAACCTACCTCCCTCGATCTGAGAGTATCGGGGGTTTACCGTTGTAACCCTCCCTTTTTTTGACGTCGGGATCTTACTTGTCTGTGTTTAGGAAAGGGAAAAAGAGAAGCCGGAAACGAATAAAACGAAGAATATTATCTAAATTTGTTATTCACTTTAAACCCGTACCTAGACTTACAGTGGTTTGACGTTTATGTGTCCTTGTAGGTTTCTGGAATATCTTTTCCGGTCCTTAAAAGGTTCACTGGACACGTTACCGGACTCGAAAACAAGAGGAAACCCACTTCTGCTAGGAACCTCCAGAACCTCCTTTTGAACCCACGTCTTCAGTCCGAGCGACCTCAGTTCAGGGTCAAGACGGACAAGAATCAACACTGGACCCACCCACTTAGCTGGAGAACTTCAAAATCAATTATGTGAACTTTATCCTTTTTATCAGTAAAGAGAGAGTGTCCGACCAACACTTACAATGAGTTCTAGTCAACTGATCGTTCCAAGTGTCTCGGACCGTGAACTCACAGGTTGTGTACGAGGTTTCTCTCACAACCAAAACAATCGTGAAAGTACCGATAAACATCGTCACCAGGTGGACCCACCGTAATTTGGAGTATCAGTCTGTCACAACCGGTACGAAACCAGTGAGGTTCCTCTAATAGATTTAAATCGACTTCTTTATTCAGAAGGTTTCTCTCAACTACAATAACAAGTCAACGGGTCAGTACAGGCTGAGACGTTGGGACACCTGACGTCGTACGGTCCGAAGGAACAGGAAGTGATAGAGAACCTAAAACGAGTTTGAGTACAGGTAACTCAATCACTACGGTAGGTTGGTAGAGTCGGAGACAGCAGGGGAAGAGGAGGACGGAAGTCAGAAAGGGTCAGAAAAGATTACTCAGTCTCAGAAAAAATTACTCAGTCGAAAAACGTAGTCCACCGGTTTCATAACCTCGAAGTCGAAGTGGTAGTCAGGAAGGTTACTTATAAGTCCTGACTAAAGGAAATCTTAACTGACTAAACTAGAGGAACGTCGGTTTCCCTGAGAGTTCCCAGAAGAGGTTGTGGTGTCAAGTTTTCGTAGTTAAGAAATTACAAGTCGGAAGAAATACCAGGTTGAGAGTATAGGTATGTACTGATGACCTTTTTGGTATCGAAACTGATCTACCCGGAAACAACTGTTTCTTTACAGAGACGAAAAATTATACGAGGTTTCTCTCGTCCCTTTATCTTTAGCTCAACATTCGTAGGGTTCTCCTTCATTGATACTTTCTTAAGATACGTGCGATTACAATCACTAATCATTATAAAATACCCTTCGTTTCCACATGTTCTTGTATCTGAATTCTGAGTCTGTCTACACCCAATGTTAAGGTCCAGGTGAACTAAAACCTCTTTAAGAAATTAAGGGACTTCGTGGTCTTTCAGGGGTAGACAATTTTACCATGACAGTTGTAAAAGGAACGTCCAACAATGATCCTAATTTCCTCCGTTTTATATAGTTTTATAGAACGAATTAGGGAATACGTATCTTCCGTAAGGGGGTAACCGAAGAAAGGAAGGGTACCAAGGAGAAGATAGTGAAGGACTTCTTCGAGACTCCGTATTAAGTCTTGGGTCTACAGTTTCTTCCCTTTTTTTTTTTTGTAACTCTCTACTGTCTTAGTTCTAATTTATTGTAAAGTTATACAACCTCATAACTCTGACCTTTTTTACCCGTTTTTAATAATTCCTATACACTTTTGACCGTGAACAGAGTTATAGGGTGTGCTTACTACCTCAACCGAAATACGTGTACACACACCCTCTCGTGTCGAATGGAGCACCCGAAGACACCACCTTGTGGTGTGCGGTCAATGACCTTCACTACCACCGTAACACCGGTCGTGACCAGTCTGGTAAGGCTCTCGTAACACGGTGTAGACCCTCGGCGTCCAAAACTTTTCCTTGGGAGTATGTGGTAATGAAGAGATCCCTGTAGTGGTTATACCACTCACGGGACTTCGTACCGAAGTCTAGCTCCTTGAAACCACACTTTTCATCTTCTGATTCCATTTCGTGCTATCGATAAATTCTGGAAAAACAAAAAAATTACTTTCTCTCTTATACACCCTTTTCATAACGTGTTCTTTGTAATTCAACCTTTAAAGTTCTTTTGAAACTGAGAACTTTGAAAATGAGTGAGTGTGTAAGTAAGAGAGTAGGTTGTTTGTTGCTATTTCGCCTTACATATGACCCACAATCTACAAAAAGGAGCATCCGTTACCATACGACCAGTCACAAATAATTATTGTTCGACGACGACGATTCAGCGAAGTCAGCACAGGTTGAGACACACTGGGGTATCTGCCGTCGGGTGGTCCGAGACGGCGGGGACCCTAAGAGGTCCCTTCTTGTGACCTCACCCAACGGTAAAGGAAGAGGTCACGTACTTTCACTTTACACTTTCACTTCAACGAGTCAGCACAGGTTGAGAAGCGCTGGGGTACCTGTCCTCGGGTGGTCCGAGGAGGCAGGGGGGTTTTAGGACTGCATGTCGTACACGAGGGTGNACATATGACCCACAATCTACAAAAAGGGGCATCCGTTACCATACGACCAGTCACAAATAATTATTGCTCGACGACGACGATTCAGCGAAGTCAGCACAGGTTGAGACACACTGGGGTATCTACCGTCGGGTGGTCCGAGACGGCGGGGACCCTAAGAGGTCCGTTCTTGTGACCTCACCCAACGGTAAAGGAAGAGGTCACGTACTTTCACTTTACACTTTCACTTCAACGAGTCAGCACAGGTTGAGAAGCGCTGGGGTACCTGTCCTCGGGTGGTCCGAGGAGGCAGGGGGGTTTTAGGACTGCATGTCGTACACGAGGGTGATACCGGTCAATGTTTGTTGGTTACATTCACACCTTCACCCTCCTCTACGTGGGTTGACTGGGAGAGTTCGACTTCGTTCAACCGAGGTCGTGTGTGGGTACGAACATCCGAGACTCCTACGGATCTCAAATCACCTTCCTGGGGGAGACTAAGTCGACGTTGAATCTTCATACGAACCAAGACTCACTCCTGGATTTGAACTACTCCTACTCTCATGAACCCCAAACAGATCCCTCTTGTGGTCTCTCTTCGTGTAAGACTGTTTCCTCGGCGTCGATTTCTGGTCGTTCTGATCCTCCCCTCCACCAATCGTACCCCAACACGTCCAACACACCGAATTAACGTCATCTCTCCTATTCTAAACGAGTTCTTCCGACCGTGACCTCTTTACACCATCGACCTTGTGTCATTACTTAAACTCGAATTAAAGTTTCCGTCACTCCTTACCTAGTTTTCAACAATTCTCCCCTCACGACAACACTACAAACGTAAAGTCTTTCAAATCAGAGTCCTTTCCTATCTTTTTACCTAACGTAATCCAGTTTTGACCTTAAGCTCTATAGTTAATCCAAAAACTAAGGATCCATTGACTGTTTCAAACTTCCATCACTATGACTGTTTGTGTTTCGTCCTCTATACGTAGATTCACTACGGTTTTTGTACCTTATCTACCCTGTTCTACTGTTCCTCTTCCCCCCTTTCCCGTACGAATGTTGTCTAGACGTTCCATTCTCCTTCAAATCCCTCAATCCCTCCGACACGTCCAAGTGCCCGGTCACCATCACTGTAAATAGAACAATCCTTTATCCAGAATATTCTTGATTGAATCTCTTGAAACATTCTACGATTAAAGACCTGTGGTACGGAGGTACACACGTACGATTCAACGAAGTCAGTACAGGTTGAGATGCGCTGGGATATCTGACATCGGACGGTCCGAGGAAACAGGTACCCTAAGAACTCCGTTTTTATGACCTCACCCAACGGTACGGGAGGAGGTCCCCTAGAAGGACTGGGTCTCTAACTTGGACACTGAGAATACAGAGGACGTAACCGTCCACCCAAGAAATGGTGAAACGGTGGACCTTTCGGACCTGTGGTGTGGATCTCTACGACTAAATCACCACTTCGACCCGGGTACGTAGACGGAAAAGTTCCGTGGGGTCCCCTGCAAGTAAGTAAAGGAGTTGTGTATAAACGATACATGACCTACAAAAAGATCCGTGACCTCTACGAAGTCACTTGCTCTGGTTGAGGGACGGAAACATCTCGGAAATCCATCTACCCGATCTCACTCCCATTTGGTTTGCATATATTATTTGTTACAGATCCATCGTTATGTCTGACACTTCTTTTCATTCTATTCCCCCACCGTAAAGGACCTTCCACCGTATCCTAACGACAAAATCCATTTCATCAACCTCTTGGAAGAGACTTTTCCACTGTATATACGGTCCCATATTGTTATTTACAATTTAAATCTCTTTGTGACTCAATGTTTTATGTCCCTTTCAATTTCTTACACTCCCTTTTTACCGTCTCTACTTCACCACTCAAGACAGAATTTGGACGTAGTCAGAGACAACCGAAGGGTTCACCGAGTCGCCATTTCTTAGGTGGACGTTTCATCCTCTGTGCCCAAGTTAGGGGCCCAGTCCTCCTAGGGGACCTCCTCCTTCACCGTTGGGGGAGGTCATAAGAACGGACCTTTTAGGGTGCCTGTCTCCTCGGACCACCCGATGCCGGGTACCTCAACGTTTCTCAGTCGCTGAATCGTTGATTTGTCGTCGTTTCAGAGATAATCCGAAGCCTCACCTCCATCGGTTATATGGTCTCTCTTTCCTCAAACACCTCGTCTAGACTCGAGTCTTGGGACTAGTCCCTCGGTAGTCCTGTCCCTATCACCAACTTTGGTACTCCCACTCACCGCATTCCTACCTTGGATCCCTTTCTCACGAGAAAACTCCGACTATTTCTCCCGTGAAACCCTTCCTTTTACTCTCCGTCCTCAGTCTCTCTACCCTTCTTTTGGTCATCCGCGACACTGACCTCTTCTTCTATGAGAGTTCCTTTCACTAGACTTATCCAAATTCTTGACGGGTCTCTGGTTCACTCCATCCCTCTCTTTACACAGTCACCATGACCCGTTGTCTTTTATGAAAAGACAGAACTACTCTCGTTCAAGTCTTTCTATCGCCACCCTTACCCCTTCGACCTTAGATTGTTTGTCCTCCACTTTTCACCTCTGCCCATTCCATTTGGGTAAGTAAGTTTTTCAACCACTTCTCGTCAGGATCTACCACTTTCCCGTATCCTAACTCCCTCTTAAAAATTCTACCTCTCTGGACCCGAACTTGTTCACAATTACCCTTTGTCGGTTACTCCTTTTCTCCTCTCTCTTCTCAGTATCACCATTGACGAGAGCCACTGACTCCAGAGAAGGGGACTCTGGTCTTCCTTCCCACCTACGAACACGTCTATGAAGATCCACCCAAACCCTTTCTCTCCTACCGGTTGAAGTCCTGGAAATAAAACGACATTTCACCTTCGATTGTCGAAAACGTTTCTCATCCCACCGGTGCACCAGTGCCATCTCCACCCCTTTCACCGTTTCCCCCAACATTTTAGGCAGGAGCCCACTCAATCTTCGGGACGGAAACTCCTGGTGACCAGACGGGTCCACACATACACAAATAGGTTATCGTGATGTCTCAGGTCCCTCCTCACTTGACCTATTTAGACCCCAAGACGGAGCACTCAACTCTCTCTTCTCAAATTGCTCGAATCGTCGTAATGGGTTCCTCCGAGAGTCACGACGACCGCCCCTTAGGAGAACCGTACCCTACCGGTAAAACAGGACGAGAGGGAGATTCACAACCTCACCCCAGACGAACGCAGTCGTAGGGACATCTCAAATATTGTAGATGTCACTTGAAAACTACCCGCCGCAGATCCCTAAACATAAAAGTGTTGGAAGGACCTACTAGAATTAATATGTCTTCAAATTTTGGGAGAGGAAAGACTCCGAATTTTAGGGGTGATCGTAGGACTATGTAGAGATCGGGGTAGTCTTATGTAGGTTTACCTCGTTCTCCGACCTGGGTCTAGTACGACGGTTCCCCTTCGGAGGAACGGACAGAGGGCGGTGGTCACGTCTATACAACATAGTCTGTGAGGCGAGGTGGATCGTTGCGTCTTGTCGGACGTCGCCCTGACATAACTGCTACTAGTTGTCGTTCTTCTCTCCGGAGTCGGAGACCGTAGGAAGGGGTCCGGAGGGGTCGTTCCGTCGTCGTTTCAGTCGGTGGGGGGTCGTGCAAGGGAAATCCCGGCCCTCCCGAGGTCGACGGGTGGGGAGAGGACCTCCTCGGGGAACGACCGACGGACCGGGAAACGGTCGGGGCCTTACAAGTGGACCTCGAGGTCCGAGGGTGTGGGGGTGGAAGTACCTACTCTCTCGTCCTTAAATTCTCGGTCTTAATTAATCTGTTTACAGTCCGCCCGTACTCAGTGTCGTCGGGACTCATAAAATCAGGTAATGTTCGCGCTCGGGAGGGTCGTACCTCCTCGGACCCCGTGGTAGGTGACGGGGGTACCCACGACTACATCCTCGACACGATTCCGCTCAGAAAGGAACTGGTCCGTCTGAGGTCGGTCCGGAGACGTTCGGACAAACACACCCATCCCCCTATACACTGGGATTGGGAGATTCTCTTAGGACTAGTCTCAGACAAGTCAATTGGCCTGTGACTTATTTGTAGGGTTCGGTTTAATTTCCGACCATATCCGACATTTGACCTTCGTAAGAGTGAATGTTCTTCCCCGTCTCACCTTCTTTTTTTAAGAGTCCCCGAAATACCCTTGGTCGTTGGACAGACAAGACTCACAGGAAAAAAGGTCTAGGTTACCCGGTCAACGAGCGAGACAATAAGAGGTTTGACCCCGTTGAATTCCCTTCACCAACGTTAAAGAACGCCCTACGAGACCAAATATTCTTTTGGAACCGACTCAGGAAAAGGGGGTCTTTAAACGGGAGACGAGGAAGGGGACGGTGGTCGAAGTAGGGGATCCAGTCCGTCACTGACAGGTTATTTACACTTTTGATCTTCAGAAGTTCTAGGTAAAAGGAGGAAGAATTGTAAAGTAAGTAAGTCGTTTTAATAAATTTTACCACAGAACGAAGTATGACAACCATTTTCGTAAATGGTACTTAGGGTGACGTCCATCAAAATTAGATACTCCCCTACACGTGGAGGACTTTATATTATTTTTCACCTCTCACTTTTTTTCTGGTAGTGAGAAGGTTCTATAGAAGGTTCTGTAGTGAGTGGTTCTGTAGAGAGAAGGGTCTCTTTCATGGTGTTCTCCCACTACTCACCCCTCTATGATACTTCTTCACCCCTAATTAGTTTTCCCCTCCAGTCCCTTTTGAAGGCCCTCCTCCACCGTAAACTTCGTAAATCCAAACGTCCGTTCCGACAGGTCCATCTCTCCGACCTGGTGAAGACTCAAGTCTCTCAGTCACTCACAGTCGCATCTTGGTGCCCAGGTTGAGACAAGACTTAGAGTGGGACCACTACAAATCGGTAACCTACCACCCAAAAGGGGGTAGTCTATTAAGTACGATTGTATCAAATACTCCACAAATACTGAACGGGATGGTTCGACGTAGATTACTCCACAGAAAAGAGCTTTTTTATCATTGTTATTCGGTCGGTCTGAGGAGTCTGAAATCATCATTACCGTGGTAGAAGGGTCGGTACCTTCGCTCCAGAAACCTCAGGACTTAAGGAGGAAAGGAGGTGCGAGGGTATATCTTAACTAGTGGTTAAGAACAACCAAGACGGAGTAATTTTTAAGTTAGTTATACATAAATAACCTGTAGAGACAATCCAAGACCCTTTGTTTCTACTTATTCCGTCAGAGTTCTTTGGGTACTAATTGCTACCTTTGTCGGAACATTTGGTTTATATACCACATGACACTATGTACTTGTTATACAATACGGTCGTCACGACACCCTCACTTTTTCTCCTGTCCTTGCGTCGGACCCCCTCCTCCCAGCAGTCCCACGCATTATTGGTCCGAAAGATCAAGGACGGAGAACAAGGTAGTTCGAGATTCACAATTGTTGACCTGAGAATGTTTCGGAGAATTACCAGAGGAACAGAGGTTTGATCTGGAAATTGGTACATAAAAGGTAAGAGGACGACGACCGAGAAAACTTTTACGTTTAGTCAATGTATGTGTAAACTGGGGTGAATTTCGAGTAGTTACTAAAGGGAACCCCACCTTATTTTGGATTTGAGGTCCAGATTGTATGTTCCGAACATTGTTATACCATGGACGAATTGAAAAGTTGGGAAATTGTCTAGAAGGGGAAGGGGATTTGTCAGGATAAATGATTGAATACTAATCGAAACGTGTACAATAAGAGAGCGAGATCTTAGGAAAGGGGTACACAGAGGGACGCCTTGTAGTGTAAAGAGAGGTCTAAGACACTTTCGAATGAAGGACCCGGGACGGGAGACTAGGGACCCGTGTTAATGACAAGGATAGGAACCGGAAAAAAACCATTAACCTTATAGGGTAACGGGAGTGGAGACAAGACCTGACGTCACCCATCTGTGGATTGTGGTCCGTCTTTTGTAGGAGGTCTGTCTTTTGTAGGACGTCTGCCCCCGATACAGAATAAACAGAAACGTAGACACGACGGGTCTTGTCATAGACTGTACATTATCCGTGAACCATTTGTAACCAGTGCACTTATATTCATTTATTCGACTTTCATCCACGTAAGAGTCTCTGTCGTCCAAGTTTCTTTGGTGTATGTTTAACTCTTCCTTAAAGACAACTTTCGTCACTCCGTTTCTCTGTATACATCTCCACTAAACCACAACTGTACACACGAGTCATATTGAGAAACACTGGGGTACCTGACATCCGGGCGGTCCGAGGAGGAAGGTACCCCTAAGAGGTCCGTGTTTATGACCTGACCCAACGGTACAGGAGGAGGTTCCCTAGAAGGACTGGGTCCCTAGATTGGACACAGAGACTGCAAAGAACGTAATCGACCGTCTAAGAGATGGTGACTCGGTGGACCCTTCGGGGAACCACAACTGCAATGGACACCAGTTTCTACAAAGGAAGTAGATATCAATTGTCAGTCGTGGATTCAACCCTATGGGGAAGATCGGACTCGTCCATCGACTCTCAGAGTTACGGAGTCTCGTAGGGGTCTCTACACCGAACGGTTCAGGAACGAGTGAAGATCGTGAAAATGGTGATCGGGGCACTAAACCTATTAAATTGGAGTACCCTGCAGATACATCACTCTTATTATAATCGAACATTACTCAAGTCATTACCGGAGATTTTATGCACAGATGAACCTTGGAGTCTTACACTGAAATAAACTTCCCAGAAACGTTTAGATCATTAATTCCATTCCTGGAGTTCTACTAATCCACCCGGGATTTAGGTCACCACCAACGGGTTATTCTCTATCATTTCCTCTGTATCCTTATCTCTCTTTGGGTCTCTCTTTCCGGTACAATTCTGTCTTCATCTCTAACGTTGCTATGCACATAGTCGGCTCCTTACGCTTCTCAACGGTCGTCGATGGTCCTCGAACCTCTTTTCGTACCTCATCTAAAAGGGACTCAAGTCTACCTAAGTTGAGACGGTTGTAGAACTAAAGTCTGAAGACCGGAGGTCTTGACACTCTCTTATGTAAAGATACTTCTGTGGGTCAAACACCAGTAAGTAATACCGTTCGGGATCCTTTACTTACATGTCGGAATGGTGACCCTAAGACTCCAGTTTACCGTGTCACAGTTTCCTCCGCGAAACACTTCGAGACACTTTCGTGTCCCGACGTCTCGACTCCGTGCTTCCCCGGCTCGAGGATCAGGTCGTGACAGTCTGTCCGCCAAGTGAGGGGCGTAGACTCCCGCACTTGGACAAAAGTCAAGGCCCACCTGGGAGGAGACGTCCACGGTGACACGTCGGAACTCTCCATTGACGAGGAAAGTTTCATGAAGTTTTCGGGGTCCGGTGTTCATGGTACTTGTGTCTCCAGACGTCCGAGATTAGATAGTCCAATGAAGAACTCCAACAAAGAATTTTTTTTTTTAAAAAATAACTTTATGTCAACCACATACTATAATATACTTAATGTCCACATGTTATATCACTAAGTGTTAAAAATTTCCGAGACAAGGTAAATATTAATAATATTGCATGACCGATATAACGGGTACAGTATGTTATATAGGAACATCGAATAAAATATGCATTCGAATGTGGAGAATCAGACACGAATCAACGAGTCAGTACAGACTGAGAAACGTTGAAGTATCTGACATCGGGTGGTCTGAGCAGACAGGTACCCCTAAGAAGACCGTTCTTATAACCTCACCCGACGGTACGGAAGGAGGTCCCCTAGAAGGGTTGGGTCCCTGACTTGGTCCAGAGAACGTAACGTCCGCCTAAGAAATGAGAGACTCGGTGTTCCCTTCGGGTGTCGAGAACCTGGAGGTAGGGATATAAGGGAGAGGGGTGACCCTTGGTGGAGAAACAAGAGACATGGACACTCAGACGAAGAAAAGGCAATGTAAGTAATCAAACAACATAAATAAATAACAACAACATAAAAATTCTAAGGTGTAAGTGTACTAAAGTATGTCATAAACAGAAAAAGACTGAATTATTTTAATCAGATTATGGGACATTGACGCAGGTACAACGACTTTTACCGTTGTAAAGTGAGAAAAAATAACTCTCACAAAGAATGTATCAGTTAAAGACCGGGAACCTACATCCAACTTAAATAAGTGATAAATAGTGAAAAACGGATCTACGAGTAAACACGGGTAGACTTGTGAAACCAGACCCTACTATTCCTTGGACCGACGGAGTTAGGGAACCCGACTAACTCAAAAGTGACAATGTGTATCGTAGGGTATGAGTCCCTCGTCTATCCGGGAGATATTTAGTCGTGTCCATAAAAGAAATTTAAAATAGGCCAAAAAAAAAAGAGAGAAAAAAAAAATTAGAAAATGGTGCCCACATGTACGCTAGGGTTTGTACTTGGGGGGAGGGTGGAGGGAGGGGTGTTGTAGGGAGACCCAGTAGGGGCACGTGGTCGGGGTTCGTACGACATAAGACGTAGCCTGTATCTGACCACTAAGCTAAGAATGTACTATCATATGTACAAAGTTACGGTAAGAGGATTTAGTAGGGTGGGAGAGGGAGAGGGAGAGGGAGACTCAGGTTTTCAGGCGATATGTGTAGACACAGAGAAAACGACAGAACGTATGTCCCAGTAGTAACGGTAGAAAGATTTAAGGTATATATACACAATCATATGACATAACCACAAAAAGAAAGACCGAATGAAGTGAGACATATTAGCCGAGGTCAAAGTAGGTAGAGTAGTCTTGACTAAGTTTACATAAGAAAAATTACTATAGACAAACAAAAACTGACCCGACCCGGAAACAACTACCCACCCGAAAAGAGATCAACACTCGTCCCCCGAAGAGAGATAAACGTCGCGTGGTCAAAGAGTAGCGCCATCACAGAGAGCAACGTTTCGTGTCGAAGCTCTCGAGTGCCCGAAGTCATCAACGTCGAAGGTCCGAGATCTCGAGTCCGAGTTATCAACACCACGTGCTCGAATCGACGAGGGACCGCACGTACACCCTAGAAGGGTCTGGTCCCTGACTTGGACACAGAAGACGTCACCGTCCACCTAAGAAATGGCGACTCGGTGGTCCCTTCGGGTCGTCGTGTCCACAACACAACCGAGGGTTTCAGGACGTTTTCGGACGGGTGGTGGAGACCCGGACCGGAACTCCCACTTTGACCCCTCTTGGTAAACGTCTCGGTGGTGAACGTCGTAGCAGGACGACTCTACCATACAGTGATGGGAGGAGGTCATCCCGAACATCTCGGAGGACCGGGTAAGTGGGAGACTTCGTCTCTCTCCCGGATATAGTCCTCGTTTGGACTCCTAGACGTAAGTCTACTCATTCCTTCTGTATGGGTAACGTTTCTAGACTTAGGATGGAGATACCACGGGTTGAATATACCAACGAAACTTCCTAATTGACTACATTATTTATACTACACGAATCATAGGGTACATCATTCGTGAAAATCATTCACGAGATCTTTTACAATCTTTACAAATGAGAACCCTGTCTACCATCTGTCCCGTCCTCGGATCTCGTCCATAGGATTACTCATTTCCCTCCGGACTACTTCAGATTCCTCCAGTCGACCTTGTAGATAAAGAATCATTGTCCCATACTCGAAGGGACACCTGAACCCACGTACAGAACTAACGGGTGCTCCCTGACCGTTCCCCTCCGTCCCGGACAACGAGTATCCTCCCAGACTCCCGCATCCGTCGAAGGACCTTGTCCTTAGACCCAACCCTGACTTCGTGACACGATATATAGATAAAATATAAAAGGTATACAATACCACGAATCTACAGAATACTTGGAAAAGGGGTTCCGATTAGTTAAGAATCTTTGTCGTTTCACAAGTCGGCCCTCGTCCGGAAACTAACATTTGATTGATGAGGTCTCGGTGTGAACGAGATAGACTAGACAGGTTCGGTCCCCCGTTATAGGGAGATGGAGTTAGTAGGATCCCGGTCCGTGGTCCGTTGACTTCTGGTGGGGCTATCGGAGTTCGGACGGTTTCACCAAGTTTGACCGGGTAGGATTTAACAAACGGTAGAGAACGGAAAGGACGTTCTTGAGGTTAAGAACGTCTCAGCTCTCAGACCAGATTCCAGGGGGGACCGGGACAGATGACCGCTACTGGGTTGGTACCGAAAAGGGGGTAGGGGGACGTACCGTGCACCGTTGGAGGAGAGATCCTGGACACCCCTAGTGTGTGTGAAACGAATAGACTCGGAGAGGACACAAAGGAGAACACTGATGAAGACTGACTGTTAGAGAATTTTTTTTGTGTCTTGTTCGTATTGGATCAGTAGGTTTGACCCCGGATGTCATATATCCAACCCTGTCCCTATGTCATCTAGAGCCCTGGGGGCTAGACGCTACCCCCTGACCATGTCTTCCTTGTCGTGTGACCGGGATACGACTCGTGACTGAGGTGTAGCACCGACGGCCTCCTCACTAGACTT
Source organism: Capra ibex (assembly GCA_006410555.1). Classification (NCBI taxonomy): domain Eukaryota; kingdom Metazoa; phylum Chordata; class Mammalia; order Artiodactyla; family Bovidae; genus Capra; species Capra ibex. The sequence continues at coordinate 1,981,598 of SJYO01010634.1, read as the reverse complement.
TGGGTTACGTCTTCGGGTCTCCGACGCCAGTCCCACTCTCACAACAGCGGCTCCTACTGTCAAAGATTCGGTATGGTCTACCTCCATTTTGACTGTCACGAACTTGTCAGTCAAGTCGACTATCAGACAATAAGTTTACTACAAAAGGGAGTCGTACTTAACAGATCCCTTTTACCTTTCGGACGTCTTCTCCTACGTCCCTCTTGACAATCCTCCTTTTTACCGAAATTGATACTATGATCGTCACTTTAACCCTATCTCTCAGTATGAACCCTATAAGAACCTCCCATCCCCAACAACTCTAAACAGCCTCCTAACTAATACCTCGGACTCTCATTCTCCCTTACTGAGGTTCCCAAAACCGAATTCGGGTACCCACTTACAACCGGATAACTAACTCTGTTCTCTGTGACCCCACCTCTTCCATCCGGACGTCCCTCTCTTAAGTTCTCAAACCAAAACACGTACAATGTACATTCAATGGACAATCTGTAGGTTCCCTTTTCTTTGTTATCCGTAATATATATACTCTGACACACTCTCTCTCCCACTCCTGACTGTCTTTTTGACCCCTCGGGAACCATCTGTCTACCCTGACTACTATATTAAATACTTCATTCCCACCCATCCCTCTAGGGTCCTGTTCTTGAGAAGATGTAAATCTCTAGACCTTCCTGTCTCCTAGGTCCTTTTGTCTCAAAATACAATATGGACCGAAAGGGGAAAAATATAGTGAACGGTCCGGGAAATATCTGTAAACCTACCAATCGTAATGGTCGACACCTCGGTCTGAGTGGGTTCAATCTCAGGAGTCAGGAGTCAAGTCAAGTCAGTGAGTCAGTACAGGATGAGAAACTTTGGGGTACCTGACGTCGTGTGGTCTGAAGGGACAGATAGTGGTTGAGGGCCTCGAACGAGTTTGAGTACAGGTAACTCAACCACTACGGTAGGTCGGTGGAGTAAGAGACAATAGGGGAAGAGGAGGACGGAACTTAGAAAGGGTCGTAGTCCCAGAAAAGGTTACTCAGTCATGAAAGGCAGTCCACCGGTTCAGGATCGAAATGGTAAATAGTCACTCCTTTCAAACGGCCCAATAATTGGAGAGAAGTCAATTGAAGGAAAGGAAGGACAGAAAAGAAAGAAAGAAAGGAGGTAGAGAGAGGACGAGAAAGAAAGGAAGGCAAAAAGGAGAGTAAGAAGGAGGACAGGAGAGAGGGAAAACTTTCATCCCTATCATCGTAGATGAAGGTATTCCAAAACACTTTTAATTTTCACTTTTAAGTACATTTAGCGAGTTGTGGTTCGTGGATTATTCGAGAGTAATTTCAAATCGACAGTAGTTGTTACGATACTTTTTCTACAAAATATTTAGTACTATACAACTCCCTAATGATAATCCTGATAGTAATAAAATGTCTAGGAGTTTTAGTATATATATATAAGATGTTAGTAACTCTAGTAACGAGTATATAACAACAAGAAAGTGATTCAGTACAGACTGAGAAACACTGAGGTACTTACGTCGTATGATCCGAAGGGACAGGAAGTGATAGAGGGTCTCAAACGAGTTTGAGTACAGGTAACTCAATAACTACGGTAAGTAGAGTGGGAGAAAACGGGGTAAGAGGAGAACGAGAGTTAGAGAGAGTGTAGTCAGAAAAGGTCACTCAACCGACAAACGTGGTTTACCAGTTTCATAATCTCAAAGTCGAAGTCGTAGTAGGAAGATTACTTTTAAGTCCCACTAAAGGAAATCCTAACTGCCCAAACTAGAGGAACGACAGGTTCCCTAAGAGTTCTCAGAAGAGGTTGTGGTGTCAAGTTTTCATAGGTAAGAATCCGTGATTCGGTGTACGATCATTTCATTACGAGTTTTAAGAGGTTCGGTCCGAAGTCGTTATGTACTTGATACTTGAAGGTCTACAAGTTCGACCAAAATCTTTTCCGTCTCCTTGGTCTCTAGTTTAACGGTTGTAGACGACCTAGTACCTTTTTCGTTCTCCCAAGGTCTTTTTGTAGATAAAGACAAAATAACTGATACGGTTTCGGAAACTGATACACCTAGTGTTATTTGACACCTTTTAAGACATTCTCTACCCTTATGGTCTGGTGGACTGGACGGAGAACTCTTTGGATATACGTGCAGTCCTTCGTTGTCAATCTTCACCTGTACCTTGTTGTCTGACCAAGGTTTATCCTTTTCCTCTTGTAGTTCCGACATATAACAGTGGGACGAATAAATTAGAAAGTACTTTACTTTACGACCCGACCTTCTTCGTGTTCGACCTTAGTGTTAACGGTCCTCTTTATAGTTATTGGAGTCTATACGTCTACTGTGGTGGGAAGACCGTCTTTCACTTTTCGTTGATTTTTCGGAGAACAACTTTCACTTTCTCCTCTCACTTTTTCAACCGAATTTCGAGTTGTAAGTCTTTTGCTTCTAATACCGTAGACCAGGGTAGTGAAGTACCGTTTATCTCTACCACTAACGTCGGTACTTCAATTTTCTGCGAATGAGGAATCTTCCTTTCAATACTAGTTGGATCTATCATATAACTTTTCGTTTCTATAATGAAACGGTTGTTTCCAGGTAGACCAGTTCCGATACCAAAAAGGTCACCAGTACATACCTACACTTTCAACCTGAAACTTCTTTCGACTCGTGGCTTCTTAACTACGAAAACTTGACACCACAACCTCTTCTGAGAACTCTCAAGGAACCTGACGTTCCTCTAGGTTGGTCAGGTAAGATTTACTCTCGTCAGGACCCACAAGTGACCTTCCTGACTGCGACTTCGACTTCAAGGTTATGAAACCGGTGGAGTACGCTTCTCAACTGAGTAACCTTTTCAGGGACTACAACCCTCCCTAACCCCCGTTCTTCTCTTCCCCTGCTGTCTCCTACTTTACCAACCAACAGTAGTGGCTGAACTACCTGTACTGAAACTTACTTGAGACCCTCAACCACTACCTGTCCCTCCGGACCGCACGACACTAAGTACCCCAGCGTTTCTCAGCCTGTGCTGACTCACGGACTTGACTTGACTTGTCTTCGGAAGAAATACCGGGTAGAGAGTGTAGGTATGTACTGGTGACCTTTTTGGTATCGAAACTGATCCGTCTAGAAACAGCCGACTTACTACAAAGACGAAAAATTATACGACAGACACAAACAGTATCGAAAAAAGGATTCCTCGTTCGTAGAAAATTAAAACACCGAAGTCAGTGACAGGTTTCATCAAAACCTCGGGTCCTTTTACTTTAGACAGTGAGAAAGGTGAAAAAGAGGAAGATAAACAGTACTTCACTACCCTGGTTTACGGTACTAGACTCAAAAAACTTATAACTTAAAATTCGGTCGAAAAAGTGAGAGGAGAAAGTGAAAGTAGTTCTCCCAGAAATCAAGGAGAAGTGAAAAACGGTAATTTCACCATAGAAGACGTATAGACTCCAACAATTATAAAGAGGGTCTTTAGAACTAAGGTCGAACACTAAGTAGGTCGGACAGTAAAACGTACTATATGAGACGTGTCTTCAATTTATTTGTCCCACTGTCATATGTCGGAACTACATGGTCAGACAACAAGACACAGGTCAAGATTAACAACGAAGAAGACGTGTGTCTAAAGAGTCCTCTGACCATTCCACCAGACCATAAGGCTATAGAATTTCTTAGAAGGTGTCAAACCACACTAGGTGTGTCAGTTTCCGAAATCGTATCAGTGACTTCGTCTTCACCTAAAAAAAAAAAAACCTTAAGGGAACGAAAAAGATACTAGGTCGTCTACAACCGTTAAACTAGAAACCAAAAGATTTAGGTCGAACATATAGACCTTCAAGAGTCAAGTACATAACGACTCCGGAGTGAACTTCCTAAAAATCATATTAGAACGATCGTATACTTTGCTCACGTAACATACGATAAAACTTATAAGAAACCGTAACGGAAAGAAGACCTATCATTACTTTCGACTGGAAAAGGTCAGGACACCGGTGACGACTCAAAAGGTTTAAACGACCGTGTGACTCACGTCGTGAAATTGTCGTAGTAGAAAATCCTAAACTTTAACGAGTCGTCCTTAAGATAGTGGAGATGACTGAAATAAGCATAATTACGAAAGATTCCAGTACTTTAATTTTCTGCGAATGAGGAACCTTCTTTTCAATACTGGTGGATCTATCGTATAGGTTTTCGTCTCTATAATGAAACGGCTGATTCCAGGTAGATCAGTTCCGATACTAAAAAGGTCATCAGTACATACCTACACTCTCAACCTGACACTTCTTCCGACTCGTGGCTTCTTAACTACGAAAACTTGACACCACAACTTCTTCTGAGAACTCTCAGGGAACCTGACGTTCCTCTAGGTTGGTCAGGTAAGACTTCTAGTCGGGACCCTAAAGAAACCTTCCTTACTACGATTTCGACTTTGAGGTCATGAAACCGGTGGAGTACGCTTCTCAACTGAGTAACCTTTTCTGAGACTACGACCCTCCCTAATCCCCGTCCTCCCCTTCCCCTACTGTCGTCTACTCTACCGACCTACCGTAGTGACCGAGTTACCTGCACTCAGACTCACTTGAGACCCTCAACCACTACCTGTCCCTCCGGACCGCACGACGCTAAGTACCCCAGTGTTTCTCAGCCTGTGCTGACTCACTGACTTGACTTGACTTCCAGGTGAACTGAAGTGTGAGGTCCTACAGACAGAGATCCACTCACTGGTGTGGTAATACCAATAGACCCAGTAATTCTGGACAAAACATGTCTAGAAGACACATAAGAACGGCGGAGAAGACGAAGACAATCCAGGAACGGTAAAGACAGGAAATAACACGGACAGAAACGTACTGCGCAAGGGAACCATAGAGGTCAAAAGAATTTCTCTAGAGATCAGAAGTTCTAGAGATCAGAAAGGGTAAGATAACAAAAGGAGATATAGAAACACAACAAGTGAATTCGGAATAGAGAGGAACGACAAGAGACCTTGAGACGTAAGTCAACCCAAATAGAAAGGGAAAGAGGAAATGGAAAGTGAAGAGAAAAGGGTCGATAAACATTCCGGAGGAGTCTGTTGGTGAAACTGAAGAACTTAAAGAAAAAGAACCCCTACCAAAGCCAGCGGTGGAGGACATGTCACAATATTTGGATACAGGAATCAAGAAGTCCGTGAGATAGTTTAAATTTGGGAACTTAGATAAGTAGTGGAGGTGACATATCAGCATTTCATAAACTAAATCCAGTATGGACTTACCGGATCACCAAAAGGGACGAAAGAAGTTAGACTCGGACTTAAAACGTTATTCCTCAAGTACTAGACACGGTGTCAGTCGAGAGTTAGAACAAAAACGACTGACATATCTCGAAGAGGTAGAAACCGACGTTTCTTATATTAGTCAGCCTAAAACCATAACTGGTAGACCAATACAGGTTCCCATCTCAGTAGGGAACAACTTTCTCACATAGACGATACTGGTATGAGTATGTACTGTGGAATATATTCTCTTAGACTTCTACCGGAGAGTCACTGTGACTCTTTTGGATAAATCAAGTACGGACCGATGAAGACAAAGGAGTCATTTTACTCATAAAGTCAAAGAATTAGTTCCGTTCTCTTTCGACGTCATAAGTCTTCCCCCAACCGTATTATTCAGAGATTTGTAGGTCGGTTTTATTCCAAAGTGTGACAAAATTACTCCCCTAGAGACTTTGTCTTTAAGAATTTCTTTCCAACCGATCCTGTGGAACTGTTGGTTCATATCTCCGGGAACCTGTGGTAGGAGAGGGAGGGGTTCTAAAATACCTTTGGTGTTCCCAAGAACTTCCTGGAAGAGAAGAACCATGAATTTCTTTGTGTTTGACGACGTCCTGACTCGACCAAACCCATTTAACGAGACGATGACGAAGAGAGTTTTTAACCTCATGTGTCTCGGAACGGTCCCTACACCCTTTTGTCTGTAGTTTCCGTAGGACCCGATTTCAGTCTACGAAGTCAGGGAAGAACCGTAACGTAAGTCTGAGGTAGTCATCGACTCTGTACAGGGTACCGACCTCCCATCCAGAAGTCGAAGGATGGGTCAACCGTTACCCTTCATTTGTGTACGGAGAGCCTTAGATGATCTCGGAGGTTACTAGAAAACAAAAGCATCCCATTTCCCTATTATCCTGGTCACAAAGAAAGTCAGGTCAGACCAATCAGGTTGCTCCATCGTGTTCCCCTTTCCATCTGTCTCAAAAATCTTCGTCCTTCTTCACCTAAGACTCACGGACTCTGGGTAGAGAAAATCCCGTTCTTGAGGTTCAGTGTTTTAGTTCTACCAAGGTTTAATTGGGGTTTAAAATTAAAATATCGTAGGTAATCGTTTGATAAGATTACTCGGTAAAAGGTCAACAAATTATTAAGTCAATCGATATCTTGTTGACCAAAAAGTTATGACCGACTTGTAATCTTAGTGTAGCTCTTAAAGACTACTTATACCTATGGGTCCGATATGGAAGTTTCTAAACTAAATTGATTAGACGACGTGCCGGGTTTATAACCATCCAAAATTTTTGAGGGGACCACTATGATTAAACGTCGAACCCGACTCTCGATGATACTTCTTATGGACGGGAAGGGGAGTAACAACATCGATAACTCCCCTGACCACACCTAACCGACGACAACACAAACTGACTAAATAGTCAGTAACTGGGTGTTAATCAACTTGGTCAACCGATAAGTATTGACTGGAACCCTAGGTGGTGAGGTAAAAGTCATCAAATCTCTCTGAATTGTTAGAAAGAAGCTTTCTCCTTCGACACAAACTAGGTCCCTTTGGTCGGAGTGTATGCTTCTACACACTTAAGGTTTAGGTGACGACTTAAACCTATAAAATTAAAAATCTACGTTTAATGTCTTTTACCTCGCAATGGTCCTACTCAGTCTTATGGAGAGTTACACCATTTTCGGTGGATTCCGTCCTGGAACCTCTCTCCAGTCTCCTCTTAGATTGTCGAGAGAAGACATTTATCGTGTAAGAGATCAAAGACATAAAGTACGAAACTGTAGAACCCCGGAACGACTGGGATCCTCCCTGACAGGACGGGGTCCAACAACAACAAGTTAACGAGTCAACACAGATTGAGAAAAGCTGGGGTGTCTGACGTCGTGCGGTCTGAAGGAACAGGAAGTGATAGAGGGTCTCGAACGAGTCTGAGTACAGGTAGTTCAACCACTACGGTAGGTTGACAGAGTAGGACACAGCGGGAGAAGAGAAGGACGGAAGTTAGAAACGTCGTGGTCCCAGAAAAGGTTACTCAACCGAGAAATGTAGTAACCGAGAAAGGTCATGGCTTCATGACCTTGAAGTAGTAGTCAGGAAGGTTACTTATAAGTCCCGATTAAAGAAAATCCTAACTGACCAACTAGAGGAACGACAGGTTCCCTGAGAGTTCTCAGAAGAGGTCTTGGTCAATCTTTTGTAGTCAAGAAGTCAAGAGTCGGAAGAAATACCAAGTTGAGAGTATAGACATGTACTGATAACTTTTTTTTGGCACCGAGACTGATATACCTGGAAACAAATTGGGTATACCGGGGTCCAATCGGTTAAGGTTCTTTATCATTTTCTAACCGGACATTCGTACCGAATATATACGTTTATTTGGTTAGACCTCGGGACTGGAGGGTTGGTGGAGGAGTCACCCGAGAGTAGTGAGGGTTTGGTCCATGGTCCGTTTATCCAAATACGAGGTCTTGAACGACTTTAATGACTTTCATCGGCTACGATTTGGGCGAAAGGGACGGAGCGTACGAATAGAGGGAACCCAAGGGACAAGGGAGACGGAAGAGTGAAGCGGACCACGAGGAGGTTCACGGGCACGCGGGTGGTACCACATCGTGCGGGAGAAGATAACACCAGAGACTCATATTGTTTGACGGAAAAGTTACTGTTAGTGAAAGACCAGACAAACGGAACTATTACTATTCATTCATTACTATTTCGAATGGTAAATTTTTATGGAAAGACCCCGACCCCTTTCTTCCTTTTGTCCTCAATTCAGTCTCCGTTGATTCTTCCTTAATTGTAAGAACAGAGATAACCTCCTCCCCTCTACAACTTTTTAGGGAACCCACATGCACTTAAAATTTGGGACTTTTACTAAGGTTGTCAGTCTTAAGTTAAACACTGACAAATGGATCGTCTTATGACGAGAGAGAATGTCTTCGAAGTCACGAGGGATATCTACCTTCAATTACTCAGTCACTCAGTTCTTCGGAAATGAATTTGATTTTCCTCACACGGGTCCTGGTTCATCTTTTACCGTTGAGTGAGGTCATAAGAACGGACTCTTTAGGGTACCTGTCTCCTCGGACCGTACGATATCAGGCACTCATGTGCGTGCGTGTGCGTGCGTGCGTGTGCGTGTGTGCGCACGCGTGTGTGTGGGACGGGGGGNGGGGGGGGGGGGGGGGGGGTCTTTCCTACAGGTTTACTCACGTTTTGTGGTCAGTATAGTTTCGGGAGGAGTCCCCTTAAACACCGTGAACCTCATTGACGAGAAGCAACTAAAGTTGCCGATAATTCCCTTTGAGACTTCCACACTTTTTCCGTCTTTCAAAGGTTTACCTACTGGTGGACCGTCCCATATACACCGTCCTCTCACCCCAATGTGATGATCTCTAATAGAGGGCAAGAGAACTCTCAGTTCCCGTCGATTCACATCGATGCACATTCAGTCTATACGACGACGACGACGATTCAGCGAAATCAGCACAGACTGAGACACGCTGGGGTACCTGTCGTCGAGTGGTCCAAGGGGGCAGGGACCCTAAGAGGTCCGTTCTTTTGACCTCACCCAACGGTAGAGGAAGAGGTTTCGTACTTTCACTTTTCACTTTCACTTCAGCGAGTCAGCACAGGCTGAGAATCGTTGGGGTACCTGACGTCGGATGGTCCGAGGAGGTAGATACTTTAAAAGGTCCGTTCTCATGACCTCACCCCACGGTGACGGAAGAGGTTTCAGTCTATATTATGGAACAAAAAGACCCAACGAGGGAGATTTGATGAACTATGAACGTTAATCCCTCAAAATATCAGTGTTCTAAACTTTTTACTCTCAGAAACGGGTTTGAACCACGTATTGAGACTAAGTCTACTACACGACTCTCCAAGGAGTAGTAAAAATCTCGAAGAACATCGAATTGTCTAGACCAAGACCCAGAACTTTTCACCCAGTGGTATAGAGTCATTCATCGACACAAGTATGTTCTAGTTAACCTGAAGACACGGAGTAAGAGGAGTAGATAGTTCACCCCTTCTATAGAATAATGGATTTGTGCATCTCCTACTCTACCAACCTACCGTAGTGACTGAGTCACTTGTAGTCAAACTCGTTTCAGGCCCTCTATCACTTCCTGTCCCCTCGGACCGTACGACGTCAAGTACCCCAGTGTTTCTCAGTCTGTCCTGAATCGTTGACTTTTGTTGTTTATATATCTTACTCAAATATATACATTTTTAATTCTTGTTATGAATCATTCGTGAGTTACCCGAAGGGTCCACGGCGATCACCATTTCTTAGGTGGACGGGTACGTCCTCTGGGCTTTCTACGAACAAGTCAGGGACCCAACCCTTCTAGGGGACCTCCTCCCGTACCGTTAGATGAGGTCATAAGAACGGACCTCTTGGGGTACCTGTCTCCTCAGAGCGTCCGATATCAGTGTTTCTGGACCTGTGACGACTTCGTCGAATCGTACGTGTGTTCGTGAGTCATTTATGATCGAGAGTAGTTGGTGATTCTTTTGGTGGTCTACAATTCTTTAGTGAGTAAACGAAAGCACTCCTCACTTAATGAGAACTGAGAGGGTATTTTCTACCTGTATTGACTTAAAGAAACAGAATCAAAGTCCCTACGAATCCTAGACGGGGTGTTCAGAGTCTTCGATTTCTCATTGTTAGTAGACGGTTAAATCCTCACACCAATTTTGTCCTAGTAGTCTCGAAGTGGATGAAGGATCTTCGGACTAGGAGGTGGGTCTGACCTCGGTAGGGGTGAGAGAGTCTCTGTCTGTCCAAGACCCTGAAGTCCTCGGAGACTCCGACCCTGGGATCATCGACCACCTCGTCTATTTCTGTTTCTGAACGGTTAGTCTCGGTCCGAGTTTAAGGTAAGACTCTACATCATCGTATCTTGAGACCTTTTACGAAAAGAAGAGAAACGGACCAATTAAAGAAACGGGAAGTCTTGGACTAAGTTCCAGCGAGGGATACTCTTCGGAAGGTGTTGACCAAACCAGGTTTAAGCGACAAGGAAATAACTCAGAATAAAGACAACATTGTGACGTGACGGTGAGTCTAACTTACTCTGATTTTGTTACAAAAGTCTCGTCATAGAACATTAAAACGACGACTATACAAACTGGGGTGCTTAACCCGACGAAACTGGTGCTCAAGGAGTTTTGGTCCCTGACACAGAGTAAGTAGAAGTATAGGGGTCCCCTACAGTCTCACGACTGTGTATCGTCGACAAGTCATTTAATCCCATTCACTTACTTAATTCTTTTAAGGAAACTCGTAGTCAAAACTTCACCCCTCTTTCTACGGATGAAGGTTCACAACGTGAAACCTACTCCACTGTACCATGGACTTCGAACACGTCCTATTAGTGTCGAGTCCAAGGAGGGTCACGAGTAACAGACCGTGTTCAACCGGCAGTTAGTTCAAAATAAATGAAGGAAGGGTATCATGAGGAGTACCTCCACTGAAAGGGTACTCACAGAGGTTCGGAAGGAAGGGACCAAGGAACCCTCCAGGTGTCGGGTTACTGGTTTACGGGTTGTCCAGCAGAATTAGGAATTCAGGAGGTTCAGACGTCTCTAATCGGAAGAAAGTGGGTGTCGTGGAAAGAATCTGAGAGGTCGGTAAGAAGGGGACCTTACTAATAGATCCTTGAAGTGTAGGACACCAAAAAACCGTCCCTAAGAGAGTCTCAGACGTTTCAAAAAGGAAGGTTTTTCGACTCACGGGGACGATGGAGGAGTTTAAGTCAATTTATAACACCACCTTTGGAGACCCTAATCCACCTTTACATGGTCTATACCCCGGAACACTCTGTCGAGAACCTGAGGTTCTGATGAAAGACCTGTCTTTTTCTGAAGAAACAAAGGTGACCTCTTCGATGTGGTAGTGATAACGTCAGTCAGTCTTTATACCCAGAATAAGGAAAAGGGAGAGGTGTTTGGGAGAAGGTTCGGTCATTAAAGGTGCTATATACGTAAGACCAGTGGATGTTAGGTCCTTTTGTCCACCACTAAGGGACCGCCACCCTTTGACAATGAGTAAGTCTGTAGTCAAAAGGGGGAATCCTCCCTTTTATCCGAGGACACTCCCTACCTCCAGACTCTTTGATAAGTCATGAGACATTACTGGATATACTTCCTTCTAAGATTTTTACTCACCTATATACACACATATTGACTAAGTGAAACGACATGTGAACTTTGATTGTGTCGTAACGATTAGTCGATATGAGGTTATTTTTAAATCCTTTTTTTTTTCTGTTTATCACGGGGACCCGTAAAGGTCTCTTAGTTCATGTAACGTCTACTGTGACTTTTGTCCTCCGTAAGAGGGAAATGTCTGGCGGGGTGTCGTGCCTGATGTGAGCGGTGTCGGAGACCCCTTTGGGGTCCGGAGTCAGTGGGACGTCCCTCTGGAATGCACCTCTCGTAAGACGGACATTGAGATACGACCGACGACCGCCCGCCTCTACCACAACAACTAACCGTCACCGTGAGGTGGGTCCCGCGACGTGGAGTGGTGTTCTATGGTGTTCCGTGACTCATACGCAACTCGAAAGGATAAACGAAGGTCCCCTCCCACCTCACGAACTAACATTGTGCCGGTCCACAGAGGACACGGACGATTTGGAGACCCACGAGGCGTCACTCCCCGTGACGACTAGCAGGAACAGTAGTCCTCGGATCACTTTTGTGGTAGGCACTAGGGTGCCACGTCCCCGTCGTGCGTCGAGGGCTCAAAAACGACGCAACCAGGTCACACACGGGCACCATTGGACTCTCAATTGTGGCAGGTTGAGGGAACTAAGATAGCTATGGGTCCTTGGGGTCGTTGTCTCAGAAACAAGACGAGGAGGCTCTTTGCTTAGATAGTGTGACGGTTGTTACGGGGCACACAATGACTCTACCCGCAGAGTCCTAGTGAATTTCGGTAGTTGTGTCTAAAGTCCGGTTAGAACCGACTTACGAAAATCCTTACGGTTTTTCCCTGTACAAACCCTGTACTCACAAGACTTATGTTTGATTGGAAAACTTACAGACACAACTCTTCCTTCGTCTCCTCTTTTGACCTTTTTCTTTTGGATTCGTTTGTTATTTCGGTCAACCTACACTGTTGTGATCGGTCTTTACGACAAACCTTTGTAAAAGTAGAGAAGATCTTTCACGAATTTATCGACCCACACACACAGGGCGTCTTATTTTCGAAACATTATTAGAGAAATCTTGTTCCGAACGATCAATGTCGGTTTAACGACCGATTAAAATCATATAGGTAAAGGGAGGGAATAGAGGGTGAAGAGAAATAAAAGGGCAAAGGATGTAATTCAATGTCCAAAGATTTCCAAGTCTTACAGACCACAGTTTTCGGACTGGGTATTTTATTGCCACTTAACCTGAAGTGATTTTAAATTTTTGACGAGAAATTTCCTGATAATTCCGGTGTTCTTTTCGGTACGTAACTCCTTTGCGTAAACGTTTCGTGTATAGACTTTTACCTGAACATGAATCTTATACATTTCTTAAGACTTTTAAGTTATTCTTTTATTTATCGGTTTAGGATTTCTCTTTTGATAAACGGGTCTGTGACATGGTTTTACATATATGTGTACCGTGAATTCGTGTACTCTTCTATGATGTGTAGCAATTAATCCCTTTACACTCAATTTTGGTTTATTTTACGGTGACGTGTTGAAAAGTGTCGCCTTTTTTACTTATTCTCACTCGTATATTTTGTGACCATTTCTGTCTCTCCTTCATCTTGAGAGTCTGTGAAGACTACCGTTACATTTTACTATATTAGTGGAACTTTTTGTTATGTCAAAAAAGACTTTTTCGGTTTGTATATGGATAGTATACTAGGATGATAAGACGAGGATAAACGGGGTTCTTTATTTTCGTATACAGGTATTGACGTCGAATAAGTGACTAGTATAAATTAATTAAAAGGTATCGGGGTTTGACCCTTGTTGGGTTCACAGGTAGTCGTCTACTTACCTACTTATTTGACACCGTATAAGTATGTTATCTTACGATGAGGCGTTAATTTTCCTCAGCTGGTAATTGTATGTATCGTCGTACCTACTTAGAGTCTTATTGAGACGACTCACTGTCTTCGGTCCTTGTTTCCTCATGTATGACAAACTAAGGTAAACATATTTTAACCTCTATTTCCACCCCTCTTCCTTTACCTCTTCCCTAATGTTTCTCCGTCCTCCTTAGAAACCCCTTACTTTGTGTACAAACGACAGAACTGACACCACTATCAAAGTGAAGAAAAGAGAAAAAAAAAACCAAATATAACTTCATATCAACCAAATGTTTCAATCCAATCATAGACCATATCTCGTCTCACTAAGTGAGTATATACACAATACTATTTGTATGTACTAAGTCAATATATATACTTAGTCAATATATATATACTAAGTCAATATATATATGTGTGTGTATATATATGTGAAAAAGTCTAAGAAAAGAGAATATCTAATAACGTTCTACAACTCATATGGAATGACACGATATACCATTCAAAAGTAACCAATAGAAAACATATATTATCACACATATATTTTTAGGGTTTAAGGATTAAATAAGGAGGGAGGAGGGAAAGGAGAAACCATTAGTTAGATAAAGACAAAACATTTATTCAAACACAGTAAACAAAAATCTAAGATGCAAATTCGCTACAGTATGATATAAACAGAAAAAGACAGACCGAATGAAACAATCATACTATTAGAGATCCAAGTAGTACAACGACGTTTACTGTAATAAAGTAAGAAAAAATACCGACTCATTATAAAGTAACATATTTACACATACATACATATATAAATATATATATATACGGTATAGAAGAAATAAATAATTAGACAGTCCCCTATAAGAAGACACAGAACCGATGATGTTTATCACGACGTTACTTTTAACCCCACGTGAATAGGAAAACTTAATACCAAAAGAGACCTATGTACGGGCCCTTACTCTAGTAACCTGGTGCACCATTCATAAAAATCAAAAAATTCCTTGAGATATGACAAGAGGTATCGTCGACATGGTCAAATGTAAAGAAGACTGTCGTATCATCTCGAGGAAAAAGAGGTATGGGAGAAATCGTAAATTATAAACATCTGAAAAACCTACTACCAGTGAGACTGGTCACACTCCACTATGGAGTAATATCAAAATTAAACGTAAAGACATTATTAATCACTACAACTCGTAGAAAAGTACACGGATTATCTATAGACATACAACAGAAACCTCTTTACAAATAAATCTAGAGGACGGGTAAAGAACTAACCTAAAAAAAAAAATTATAACTCGATATACTCAACAAACATATAAAACCTTTAATTAGAGAAACACCAGAACAGTAAACGTCTATAAAAGAGGGTAAGACATCCACCAGAAAAGTAAAGCAAGTACCAAAGGAAACGACACGTTTTGGAAAATTCAAATTAAACAAGGTAAACAAATGAAAACAAAAATAAAGGTAATGAGATCCTCTGTCTAGGTTTTTTTATAACGACACTAAATACAGTTTCTCACAAAACGGATTCAAAAGGAGATCCTCAAAATCTCATAGGTCCAAACATAAAGTAAGAAATTAACTCAAATAAACACAACTACCTAAGTGAAGAACTAACACCACTACCGAACACATCACCATGATAAATTTACAATTTTATACTTTGATACGGGACATTTACACATATCAAATACCATACAATTAATATAGAGTTACTTTGACAATGTTTACGGACTCTGTCCGTAGGGTACCCTATGAAAAAGACATGTGTCAATCTTTACCACTACCAGACTTATAATAGGGACATGAACTCAGGTACCCCACTAAGTACTTGATCTAAGTACTCGACCTAAGTACCTTGTAGTGTACCCCTATACAGGTCTGTAAGACTTGGATATCAAACCCTAACAGAGACTTCACTCCTTTTGCAGGTACTCTAGTAGATAACTGTCCGGGCCAGTGGAACTGTGTATACATAGATCGGGAAACGAGTCACGAGTAACAAATTTCAGTCCCTATCAGATCAGGAATCTCCTTGAATAGTTAGATTACCCTTTTCGGTTCAGTAGGAGTCGTATATCACTAAGTTGTACTTTTAATATATCGTCCGAATCCAGAATCAAGACAAGATACCGGACTAAACCTTAATAAAGTAGTAAATACTTTATCCTACGATTATGAATGGAACAGGGAAAACCTCCACGACGTTCGTAATTTATTAATTTATTAACACCCTTCACTAAACTATAGACGACCTTACAGTCTACAATAATCTACGTGTGTTCGTCTCTATCCTCCACTTCAGACATACTAATTCCTAACCACCCGTATAGTCCGTCTTTGAGGGTCTCGTTCTTTCCTTGTGTCCTTTAATTTCCCCAAGGTCCTCTGTATAATCGACCTCTTAATACGATCATTATCGATTCTTGTCTTTTAGTCCCCGGTCGAATAGCTACACCCTGGATTATTAACTCTAGTTTATTCACCATCAAAAAATAGTAAAAAACTGATAGGTATTTGATGAGGTAGAAGGATTTTTGAGGACTCAAAAGAAATCCCCGTAGTCAAGAGGGGATGTCATCTATAAGAACCACCTTTCCTTAGGTCAACACAGAACTTGGGTAAAGATTCCTCGACTCTAACAACTAGTAACACAGACAGGTGGTCGAAAAGGAAGAGTCCTCTGGTAGTGTAGCGGGGAATGAGAACCTTGACAAAGAAGAGGTCCACGAACACACCAATATTCCTTGAAGGTACACAAGGGTAGAAGGTGTAGGTGACAAAGACCTATCAACAAACTGTTCACCGACAACCGGGTTCGGTTCGGATAGTCCCATGAAAGGACCAGGAGAAACTAGATGAGGGTTTTACTTTCTACACCTGGAAGAGACCTTCATTTTAGATACTTTATACTTGGTACCGTAGATGTGACAGTACACCTCCTTTAATTTGACATCATTTTGTTGTCGTTTCCGTCCTCTTCTCTTGGGACTACCGTAAAGTCCGAGAGGGACGGACTACGTAAGACCAACCCAATAAGTTAAGAGAAAAACGAATGTATTAAATAAAACATAAGAATAATTGCCCGAAGGAACCACGGAGTCGACCATTTCTTAGGTGGACGTTACGCCCTCTGGATCCAAGGTAGGAACCCAACCCTTCTAGGAGACCTCTTCCCTTGTCGATGGGTGAGGTCATAGGACCGGACCTCTTAAGGTAACTGACATATCAGGTTGAGTGGAAAAACGGAAGGGTAAAGTTTAACCCAAATACAGTGAACGTTGTTTTAAAAGATGAACTATCTTTCTCTCCTTCTCTTATACTTAAAACCTCTAAATCAATTGACAACTCGTACATGATAAACGGATGACTAAAAGGTATAGAGATTACTCTAGAATAATCTTACCACCTTGATAAAATGAAATGTCTACTCTTTTTGACTTTGACTACTTCTAATTATCTCGGTCATTGTCTATTATCTTGATTATAATATTATTAGTCTAAGTTCTACGATTAGTTTAAATAATTAAGTTTTCCGTAGGTGTGAGAAGGATGATACGTATAATGAAAGGATATTTGTACTCGAAAATACCCTGGTTCAGAATAGAAACGACCATAATTGTAAAAGTCGTGGAACTTGTGAAGACCAGTGGATTACTGGTAGAACAAGTACAAGTAACTTATTGACAATTCAATTTAATTTTATCAGACTTAAGTTTCTTGATTTTCTTATCCTAGTTCGTTCTAAACCATCAGAGACGTTTAGTCCACAAAATATATTAACTACATAATGAGTTTTTACTCAGATCTTAATTCGAAAGGATATGGATCATTATAAAATTTATGTCTCTTCTTGAACAAGAGATTCCTTTTGATACTACTCAGAAAAATTTTGTTATTAATACGAAAGAAAAATTGTGGACGAATTTAGATATAAAAGGGTATTATCCAAATAAATTTCGTCCTCAACACCTGGACACCCGATGTATAAACCTGAAATCTATTCAAAACGAATCAACCGTGTCATAATTTTTTACCTTTGTTAACGGTTGTAAACATTCGTTCTTAAAAATGTATTTTAAACCTCCAAACCCAAAGAAAAAATTTTACCCTATTACACCATTGTATCTCGGAAACAGTTGTACACTGGTATTAGTCGACTTGTTTCTTACTGACGGGTCAGTCTAGTCTTCTTCCCAGGTCTTAGGAGAAGACTATGAAAGTACGATGAATGGACACACGTAAGTACAATCGTCTTGACCAAATTCTACAAAACAGAGAGAAAAATTTAAAATATAACCTCACATCAACTATATGTTACACAATCAAAGTCCCTATGTCGTTTCACTAAGTCTATATATATATATACTTACTTTCACAATTAGAGAGTCAGTACAGACTGAGAAACACTAGACACCTGACATCGGGTGGTCCGAGGAGACAGGTACCTTAAGAGGTCCTTTCTTATGACCTCACCTATTGGTAAGGTCCCTTACCTTAATATGTATTATATACTTTACCTTATTATATACATATAAGAAAAAGTTTAAGAAAGGAGTAAACTAATAGTGTCTTTTAACTCATCTCAAGGGACACGATATATCATCCAGGTACAACCAATAAATAAAATTTATAGTCAAGTCAAGTCAGTGAGTCAGTACAGACTGAGGAATGTTGGGGTACCTGACGTCGAGTGGTCCGAAGGGACAGGTAGTGGTCAAGGGTCTCGAACGAGTTCGAGTACAGGTAGTTCAGCCACTACGGTAAGTTAGTAGAGTAGAAGACAGTCAGTAGGGGAAGAGGAGGACGGAAGTTAGAAAGGGTCGTAATCCCAGAAAAGGTTACTCAGGCAAGAAGTGCAGTCCACCGGTTTCATAACCTCGAAGTCGAAGTCGTCGTCAGGAAGGTCACTTATAAGTCCTGACTAAAGGGAATACTAACTGACCAACCTAGAGGAACGTCAGGTTCCCTGAGAGTGCTCAGTAGGTCACGGTGTCGATATCATCAAACATATAGGATTGTATCATCCTATATATATATATATGTGTGATATCATCATATCATACATATAACATATATATATAATCATATATCATATATATATCACATATCATATCATATATATATCATCATATCACATCATATATCATATCATATCATATCATATATAGGTATCATCCTATATATATATCATCAAACAGTTAGGATTGGAGGATTAAATAGGGATAGGGGGGTGGGGTGGAAAAGGGAAACTATTGACATTCAAATAAAAGATTCAGACACTCAGACAAGGACAAAATATTTATTCAATTAAACATAGTGAAAAATCCAAGGTGTACATTCTCTATAGTATATAAACAGAAAACGACTGAAGAAGTGAATCATACTGTTAGAGATCCCCGTAGGTACAACGACGTTCACCGTAATAAAGTAAGAAAAATACCGGTTCATTATAAGGTAGCATATATATACATCGGATAGAAGAAATAGGCAAGTAACCAGTTACTTGTAAATCCGACGAAGGTACAGAACCGATAACATTTATCACGACGTACTTGTAACCCCACGTACATCGAAAAACTCAATACCAAAAGAGACCTATATACGGGTCCTCACTCTAACGTCTCAGCAAAAATTCCTTGGAACTGTGACAAGAGGTATAACATTCTCCTAAAGAAAAAGAGGTGTGAGAGAGGTCGTAAATAATAACCATCTGAAAAACTAATACCAGTAAGACTAGTCACACTCCACTATGAAGTTCTGAAAATGAGTTATGTTTGTAGAAACTTTTTTTACTTTTTCACTCAGTGACTCCTATTTTACAAGTGTTTATATCGTTTTCTGAACATAAGTCTTATTATTTCTTAAGGATACTTACTTTTTTTTCCTACGTAAAAGAGAGAGATCCAGTCTACCTCGCACCCTTCTCGTGTATGTCTCTTACCCTTCTAAGATGAGGCAAGAGAAGGGTTTCTTCAGGTTTCAAACCCCCAATTGTCCGTATAAAAATTTCCGTACACGAAGGGTCGATGGATCTTTAGAGATAGACCATTTACGGTTATGTAGTGAAGGATATGACTAAGGGAACCAATTCAGTATTTGAACCGAAACAGTGACCGTATACATGGTCGTCACCTGAGTAGAAGACTTAATAAAAGGTCATTAGAAGGGATTACCGTAACTTCACGTTTAGTCTTACTTACGTTTTGGTTCTTAAACCTTGAGACCCGTTAATCGTTCGAGTAAACAACTGAACCGTTTCCTCTTTTACGACTACATCTTCTCTTTTTATGAAACAGTGAAAATACCACAGACCTGACAGAAAAACGAAACAAAGTAACGGAACCAAACCAAAGAGTACTATATTGGGACTACCTCATTCGTTTTTTTCTCCCCTTCTTACTTCTAAATGAATTTAAGAAGAAATAGGGTAAAAATTAGTGGAGGAAATCTGGTATGTCACGGATATTTACTATATGTCTTCCTATGTCCACAAGACTTGTACCCCGGTCTCGGTCTTATTGGTCCAAGAATGTAATGATCTCGTCCCAGAATAATCATTTCAATAAATTGAGAAGATGACAGAGTGGGAAGAATCTTTTTTCAAGTATTCATACATTTGAGATTATAGTATGCCGGACCTAAAAGTAGGACTGAGATACTGGATACTGGACGACAGACCCACAGGAACCCGTTCATTAATTGAGGAGACACAGGGTCAAAGGAGTTGAAATATATCCCTATTACTGATATCGCTTAGGAAGTGTCCTAGTGATTCTCATGAAAACAACAAGTCTTCGATTCAGTGCAGGTTGAGAAACGTTGGGGTACCTAACCTCGTCGTGCGGTCCGAAGAGACAGGAGGTGATAGAGGACCTCAAACGGGTTTAAGTACGGGTAACTCAACCACTACGAGAGATTGGTGGAGTAGGAGACAAAGGGAGAAGAAAACGGAGTCAGAAAGAATGGTAGTCTCAGAAAAGGTCACTCAGTCGAGAAGTATAGTCTACCGGTTTCATAACCTCGAAGTCGTAGGCAGGAAGACTACTGACAAGTCCCAACTAAAGGAAATTCTAACTGACCAAACTAGAGGAATGTCAGATTTCCTGAGAGAAAAGTTTCATATTACAGGTTTTCCAATTTTTGTATATATATATACATCCTAACATAGTTTCCAAATAAACTGTACCTTGGTCCTCCTACTGTTTTGACCAAATTTCCTCCTATTTATTTGTCTATGTATTAGTAGCCCTCTCTCTTACGACGTTATTCTAGTGTTGTAAACTGTGTTTTGACCAATTATAAGATATTCGTTTTGATACCGAAAACCCCAATAGAAAAGATAGTCTGTTTTTTCTAAATGTTTTTAAACATTGTACAGTTAAAGGATTATCAATTTGTGATGGATACATTCATTACCTGGAGTCGTCATCATTTACCATGCGACCTCAATGGAGGAGATCTTTTAATATTCTAAAAATCCGGCCAACAATCTGTGATGACACATTTTGAAACTTTTGAGTACTACCTCGGAAAAACGGAATAAAGGTTCAAAATCTAGTAAAATGAATTTCCCGAATTTATTTTATTCGGAGTATTTCGGGAATCTTACCGAGGATGATTGACAAGTCATTTGCAATACACAAAAGTAGTGATGAACACTTTACCCTCTTTCATTCAAGAAAAAATGAGATACAACAACAATGTTATTAATTCTGATATATTCGAGAATCGTGGTGAGTACGGACCGTGTCTCATTCGGGAGTCGTTTATCCTCGACAAAAATAACCAACGATCTTACAGTCTATCATATATTTGTATAAAATATTGGTATAACTCTTAGGTACTGTCGTAGAAACGTGTACTAGTGTTTCAGACACTTAAAACTGTAATAATTGGAAATCTTTTACGTTTTGTAAGTTCTTCAAAGTTAAGGTTTAGACATATAAGAATAGTTCACCGTAATTAAACAAGATTCCATATGCTCCTTGTAGACTTTGGGAAGTCCTCTTTCCGAGAAGAATCTTATTGGTCAAACAGTTAGTTGGTCCGTCCACAGGTACCTTAGTGCCACTGGTTAGACCGGTACCTTATTTATGTAAAAGTGTCCCTCGTTCACATAATAGGTGAAGGAACATTTATCACAACTCACTCACACAGACACGTAATGTACACTGTCTAACACGCACACACACACACACACACGAGTCAACGAAGTCAACATAGACTGGGAAACGCTGGGGTACCTGATATCGGGTGGTCCGAGGAGACAGGTACCCTAAGAGGCCCGTTCTTATGACCTCACCCAACAGTACGGGAGGAGGTCCCCTAGAAGGGCTGGGTCCCTACCTTGGGTGTAGAGGACGTAACGTCCACCTAAAATAGTGACTCGATGGTCCCTTCGGGTCTACACTGTCTGACGAAAAAGAGTTGACAAAGTGTTTACTCTAATCGTCATTTCGATTACCTAGGTAAATACCTCTTCCTTTACCGTTGGGTGAGGTCACAAGAACGGACCTCTTAGGGTCCCTACCCCCTCGGACCACCCGACGGCAGATACCCCAGCGTGTCGCAGTCTGTGCTGACTTCGCTGAATCGTCGTCGTCGAAATGACGTAACCTGATACGGATGAGAAACTCTAGGACAGAAGAGGTCTCTTATGAGTTCTGGACGTTTCACAAAACACCTTCTCTTCTCACGGGTCTAATTCTTTACTCTTGTCTATGAAAGAAAGTGACAGATATAACCAAAGAGATCGTTACAGAGACGGATAACTTTTGATGGGTTATAAATCTCCACCAAGGGTTATTACCACCGAGTCTACCATTTCGCAGACGGATGTTACGTCCTCTGGACCCAAGCTAGGGACCCAGCCCTTCTAGGAGACCTCTTCCTTTACCGTTGGGTGAGGTCATGAGAACGGATCTCTTCGGGTACCTGTCTCTTCGGAACACCCGATGTCAGACATCCCAGCGCTTCTCAACCTGTGCTGACTCACTGAAGTGAAGGAAGGGTCATTACCTCGGATTTGTTCTATCAGGAAGAGGTAAGTGGACGTACGTATGAGTCAACGAGTCAGTACAGGTTGAGAAACTCTGGGGTACCTGACATCGGGTGGTCTGAAGAGACAGGTACCCTAAAAGGTCCGTTCTTATGTCCTCACCCAACGGTAAAGGAAGAGGTCCTCTAGAAGGAGTGGGTCCCTAACTTGGACATGGGGGACACAGAGGACAGAAAGACGACCTTTCGGTGAAAGGTAAGTGTGAACTGAAACCGGTGGACTACACTACTCGCCTGAATAACCTTTTCTGGGACTACGACCCTTTCTGACTCCCGTCCTCTTCTTCCCCTGTTGTCTCCTACTCTATCAACCTATCGTGGTAACTGAACTACCTGTACACAAACTCGTTCGAGGTCCTATATCACTTCCTGTCCCTTCGGACCGTGTGACGTCACGTATCCCAGTGTTTCTCAGCCTGTGTTGACTCACTGGTTTGTTGTTGTTGAGTTACATTATAACGTGATGGAGACAATAGAGTAAATTAAATGGGATTCCCGTCTTTAGTACGAAACTCACTCGACAAAGTTTGGATCGTGTCAATATCCTGACTCTCATGACGGTCCTACCTTTTAGGAAAGGAGATGGGAGAATCCAAGTCCGTACACTTAATTTGGTCGTTTTCTATCTAATTATCTTCTTTTCCGTGTGTCAAAAATAATTATAAATAAAGATGTCCTCAAGTGTTTTTAACTTTAAGTTTCTTCACCAATCTGAGTCCCCGACTACATGATAAATTTGTTTCCTTTTCCTTAAACAAGAGGATCCTTACTATTTATCACTCCCTCCTTGATCCTTTATAACCACCCTTGATTACCCTCTCTTCTCAATAAAAACATTCCAGACGAGTACGTTTGAGTGAAGTAACAATTGAGAGATAGAAACTATTATTCTCATGAGAAAAGGAAACCCTCCACTACCCCCCGTTGAAGGACTTTCCCTTTACATACAGTACGAAAATTCGGCTATTCCTCTCGTCTTTGAGAAAAGAAACGTAGACAACTACAAGTCAACGGAAGTCGAGTTTTATTAGGAACACGGTCTCACCGTATAAAACCCCGCCACATAAGACCTGGTGAAGTTATGGGTGACCTGTACGTTTACGACTGAGAATCTCCGTAAGTCTTTTGAAGTGTTACTTTCCTTTCTTCTTTATCCGGTATCCTCGATGAAACTTGTCGAAATGTATTCGACCAATATCGATAGTTCCTGGTATTTCGAACCTGAGAGTGTGGATAAATCTGTCTGATCTTCCATTAATTTGTGGGAACGTGGATTAGATGAAAAGGTTTCCTCTCACCTCTTCGGTTTAACGAGTTTGACCTCTCAGGAGTGAAAAGGTGGTATCCTGAGGTTCCGTAACTCTTTTTGCCTTTTAGTGATAAATTATATATTTTAACACGTTATAATTGTCCTTACCTTTTTGGTACAGATTTGAGACACTGTCACTGTCCTTATTCTTTTGGTGAGTCAGAAAAATTATTTATTCGGGGTTAGTCAACTATTTCAGGTACTAGTTAGTCGTTTATATAAACTCCGGATAACGAAAAGTAGTGAGAGAATCCGTTGGGTTAAAATCTAATTATTTGGATTGACAGTGTTAACATCTTTGAGACCTAACCTTCTTTAGTAGAGACAAGGTTTCGTCATAAGAGAAGTCGGAAACCATCAAACAATTAAGTGTACACATCCCCTTCTGAAAAGAGACAGGAGATTCAAAGACATAGTCTCCGGATCTAATCGTCCTCTTTTTCGTATGTTTAAAATAAACTACAATTATAAAAATACACCGTGACCCACCCCCTCCGAAGTACCTTTTTTCACTTTTGGGGTTTCTTCGTCAATCTAGGTCCCGAAATCTATGGTAAACTTGTTTCTCACTATGTAACACTTCGGGACGACGACGACGACGATTCAGCGAAGTCAGCACAGGTTGAGACATACTGTACGATTCTGTTTCTTTTTCCATAAACCCGATCTCTCCACCATATAACATCTTTGTACTGATCTTTAATTAACCCTTTAGATTACCTTCAATTTACAATACAATCACTTTAACCATGTCTGAGTCGAACCACAGTTGAAGGATAGAGACAACTGTTCTTATAAGAAGAGAAGTACTATATTCTTACTGTAGAAAAAGTACCTTTTAAATACTGAACGAAAATCTATCTTCCCCCTCCAGTCTCTTGTGAAAGACGTAGACAATAAAGAGTCAACGGAAGTGGACTTTTAGTTAACGGAAGTGGATTTTTATTAGTTATCCGGGTACTCCAGTTTTTCTCAGTCTGTACTGTGTGTTTACGTTTAGTTATACGGTTATACGGTGGGGTTTCACATAAACCTCACCATACAAGACTACGGGAAACTAAAACCTGTGTGTGTCGTCTGTGTATGTGTTGTCACTCGTCATCGAACTTCGTTCTAGAATTGAGGGACTGGCCCCTAGTTTGGGACCAGAAACCACCACTCTTGGTGTTCAGGATTGGTGAACCGGTCACCGACCTCAAACTCAGGACCCAGGAACAGACGGAACTTTTCTTTTTTAGCAGTATTCCTCCACCTTCCATCTCTCCTTTCATCTCGTAAACAATCTTTTCGTCTCATACACACCTGTCTCCGACCCCACTTGAGTCACTGTCTCGATGTGGAAACCCTTCAAATTTACAAAATATTCCCCCGTCAGAAGGCCGAGAAACAAAAGACAGACAGGTTAGTAGAACGAAACTGGGGTGTCTACTAAACGGAGACCTGGGCGGGGATACACGTACGTGTGGGGAGTCGGTTCTACCTAAAATCGTGTCACCAGAGACCCCCTCCGAACTGTACTGAATAATACCAGACCACAGGGGAAATATGTGGACCCCTCCGGTAGACGTGTACACATCACAGAGGGAACGAGGTACCTACTCTTTATTACACTGAAGAACTAGAAAATGAGTTTGTCCCAAACGACTGAGAGACAGGGACGGGACAATAGAATCTCACAGGTGTCCTTTGTTTCAGGTAGATAAATGGGACAAGGACAACAACAAAGATAGAGTTTCACGTCTGAGACCTCCGACAAGTATTTATAGACCAGACCTCGGGTGAATGGAGGACGGGGTTCTTTACACTTGTCCTCGGGTCAACATTTACAGACCGGACATCGAGTAGACAAAGGACCAAGTGGGAAGTGAACCAAAGTTGAAAATTTTTATTTGATACCCCTTATACTAACTTTCTCTCTACGAAAAGATATAAGCGGATGAAAATTTTAATACAAATAAAAATTTTTAACTCTATATTAACTGAATATTGTAACAATAATCAAAATCCAGAATGTTGTATTACTAGTTATAAAAAGATAAAATACTTTACTAGTGATGTCACAGACTTTCACTTTCAACGAGTCAGACTGAGAAACGATAGGGTACCTGATATGTCAGGTACCTTAAGAGGTCCGGTCTTATGACTTCACCCGTCAGAAAGGGAAGAGGTCCCATAGAAGAGTTGGATCCTTACCTTGGGTCCAGAGGGTGTAACGTCCGTCTAAGAAATGGTCGACTCGATAGTCTCTTCGGATCCATTGTAATAATTAAAAGTGGCATGTATAAATGGTTGAAAAAGAGAACAATACTCTTAAACTTTTTAAATGAGAATCGTCAAAAGTTTATTCGCTGTATCAACATAATTGATATTAGTGGTATAAGATTAATGTACGGGTACCGAACAAATAAAATATTCACCTTCAAATATGGAAAACTGGGAAATAGGTACAACGAGTGAGGGATAGAGGATGGAGACTGTTGGAGGTTAGACAGCAGACATAGATACTTAAAACTTAACAAAAAATAAAGTGTACATATACTCTACTATGTCCCGAAGGGTCCACCACAATCACCATTTCTTGGGTAGACGGTTACGTCTTCTGTGTCTACATCCAAGTCAGGGACCCAACCCTTCTAGGGTACCTCCTCCCGTACCGTTCGGTGAGGTCATAGGAAAGGACCTCTTAGGGTTCCCGTCCTCGGACCGTCCGATACCAGGTATCCCAGCTTTTGTCAACCTGTGATGACTTCGTCACAACGTGTGTGTGGGTGCACTCTATTGTGGCGTAAACAGAAAGATACAGACTGAGTAAAGTGATTGTGTCACGGGAGTTCCAGATCGGTACAACAGTGTTTACGTTTTTCAAATACAAAAATCATTGACTTATTATAAGGTAACATAAACATACGGTGTAAAAGAATGATACAAATAGGTATCCACCTGTGAATCCAACAAAGGTACTGAACCAATAATATTGATTTCGACGTCCCTTGTACCCCAACGTATATAAAAAACTTCAACTACAAAAGGAAAGAAAAAAAAAAAAAAACTTATTTATGACTCTTTATTCTAACGACCTAATGTGTCATCGAGATAAAAGTCGAAAAACTCCTTTGACGATTGTCAAAACACATCGCCAATGTTGCTAAATGTAAGGGTGCTTGTCACATACTTCAAATGGAAAAGAGGTGTAGGAGTGAGTCAAGTCAAGTCAGTGAGTCAACACAGACTGAAACGTTGGGGTACTTAGCGTCGTGCGGTCCGGAGGGACAGGTAGTGGTTGAGGGCCTCAAGTGGGCTTGAGTACAGGTAGCTCAGTCACTACGGTAGGTCGGTAGAGTAGGAGACAACAGGAGAAGAGGAGGACGGGGGTTAGGGAGGGTCGTAGTCTCAGAAAAGGTTACTCAGTTGAGAAGCGTACTCCACCGGTTTCATAACCTCAAAGTCGGAGTCGTAGTCAGGAAGGTTACTTGTGGGTCCTGACCAGAGGAAATCCTACCTGACCAACCTAGAGAAACGTCAGGTTCCCTGAGAGTTCTCAGAAGAGGTTTTCGTAGTCAAGAAACCACGAGTCGAAAAAGTATCAGGTTGAGAGTGTAGGTATGTACTGGTGACCTTTTTGGTATCGGAACTGATCTACCTGGAAACAACCGTTTCATTACAGAGACGAAAACTTATACGATAGATCCAACCAGTATTGAAAGGAAGGTTCCTCATTCGCAGAAAATTAAAGTACCGACGTTAGTGGTAGACGTCACTAAAACCTCGGGGTCTTTTATTTCAGACTGTGACAAAGGTGACAAAGGGGTAGATAAAGGGTTCTTCACTACCCTGGTCTACGGTACTAGAAACAAAAGACTTACAACTCGAAATCCGGTTGAAAAAGTGAGAGGAGAAAGTCAAAGTAGTTATCCGAGAAATCAAGGAGGAGTGAAAGACGGTATTCCCACCACAGTAGACGTATAGACTCCAATAACTATAGAGAGTGCTGTTAGCACTAAGGTCGAACACGAAGAAAGTCGGGTCGCAAAGAGTACTGCATGAGACGTATATTCAATTTATTCGTCCCACTGTTATATGTCGGAACTACATGAGGAAAAGGATAAACCTTGGTCAGACAACAAGGTACAGGTGAAGATTAACAACGAAGGACTGGACGTATGTTCAAAGAGTTCTCCGTCCAGTCCACCAGACCATAAGGGTAGAGACAGTCTTAAAAGGTCAAATAACACTAGGTGTGTCAGTTTCCGAAACCGTATCAGTTATTTCGTCTTTATCTACAAAAAGACCTTGAGAGAACGAAAAAGGTATTAGGTCGTCTACCTAACTGTTAAACTAGAGACCAAGGAGACGGAAAAGATTTTGGTCGAACTTGTAGGCGTGATGACAAACAATAAAGAGCAGAAAACCTATGATTAGAAATATTGTCCACAATCCATCATAGGGGGACACCAAAACCAAAAACAAAAGAACTACTAATTACTATAACTCGTAGAAAAGTACATGAACAAACGGTAGACATACAGAAGAAGCCTTTTTACACATAAGTCTAGAAGACGGGTAAAAGTTAAACCTAATAAACGAAAAAAACGATAACTCAACATACTTAAAAATTTTTATACATATAAAGTCTATAATTAGGGAATGTATATACTGAACGTTTATAAAAGAGGGTAAGATAACCAACGAAAAAGTAGGAAACTACCAAAGGAAACGAGACGGTTTCCAAAAGTCAAACTACATCAGGGTGAACAAATAAAAACGAAAAAAACGGAAACGAAAACTACAGTCTAGGTTTTTTGGTACCGGTTTTCCTTTCAGTTCCTCAAATGACGAATACAAAAGAAGATCTTCAAAATCTCAAAGTTCAGAATGTAAGTTCAGAAATTAGGTAAAACTCAATTAAAAACATACCATATCTCTCACCAGACCAAAAAAAGAAAACGTATACTGACAGGTCAAAAGGGTTGTGACAAATGACTTCTTTGAGAAGAAAAGGGTACCACATAAGAACCGAGGAAACAGTATTCAATTGACTGGTACATATGTATCCAAATAAAGACCTGTGATAAGACACACACACACACATACAAAAATACAGCTATAGTATGACAAAACTAATGCTAATGAAACATTATATTTAACTTTGGACCCTTACACTACGGAAACAATGAGGTTGAAACAATAAGAAAGAGTTCTAACGAAACTGAGAATCCCAGAGACACTAAGGTATCTTTAAAATCTTAAAGAACAAGATAAAAATACTTTTCACGGTAACCTTAAAACTATCCCCAACGGAACTTAGACATCTAACGAAACCCATCATATCTGTAAAATTTTTATCAGAGAGTTAGGTACTTTTATTTATAGAAAAACAGAAATCAAAGAAAGTAATTGTAGAATATCAAAAGGCACTTCAAAGTAGAAAGATCAATGAAGGAATGACAGAGGATGAACAGAAATAGTGTGGGGTTTGGGTCACAGGTCTTCACTAGTGTTTCGAGGTCAATACGATATTAAACTCACATCTTTTTGGTAACGACGACGACGACGATTCGACGGAGTCAGCACAGGCTGACACGCTGGGGTATCTGCCGTCGGGTGGTCCGAGGGGGTAGGGACCCTAAGAGGTCCGGCCTTGCGACCTCACCCAACGGTAGAGGAAGAAGTTGCGTACCTTCACTTTTCACTTTCACTTCAGCGAATCAGCACAGGCTGAGAATCGTTGGGGTACCTGACGTCGGGTGGTCCAAGGAGGTAGGTACCCTAAAAGGTCCGTTCTCATGACCTTACCCCACTGTAACGAAAGAGGTTTTCGGTAACGATGGTAGAAAGTTTATGGTATCAAGTACATTCACGACGGTTTCAACTTAGGCAAAAAACCGACGGTGCCTCATAACTGAGTAGGAGTCGGAAAGTGAGTGTTAAGGATTAGAGAGAGTGTACACGATAAATAACGATTCGAGGAAGAGAAAATGGACCGAATACGTCTACGAAAAAATCTTATTCTCGGTTAGGACCGTAAATCTACCCATAAGAATCCTCACCTGAGAAAGAATTGAACAAGTAAGTAGGTTTGTTAAAAATACTAGAGAACGATAAGACGTCAGTAAGACCCTGATATGTAACTACTTATATCATCTGTGTCAGGAACTTAGAAAGTCAAGTTATTCCTTATACTTGCTAATCAGGTTACGCATGCTAACCCATTCTATTCGTGAGATAGTCTTTCATGCCCTACGATACTGTCTCAGAGATTTTGAGTCCAAACCCCTTAATTCTTCCTAAAGTACCTCCTTCCCCATAAAATCGACTTCTCACCGTCTCCACATCCACAACCAACTCGTTTTTCTTTCCTTCTTATTAGAGGAAGGGGTTTGGTTTGTCGAATTAGTTTCTTCTCTCCTTGACGTACCTCCGTAACTTAGTCCAATCGTCATATCCTAGTCCTTCGTCGTCATCCCTTGTTCCGATATCTCCATTCGGTTCAACCTCAAATTTGTACTAGGATTTTCTTTATTTCTCGATAATTATATTTATCCCATCACCGTAGCATAGAAATGAAATATGTATAGTGAGACCGGGGTGTCAATTCTTACCTGACTTCTCTCTTTGCTACAACTTCCGTCCCTCTGGTTAATCCGACAACCGTCATAAGACCCACTCGGTACCACCACCAGACTTGCTGCAATCGTCGTCACCGTTACCTCTCTTCCACTTGTTCTATAAATCTCCATCTTTATAGTCTTAGGGAACTTTCTAATCTCCCCCATTTCCTATTTCCACCATTTTTTTGTGCACTCTAAAACTGAGTTTATGGACCTACTTGCTGACCGTATAAGTGACTCTTTCTCTCAGATCCAACTCCTCGTCCACAAAGGAACCGAAACAACGAACAAATCAATCCACGTCCCACTCACTATGCAAGACAAACGTGTAGTACCCGAAGTTAACTGTTCCCTCTATAGTTCATCCGACGACTTATGTTCTTACAGTTAGACTTACTGTCTAACTTCTAGATCAATTTCTAAACCTTTAGTAGTCACATTATTACCCGAAGGGACCACCGAGTCCACCATTTCTTACTGTCCTTTCTTAGGTGGACGTTCCACCCTCTCGACCCAATCCTTCTAGGGACCTCTTCCCACACCGTTGGGTGAGGTCATAAGAACGGACCCGTTAGGGCGTCTGTCTCCTCGGATCGTCTGATGTCAGGTGCCCCGGCGTCTCAGCCTGTGCTGACTTCACCGACTCATACATGTGTATCTCATGACTATCCTTCACTTATGTTCCTCCTCAACTCTCCAAGTCACCGTTCTTCTACCATTCTTCTCTGTTCTTACATCCTTTGGGTTGGTAAATTTAAGACCTTCTCCTTCTCCTGAGGTGTTTTCCCCTTCTTTCCCCTACGTGTCTCAATGTCTACCTTTTGGTCGTTCCTTGAGAGTTCCTCCTTCATCAATAGGTAACATAGTGTATGACGACTCTCCAGTAGGTTACATAAAAGTAAACAAATAATGTCAAGATAATAGGTCAGAAGTTCATACAGTGATGTAAGTACGTAATTTTGTCGTAAATAACTCGTTAACGATATACGGTTCACAGCAAGATCCAAGATCTCGATATATCAATTATTTGGTTTCTGACATACATTCCGTCTGATTTTACAATTCGGTTTAATTCTTTTTCTGTCTCAGGACAGAATGAAAGACATTAAACCTTCAGTCGTAGGAACATCGAGTTGATTGAAATGGTAGATTACTGTAGATTAAATACAAAACGAAAGAAGGGGTTTCCCTATAGTACTCTCTATAACAGTTCACCGTACAGTTTATGGTATTACTTTAGGTTTATATCATACAAAGTACGTACAAGGACTAGGGGACCATATCGTTACACACACTGACTAAAAAAAAAAAATGAAGGAACCTTTATCTGAACAGTCTTTTAGTTCAAAACTTTAAACCATCGACGCACCTAAGGTTGGTCGATTAAGTCGGGTGTCCAATAATTTATAGATGACTCATGGACGGAGACGGTCCACGACAAAATGGACTTATAGTGTCACCTGTTTTATCTGTTCAGGGGTTGAAGAGTGTCTTCTACCCCATCCCATCATGAATTTCGTACACGAACAAATCTCGGGAAGAGACGGTGAATTATCATTAGAAAGAACGAGGTTGAAGTAGTGATTGATCCAGGGTCAAAGTAGTAGTCGTTTTATCCCTATTAATGTCATTTGGATAGTGGATCAACAATTTTCTATTCGAAAAGTTTCCTAAATAGTTATCTACGTCTTGATCAGTTGTAATTGTCCAACTGTTAGTTAACGTGAAATGACTTGTACTCTCCACTGTAGACTTGGTCCATCCCTACTTGGTCTACTACCGTCCTCTCTCATCCTGCCCCTTTCTCTTGGACGTACATTCAGACCTTGTAAGCCCCCTAACTTAAATCGGATCAGATTACCTGATGTCAGTGATCCTGACGTCCATTCCCTCTCTTACCAGTCTTTCTCCAACTTCACTTTCTAGAATTTTGGGAACTTGTGGTACGGATCTTTAAACCTAAAATTCTTTTCCTGCTTTACAACTTGTCAAACCATGTCCCTTGACTATTCTTAACTAAACGTAACATCGTCCCAGAATACCGACGTCAGTTTCACGACACGCCTTTCTTTGTTCTGACTTTCTTCCCTTTACTTAATCCGTAAAAATATTATTAGGCCTGTTTTCTACCACCGTCGGAGTTGGTCTCTCTTTATCTTAGTTTTAATAAATATCTCCTGTAGACTAAATTACTTACTACCCAACATTTCCCATTCTGCTTCTTTGCTTCCAAGTTGAGTTCAATATTGAACTCGAAGACTTTTCTACCAAGTCAGTAGGTGACCCTATCACTTGTGTCTGTCCTTTACTCACAAACTCCCCTTCTGTCATTTAAATCAAACCCCGTACGTACAGATCAAACTCGTCAGTCACCCCGTAATTTACCTCTGCAAGTTCCATCAATCTACACTTGGTATCCCCCATCTACACCTCAGTAACTTATATCCTTCCTTGACTTCGAACCAAATCCTATTCAGTGGGTTCCTCTCATTCCTCTCTTCTGAATTCTCGGGACCCTTGTGGTTGGGAAAGTCTTACCCGTCTCTTTCTCGTCGATGGTCCCTCTATTCTCCCTCGTTAATTCATTCATCTACCTTTTGACCTCTTCCCGTCTTTCCGTCTTCTCTCAAAGTCCTTATACTCTCCTCCTCCAGTTTTTGTCATTGTCCTCTGAAGGGACCACCAGGTCACCAATTCTAAGACACGAGGGGTACGTCTCCCGTGTCCGAGTCAGGGACCGACCCCTTGATTCTAGAACGTACGGTGTATTGTTCCGGTTTTTCTTTTTTTTTTTTTCATTCTCACGAGTGGTACATTATCCGTAACAAGATTCACAATGTACATATGTCGAGTAGTGTAGGAGACTT
This sequence comes from Capra ibex, assembly GCA_006410555.1. NCBI lineage: Eukaryota > Metazoa > Chordata > Mammalia > Artiodactyla > Bovidae > Capra > Capra ibex. Next base: position 1,948,439 of record SJYO01010634.1, on the reverse strand, counting down.
GACAAGGTAGACCACTTATAAAAATAGGAGTATCTATTCCTTTGACAGCTGACTTTTATTTACGTGTTAGATCTTTGACTCAATGCAAAATAAATTAGACTCTTCAATTCGGACCCCGTATCGTAGAGTCAAGTGAGACTCTCTGACGAGGTTTCTCCGTCACTTCCTCTTCCTCGTTCCTATGTATCCTTAACAATGTTGTTTCTGATTCAGTAGTCTTATAGATTTCTACTGACAATTAATTTCTTTTGGCGTAATAGAGTTCAATTCCTTAAATCGTGAAAAGAAATATAACTTTCTACGTTCTCAGACGCGAGTAACTTTAGTAAGGAGAGTATACGTACTGTCGAGAGTCTCCGGTCGTAGGCCACGAAAGAGCAGGACTCAGAGGAGTCCCACGTGACCACCCCCACCGGTGGCGTCAACTGGTGATATATCACCCGTAGGACAAAGACAGGACTCCAGGGAGTCCCTCATGACAGTCACACCGAAATTATACTTCGGAACTATCGATATCGTAGGAAACAAATGACTATACCGTCCGTTGTAACAAGTGTTTCGGTTTGGGTTCTTCAATCTATTGGACGAGTTTCGATCATACTCCTTCTCAGTGCTAAGTCTAAATCTGAGAGTACTGGTTTGTCAAGTACGACAAGTAGTCAGATGAATTGACACAACAGTGTGTGATGTCTCCAAACCAGACGTCTCAGATTCTTCACGAGTAATCTAAATTGTTCCGTCAATAATCGTTGGAACCATTCTCCTCAAAATCAACAACCACATCTTTCCGCATAAACTCAACTTCTCACTCATTCTCTGACAATAAACTCGTCAAATTAATACTTCCCCTCTACTCTCCTATCGTCGAATTACTCTTCGCTATTTCCCTCTCACACAATACAAACATACAATTCTACCTTTTCTAAACCGAAGTAAATTTATTCTTGTTGTTCTTTGAGTTATCTTTGCTCACCAAATTCTATGTCCCCTTCCTTCTTCATTGGTTGTCCCCGTTTAAAGACTCTCCCTCCACTGTATCCTGGGTCTGTAGGGAGGGTAACTAATATCGTACTCTTTCCGTCCTGTCCTACTTCTTTCATCCAGGGGAACGTTCAGATCCCCAGTCTTAATTTCCCTCAAGGGTAGACTATCTCTGTCTGTAAATATATAACAATCACCCCAACATCCTAAACTCTTCCCACGAACCCCAAGGTCAATACCGACCTCTAAGTCTAGTCTTCCAGGTCGGTTAGGGGTAATCATGTCAGACCCACGCCGACTGGTCAGTGAACGGTCCGGAGAGAAATGTCAGAGGAACCCGGAAGTCGAAGAACGAGTTCTTAAAGTGTTTCGGAGTTTATACCAGGGATCCAAAAGGGGTCATCTCCGTAAGGACACTAGTGAGTAGTGTCCGAGAAATCAGTGAGGACTTGTGTGAAGTGTTTCTATCCTGTAAGGAGGATATTAGTAAAAAACACCTGTTGAATGACCTCCTGTTTATAATCAGAATTGACGAAACTTTCTTTTTTACGGATGTAGAGATGGTACTCCACCAAGTTGACAGAAAGAGAATAAAGATGACTTCTTTGTTTGTTTGGTAGAAGTAAAGCGACCTTTTACACGTACTCCTGACCCTCCTACTACGGAGTGGATGGAATACCAGAATGTCCTGAAGGGTGTTTTAAAAAAACGTCAAAACGTTAAGATTTACACAACAGTAGACAAGGTCACCCATACAAATCTCCTGTCTACTATCGGTCGATCCATCGATTCGTTGACAAGATACTGTCTGATTTTAACCCCTCGATGTTCACTCTAGGATTCGTACCTTTGTAATACGATTTTTTAATGTTCTGGTTTGTCGTAACGGTCCCCAAGGTCCGTTCCCACATGTCGATTCGTAGTCTCGACGTAACCTCTGTCCTGTGACGGTCCGACGGTAACGTTACACCAACAGTTCCCTTGAGTCCAGGTGAGAGAACCTCCTAGTAGTAAAGAGGAAAAGGTCGGAAGGGTAGAATTCAATCATCAAGAGAGGAGAACAAATATATTTTAAATTTATATATAGATATACTTATATATACGTGTGTGATACAATATATGGACTTTGATTATAGTATTTAGTTGATATTGAATTATATTTTCTTATTTCATACATATGGACCTGGAGGTAGGGTCTCTAAGAGAGAAAATTGTCTTGTCAATGACTATGAATCAACTGTATGTCACTCGATTTGGATGAATTTTACATGACAAACCATTCAAAACAGTATTTTGGTAGTGGCGTTATTTCTTTTACTTGTGTAAGTAGTGAGGATTCTTAAAGGAGGACGGAGAACCGTTCAGAGAGGGGAAGGTGACGAGATTGGGGAAATAGTCTATTGATGTCTATACTAAAGACAGTGTTGTATAATTAGTAAAGGACTTCAAAACACATTTATTATAGTCATACATAAGAAAAAACAGAAGATAGTGAACGTATTAAAAAACTCTAAGTTGGTACAAGAAACCAGTTACCAAATAATGAAAAATAGTGACTTATCACAAAGTAACTTACTTATACGTCGTCAAACAAATTGGTAAGTCGACAACTACCTGTAAACTCAACAAAGTTCAAACCCTGTTAATGTTTAATCTGAAGATACTTTTAAGTACACATTCAGTACTATATCTGTATACAAAAAGTAAAGAGAACCCATTTATAGGTCACCAGTACATACCTACACTCTCAACCTGATATTTCTTTCGACTCACAGCTTCTTAACTACGAAAACTTGACACCACAACCTCTTCTGAGAACTCTCAGGGAACCTGTCCTTCCTTTAGGTTGGTTAGGTAAGATTTCCTTTAGTCAGGACTTATAAGTACCTTTCTGACTACGACTTTGACTTTGAGCTTATGAAACCGGTGGACTTACGCTTCTTGACTGAGTAAACTTTTCTGGGGACTACGACCCTTTCTAACTTCCGTCCTTCTCTTCCCCTGTTGTCTCCTACTCTACCAACCTACCGTAGTGGCTGAGTTACCTGTACTCAAACCCACTTGAGGTCCTCAACCACTACCTGTCCCTCCGGACCACACGACGTCAGGTACCCCAGTGTTCCTCAGTCTGTAGTGACTCACTGACCTGACTTGACCCATTTATAGATTGTCACCTTATCGAACTAGTGCCCGAAGGGGAGGCCGAGTCGCCATTTCTTAGGTGGACGTTACGTCCTCTGTTTCTTCTGGGTCCAAACTAGGGACCCAGTCCTTCTAGGGGACCTCCTCCCCTACCCTCGGGTGAGGTCGTAAGAACGGACCTCTTAGGGGTACCTGTCTCTTCGGACCGTCCGAAACCAGGTGTCCCAACGTTTCTCAACTTGTGCCGACTTCACTGAATCGTACGTGTGTGTACCGACAATATAAAAATCGACTTCTTGGACGGTTTGACAAAAGGTTTCACCGACGTGGTAAATTGTAAGGGTGGTCGTCAGACATTCTCAAGGTCTAGGAGACGCAGAAACTGAAAATGGAATGAACGATACCATTTAGGAAAAAATTTCGGTAAAATTTTCCATACATTACGATAGAGTAATGTCTAAATTGAACGCAAAGGGATTAGTAATTACTATATACATAGAGACTGGAATGATATTACCCAACTAGTAGGTCTTGTTACAACTTATGTTCGTTACTGTCGTCTATAGGAATAGAACAATAATTAGAATCCGTAATTATAAGTAAGAAAGTAGTAATCCTCATCCAAAAAACATCTACGGGAAATAATCGAACTCTTTCTTAAAAAACAAAAGATCAACAAAAACATTCCTTACCTACTACCTAAAATAACTATAAAAACAAACGTAAATAACTTTATTAATATATCCAAAAGAAATAATCAGACAATTATACCACTTACCTCTTTACGTGATTAAAAATTTTATTGACATGAATAAACAAAAACCGGGACGACCCAGAAGCAACGAGACACCTAAACAGAGATCAACGTCGTTCGTCCTCCATGAGATCGACGCCACACACCCGAAGAGTGACATCATCGAAAAGAACACCTCGTGTCCGAGCTCCCGTGTGTCCTAAAGCATCGACTCTCAGTGTCTGAGATCTCGCGTCCGAGTCATCAACACCGTGTCTCCAAATCAACGAGGGTCGTACACTCTAGAAGGGTCTAGTTCCTAGTTTGGGTGCAGAAGACGTGACCGTCCACCGAAATCGTGATTCGGTGGTCCCTTCGGGTGACTGATTAAAGCTTTACAATTTTATGTTGGAACGTAAGGACCCTGTACGGTTAACTAGTACTCCATAACAGAAAAATACATAGTAACCTAAATTAAACGATTTTAAAACAAATCTTAAAAACGTAAACACAAATACTTTCTATTAGTCAGAATCACAAGAAAAGAACATAAAAGAAATAGACCAAAAATAATTATATAATTACCGGAAGATCTTACTTGACCTTTTATAATCGGGGAGAAGTTAAAAGACCTTCTCAATCAAATAGTATTCATAATAAATAAGGAATTTACAAACTTTGTTAAGTGTTCACTTCGGTAAACATGCGTCTCGAAAAAGAAGACATTGAAATAACTCTACATCAGTTGTCTATTTTTATCATATATAAACTAAACTATATGTATATGTAACATTTTATTAGTATTTTTAGTTCGATTAATTGTATAGGTAGTGGAGTGTCAATGGAAAAAAAAGGAAAGGAAAAGAAAAAGAAAAAACAAACATACACCATTCTTGTGAATTCTAGATGGGACAATAACTTAGAGTTCATATGCTATGTTAGTGTCACAGGATTTCAGTATGACATATGTAATCTAGAAGTCTTGAACGCGTAGAATGTATTAACTTTGAAACATGGGTAACTGGTTGTAGAGTAAAGGTGGAGGGAATCGAGAACCGTCGGTGTAAGATAAGAGATGAAGATACTTCAATCGAATAAAATCTAAGGGGTATATTCACTCCGGTACGGCATAAACAGAAAGACGCAAACCGAGGGAAGTGGATCGTATTGCAGGAGGTCCAAGTAGTACAACAGTGTCACCGTNTGACATATGTAATCTAGAAGTCTTGAACGAGTAGAATGTATTAACTTTGAAACATGGGTAACTGGTTCTAGAGTAAAGGTGGAGGGAATCGAGAACCGTCGGTGTAAGATAAGAGATGAAGATACTTCAATCGAATAAAATCTAAGGGGTATATTCACTCCGGTACGGCATAAACAGAAAGACGCAAACCGAAGGAAGTGGATCATATTACAGGAGGTCCAAGTAAAACAACAGTGTCACCGTTTTAAGGGAAAAATTCTGACTCATTAGAAGGAAATACACACACACACACACACACACACACACACACACACACACACCTTGCACATACACACGCGGACCTGGATATACACAAACTAACTAACTATCCATCCATCTACCTACCTACCTACCTACCTATTAGTGTAGAAGAAATAGTCAAGTAGATAACTGACTGTAAATTGAACTTGACTGTAAAGGTATAGAGTCAATAACATTCGTTACGACTATACTCATACACCTCGTGTCTATAAAGAAGTCCTGTATAGACTAAAGTAAAGGAAACCTATATATGGGTCTTCATCACCCTACTGACTTAGTATTCTATCAAGAATAAAAACCAAAAATTGAAAAACTCCTTGAAAGTATGAAAAAAGGTATCACCGACACGGTTAAATGTAAGAAGGGTCGTCACATGTTCCCGAGAAAAAAGAGATGTAGGAGTAGTTGAGAACTACAGAAGAGAATAAAAACAATTATCGGTCCACACTCTATCAAGTGTCACCAAAACTAAACGACGACGACAACGACGACGACGATTCAGCGAAGTCAGCACAGACTGAGACACACTGGGGTATCTGTCGTCGGGTGGTCCGAGGGGCAGGGACCCTAAGAGGTCCGTTCTTGTGACCTCACCCAACGGTGAAGGAAGAGGTTACGTACTTTCACTTTTCACTTTCACTTCAGCGAGTCAGTACAGACTGAGAAGCGCTGGGGTACCTGACGTCGGACGGTCCGAGGAGGCGGGTACACTAAAAGGTCCGTAAACGGACTATTAGTCACTTCAATTTGTGGAAAAGTACATAAACAACCGGTAAATATACAGAAGAAGACTCTGGAGATAGGTCCAGAAAACGGGTAAAAAAAGGAAAACCAATACACATAAAAAGTCACGACAAGAGCGTCTAGTGGGGTGGGAGAGAAAGAGAGTGACTCAGGTTTTCAGACAAGAAATACAGACGCAGAGGAAACAACGGGACGTCCATCCTAGCAGTCACGGTAGCATGCTCTAAGGTATATTTATGTAATTACGTGTTATAAACAGAAAGAGAAAGACTGAATTGAAGCGAGACATATTATTGGAGATCCAAGTAGGTGGAGTAATCTTGACTGAGTTTACACAAGGAAAGACGTCGATTCATTATAAGGTAACACACATACATGGTGCCGAAGGAATAGGCAAGTAGACGGCTACCTGTAGATCCAACGAAGGTACAAGATCGATAACATTTATGACGACGCCACCTGTAAACCCATGTACACAGAAAAAGTCAAGACCAAAGGAGTATCACCCTAACGACCCAGTATACCAACAAAGTGAGGATCAAAAAATTCCTTAGAGGTATGACAAGAGGTACCACCAATCAAACGTAAGGGTGTCTGTCATCTTCTCGTAAGGACAAAGAGGTGTGGGAGAGGCCGTAAAAACTTAACCTAATAAACCCAAACCGATAACTCAACATACTTACGGAATATATACAAAACCTATAATTGGCGAATAGTCTATGCCCCAACTACATGTAAAAGAGGGTAAGATATGCAACGGAAAAACGAGACAACTAATAAATGAAGTGAAATGTCTTTGAAAAACTAAATTACTTCACCGTAGGGGTGAATAAATGAAAAATAAAACAACGAATACGAAAATCACGATTTAGATTTTATTGGTAACGGATCTGGTTTCAGTTCTTCTAAAGGAGGACAAAAGAAGATCATTTAAATGTCAAAGGTCAGAATACATTCAGAAATGTGATAAAACTAAATAAAACTATTTACCACACTTTACTCCCAGGACAAAGTAAGACGTACACCTATATATGAAAAGGGTTATGGTAATTAACTTTTTGATATGAAGTGGTGACACACAAGAATCGTGTGTACAGTTTTCAGTAAACTGATATATTCTCGAGCAAGAAACTTTTTCATTTGTTCTAACTATTCGGAAATCGGTCTGTGTAGTTTTTCTCTCTTTCTCACGAGTTTAATTATTTTAGTCTTTGCTTTTGTTCAATGTTGGTTCTGGTGTCCTTATTTTTCTTTTCTCTCTAACGCTACTCGTTCATATATGGTTATTTTACCTATTGGATCTTCTTTACCTGTTTAATAATCTTTACATGTTAGAGGGTTCTGAGTTGATCCTTCTTTATCTTTTACACTCGTCTAGCTAATGATGATAAGGGTTTGATAAGGTCTTTTTAATGTCTCCTTCCTTACAAAGACGTGAGTAAGATACTCAGGTTGTTTTAAAGAAAGGTTCTGTTCTGTTTCTGTAGTGTTTTTTCTTTTAATGTCCCGTCTAGTGACTACGCATACGTTTTGAGGATTTCTTTTATAATCGTTTGACTTGGGTTGTTGTGTAATTTTTCTAGTATGTGGTACTAGTTTACCCTAAGTAGAATACCCACGGTCACTCAAGTCAACGAGTCACCACAGGTTGAGAAACACTGGGGTACCTGACGTCGTGCGGTCCGGAGGGACAGGTAGTGGCTGAGGACCTCAAATAAATTTGAACACAGGCAACTCAACCACTACGGTAGGTTGGTAAAGTAGGAGACAACAGAGGAAGAGAAGGACGGGAGTTAGAAAGGGTCTTAGTCCTTTCTAAGAAGTGTAGTCCACCGGTTTCATAACCTCAGAGTCGAAGTCGTAGTCAGAAAGGTTTCTTATAAGTCCTGACCAAAGGAAATCCTAACTGACCAACCTAGAGGAACGTCAGGTTCCCTGAGAGTTCTCAGAAGAGGTTGTGATGTCAAGTTTTCGTAGTTAAAAAACCACAAGTCAAAAGAAATATCAGGTTGAGAGTGTAGGTATGTACTGATGACCTTTTTGGTATCGAAACTGATCTACCTGGAAACAACCGTTTCATTTCCAGAGACAAAAAATTATACGACAGATCCAACCAGTATCGAAAAGACGGTTCCTCGTTGACAGTAAATTAAAGTACCGACGTCAGTGGTAGAGGTCACTAAAACCTCGGGTTCTTTTTATTAGACAGTGACAAAAGTAACAAAGGAGTAGATAAACGTTATTTCACTACCCTGGTCTACGGTTCTAGAATTAAAAAAAGTTACAACTCAAAATTCCGTCGAAAAAGTGAGAGGAGAAAGTGAAAGTAGTTCTTATAGAAATCAAGGAGAAGTGAAAGACGGTGTTCCCACCACAGTACACACATAGACTCCAATAACTATAAAGAGGGTCGTTAGAACTAAGGTCAAAGACGAAGTAGGTCGGCCCGTAAAACGTTCTACATGAGAAGTATATTTAATTTATTCGTCTCCCTGTTATATTTCGGAACTGCATGAGGAAAGGGTTAAACCTTGGTCAGACAATAAGGAACAGACCAAGATTGACAACGAACACGTATACACACTCTTTGGACGTATTCTAAAGAGTCCTTCGTCTAGTCCACCAGACCATAAGGAAGGGTAGAGAACTTCTTAAAAGGTGTCAAATAACACTAGATATGTCAGTTTCCGAAACTGTATTAGTTCTTTCGTCTTCATATACAAAAAGGTCTTAAGAGAACGAAAAAGATACTAGGTTACCTACAACCGTTAAACTAGAGACCAAGGAAACGGAAAAGATTTAGGTCGAACTTGTAGACCTTCAAGTACCAAGTACATGACAACTTCGGACCAAGCCTCCTAAAACTCGTAATGAAACGATCGCACACTCTATTCATGTTAAAACGCCATCAAACTTGCAAGAAAGTGTAACGGGAAAAAACCCTAACCTTACTTTTGACTGGAAAAGGTCAGGACACCGGTGACGACTCAAAAATTTTAAACGACCGTATAACTCACGTCGTGAAAGTGTCGTAGTAGAAAGTCCTAAACTTTATCGAGTTGACCTTAACGTAGTGGAGGTGATCGAAACAATCATCACTATAAAGGATTCCGGGAAAACTGAAACGTAAGGTACTACAGACCGAGATCCACTCACAAGTGTGGTAGTACTAATAGACCCAGTACTTCTAGAAAAACCATATCAAGACACATAAGAACGGTGGAGAAGAATTAGAGAAGACGAAGATAATCCAGGAATGGTAAAGACAGGAAATAACTCGGGTAGAAACGTACTTTACAAGGGAACCATAGAAATTAAAAGAACTTCTCTAGAAATAAGAAAGGGTAAGATAACACAAGGAGATAAAGAAACGTGACTAGTGACTCCTTCTGAAAGAATAGAGAGGAACGATAAGAAACCTTGAGACGTAAGTTTACCCATATAGAAAGGAAGAGAAGAAACGGAAATCGAAGAGAAGAAAAGAGTCGATAAACATTCCGGAGTAGTCTGTCGATAAAACGGAAAAACGTAAAGAAAAAGAACCCCTACCGGAACTAGTGACGGAGGACATGTTATAGTGCTTGGATGTAGGTATCAAGAAGTCCATGAGATAGTCTAGATTAGATAAAAAGTGAAGGTGACATATCAATATTCCCTAAACTAAATCCAGTATGGACTTGCCAGATCATCGAAAGGGATGAAAGAAGTTAAATTCAGACTTAAACCGTTATTCCTCAAGTACTAGACTCGATGTCAGTCGAGGGTCACAACAAAAACGACTGATATATCTCGAAGAGGTAGAAACCGACGTTTCTTATATTAGTTGGACTAAATCCATAACAGGTAGACCACTACAGGAACACATCTCAACAGAGAACACAACAACCTTCTCCCACAAACCATACTGGGTACACAAGAGAACCGTTTTGAGACAATCAGAAACGGGACGAAGTAAAACATGAGGTTCCGGTTTAAACGGACAATGAGGTCCATAGGGAACTGAAAGATCAAAATACAAGGTCAGGGGATATTACTTTTCCTGTAGAAAAAAACCCACAATCAAGATTTTTCAGAACATCCAGAAGTGTCTTGACAAACTGAAGTCGAAGAAGTCGTAATAACCAACCCCGTATCTGAACCAAATGAGACTATAACTTACCAAACGGAACCTTTTCTTGTCTCTAGTAAGACAGTAAAAACTCTAACGTGGGTTCATGACGTCAAACCTGAGAGAACAACTGAGACTCCTGATAAGGTAAAGAAGATTCCCTAAGAACGGGTGTCATCATATATCTCACCAGTAGACTTAATTTAATCAGGTAAGGTCAGGTAAAATCAAGTGATTAAGGATCTTACAGCTACAGGTAAGAACGGTAAAGGACAATCACGGTAGAGGTGAAGATTAAATGTAACTAAGTACCTGGATTGTAAAGTCCAAGGATACATTATAACGAGAAATGTCGTAACCTGAAATGAAGGTAGTTGTCAGTGTAGGTGTTGACCCGTAACAAAAGTGAAACCGAGGTAGAGAAGTAAGAAAGACCTCAATAAAGAGGTGAGAAGAGATCATCGTATAACCCGTGGATTGTTGGACCCCACAAGTAGAAAGGCACAGTATCAAAAAAACGGAAAACTATGAAAAGTACCCGAAGAGTTCTGTTCTTATGACTTCCCCAAACGGTAAGGGAAGAGGTCACCTGGTGTAAAACAGTTTTGAGAGGTGGTACTGGACAGACAAAACCCACCGGGATGTACCGTACCGAGTACCAAAGTGACTCAATCTGTTCCGACACCAGGTACACTAGTCAAACCAATCAAAAGACACGAACACCAAAAGTCAGACAGACGGGAGACTACCTCTTCCTAGGTTCCGAATACCTTCGGAGGACTACCCTCTCTGACTGACATCCCCTTTAACGTAGAACATCACTATCTACCCTGGTACGAGTCATTTAGAAATTAGGTCAAAAGACAACTACCCACCCCGATACAAGGGAAAGACAACAAACTGGACTCTGGTTTGTTACCACCTCCATTACTTACCACTTGAGGAAGTTTCTAGGACACGTTTGTGACGACACGAGTCGCAGGGGTTGGTTTTTACTACCAGATTATAGACGTCTAATTAGTGAGTTTATATGATGTAATTGTTGACGTTTTATTTTTGGTATACTAGTAGTGTTAACCATGTCTTTTACAAAAACTGTTTTAAGTTATAGTTAAATACTATTTTTCTTGAGAAACCTTTCATCCCTATCTTCCTTCTATGAAGTTGTATTATTTCCGGTATATACTGTCCGGGTGTCGATTGTAGTATGAGTTGTACTTTTCAATTTTCGTAAAGGAGGTTCTAGTTCTTGTTCCATTCCTACGACTGAAATTGGTGAAAATAAGTTGGATCATAACCTTCAGGATCGGGTTCATTAATAATATTCTTTTCTTTATTTTCCTTAGACCTAACCTTTCCTTCTGCATTTTGACAACGACAAACGTCTACTGTATTACGATACACATCTTTTAGGATTACTACGGTGGTTTTTAATGATCTCGAGTAGTCACTTCAACCATTTCAACGTCCTATATTTTAATTGTATATCTTTAGGTAACGTATAGATATACGACTGTTTCTTGATAGTCTTTCTCTTTAATTTATTTGTCAGGGTAAATGGTAGTCTCATTTTCCTTATTCTAATATTATGGATCTTTATTTGAATAACTTCCTCCATTTTCTGCATATGAGTCTTTTGATATTCTGTGACTACTTTCTAATGTGTTTATCTATATGGCACAAGAACCTAACCTTCTTAATTATAATAATTTTACCGGTATAATTATGATAGGTTTCGTTAGAGTCATCTAAGTCACGTTAGGGATAGTTTGATGGTTACCTTAAAAAGTGTGTTGATCTTGTTCATTAAAATTTTTAAGATACCCTTGTGGTTTCTGTACTTATCGGTTTAGTTAGGACCAATACTTCTTATCTCGCCCTCCACAATCGTGAGCGACTGAAATCTGATATGATGTTTCGATGTTGTTAGTTTTGTCATGTCACGACCGTGTTTTCGTCTGTGTGTGTGTAGTTATATTGTCTTTCTTCCTTTGGATACGAGTTAATTAGATACTGTTTCCTCCATTCTTGTATGTTACCTCTTTTCTTACAGAAGTTATTCACCAAGACCCTTTGGACTATATATTTTCTTAATCAAATCCTGTAAAAATAGTATGGTATATGTTTTTATTTGAGTTTTACCAACTTCTGGTAAATTAGTATTTACATTAAAATCTTTAGTATTTAAAGGGACTTCTTTTGTCCATCTTATGAGACTGTATTTGACTCGTTATAAAAAAACCTAGAGGAAGGCTTTCGTTTGTTTTCGTTTGTATACCCTGGATTAATTTAAATTTTCGAAAACCTGTTGTTTCCTTTAGTATTTGTATTAATTTCCCGTCATATGACTTACCCTCTTTTATAAACGTTTACTATGTCAATTCGGAGTGTAAACATGTGAGTGTGTAAAACGGAAAGTCAACAGAATAAAACTGGTAAGGTAAATAACACTAATAACTATACTGACTAAGACAGAAAAAACAAATTATAAACAAGGGACACGAGACGAAAAGGAGAAAAAGACGAAAGAAAACCCTTATGTACTTACCTAAAATACTAAGACGAAATAACGAAAATAATCGAATAATAAATATTGAGACGAAACAATAAAATCACAAACGAATTCTTATATATCATGTGATGAAATTGAATAGTTTGAGGTATAAACTCACGACAAAATGGTGAAGTACATGTTGATCTCGACATATTATCATATAAAGACGAATGGAGTTGAAACATGAAACAGTTTATAAAATGGAAATGTATACATATTTTGGTGTTATATGATTCGTGGTATAACAATAGTAAACACAAATTTTTCTACTAACAGAAAAATTCACTAAATTTCGCAACCTCTTTTAGTATTTATAAATAGGTATATAAAAGGTAAAGGTGACAAGAAGTATGTAAAAATATCTGGTACAAAGGTAGACCATAGTGAAAAGAAAGCGGACTTCCTGAAGGAAATCGTAAATACTATCGTATCTAAACCGTTTTTTTTTTTTTTTCAGAAAGATCAAAGAATCAGACTTTTTCGTAAAACGGAAGTAAAAATTTTCTATAAAAGAGACCCGGATTTTAAGATCCAACTTTCAACAAAATAAAATCAGGAAATTTCACACTAAGGTGACAGAAGAGTGAACGTAACAAAGGTCACTCTGTAGACAAAGTAAGGAATAGAAATAAGAAGACGTTTATTATACAGAAAACAAATAAACTGACGAGAATTCTAAAAGACGAATAGTGACCAAAACTTCAAAATAAATTACATAGAACTACATTAAAATAATTACAAAGACACTATTCGTAAAATAACTTTAGGAACGTAGACATAAAAATAACATAAGTAGTTTAAACCCCTGTAGAATCAGTAATAAAGAAGTTTATAAAAAATACTGTAGGAGAATGTGAAGCCTAAGAGGTTAATTTTTATATAGTCCGTCGAGCTTCCATAAGGTGTCGAGTAATTAAGAAACTAGTACAAAATTTTAATAGAAACGTACAAAGTAAAACTTATCAAACATAATAACACAGAAGTATTAAACGACTAGAAAATAAAATAGTACATATTAGACGATAATAAGGGTTGGTCCCTTAAAAATAGAGTCTGTAACATCAAAAAATTTGAAAAATTTAAAAAAACCTCCGATTAATGAAATGTCATAGTATAACCAAAACAGTATGTAACTGTACTCAGGTGGGGCCCATATGTACTGTAACATCAAAAATAAAGACATGTAAAAGAAATCGAGAAAATTTTATAAAAGACACAGAGATTGAAAGTTTAATATATTTTAGTCACATATTTACGTCAGGAATAGATGATCAAGATCATAAACACAGTCAAGACCCAACAAAAGTTAATAAACTAAATAGAGTAACACCTAAAGTAAAAGAAGGAAGACAAATACGGACCATCGAAAAAAAAAAAAAAATTAATCTACGAACTTGTAAAACTTAAAATGGGAAAACTCACGACCTATAAAGACATACGAATCCGAAGACCTTGTTCTAATTCAATAGACCTTTGTGAAATTAAGAAAGGCTAAACGAGAATTCTAAACAATCCGTCCTGACTTCGTCGATAGTCAATCCCCGATTAATAAGGGATACTGGCTTTTGAAGACAAATTAGATGGGAATTTAGAATTCCAAAAGGTAAGACCCACAACTTTTATCTGTGATAAGAACCGGGACATACTCACGACCTGTGACAGTGGAAATTAGGAAAGTCTAAAAAAAGTGGGATCAAAATCCATCAAAAAAAATATGTATACACTCACTCACTCACTCACTTTCAACGAGTCAGTACAGACAGAGAAACGCTGGGGTACTTGATATGTCAGGTGACTTAAGAGGTCCGGTCTTATGACCTCACCCATCGGAAAAGGAATAGGTCCCCTAGCAGGGTTGGGTCCCTAGTTTGGGTCCAGAGGGTGTAACGTCCGTCTCATAAATGGTCGACTCGGTGTTCCCTTCGGGACTAGTTATAATTCTCCTTATGAGTTCCCCATGAGACGTTTACCCGAAGGGTCCACCGAATGACCATTACTTAGAAGAACGTCACGTCTTCTACGTCCTCTAAGTCCACGTTAGGGACCCACCCCTTCTAGGGGACCTCCTCCTTTACCGTCGGGTGAGGTCGTAAGAAGGGACCTCTTAGGGGTATCTGTCTCCTCGGACCGTCCGATGTCAGGTACCCCAGTGTTTCCCAGTCTGTGCTGACTTCGCTGAATCGTGTACGTGAGGCGTTTATAAGTTCCGTGTGTGTGAGAGAGAAATAATGTAAAAAGAGAGACTATGAAACAGGACTCTTAAGATGGTTGAATTAAAGTGGTTTTAAAACCGAAAGGGAGAAGTCAAGTTCGTCAGGTGTCACGAGGTTGGACATGATCTTTGACCGTTGTCGGACCGACGTTCGACCCGATTAGTTTCTGAATGGAACAAAGAAGGGACCCTGAGTCTCTAGTGACAGGAAACAAACCAATACAGGCTCCAGAACCTTTGATAACGAAATATATAAAACCGGCACAAAACCGACAAAGGTCACCTTCTTATTTATACTAGGGACAATCAGAATTCACCTTCAGGATCTCTAAGAGAGAGTTCGTCATAACTTAATCCGAATTGTCTACTGAGACTCTTCGTTGGTTTGAATTCTCGAAGACGAGATTCGATTTCTTATGGTAGTCCTTTTTTATTATAGAAATAAAAGGTATCAGTCTATTCGTTATGTTACATCCTTTAGACCAAAAAGGAAGGAGGTATTAGGTTTTAATCTTTTATATAGACCCTGAAGGAACCGCAAGGTCACCAATTCTGAAACGAAAGGTTACGGTCCCCACACCCAAACTAGGGACCAACCCCTCGACTCTAGTGTGTACGGACACCGGTTTTTCGGTTTTGTATTTTTAAGTTATTTCGGAAATTTTGACCAAGTGCATTTATTCTTTGTTATTATTTTGCAAAAATTTTTTATTTATTATTCTTTGGAAATTATTTTTCTTCCATAAGGGAAGGGTAACAATACCGGGAAACAGATTGGATCTCTTACCAACTAAAATATAGGAAGAGGAAGTTACAATTCTAAGGTCCTTCATGAAGGACGTTAAAGGGTGAGACAAGAGACTGATACAACAGGAGAGGAGAGGGACCAATGACCATTTCGAATGGTAATTGGAACCTTCTACTATCCAACCAGTTTAACATACAACAAGATCAAACGTCTGACTTGTCAACTCCCGGTCACTTACCACATTCCGTGGTTGATTGGCCTCCGTCTAGATTGTTCCTTTAGGGACCCAAAGGACTCCGCAGGTATCTAAAATTGTCTCTTTAATTCTGGAGAACCCCCTCCTGGGTTCTGACGGTCAGACGTCGGACTTAGGATCTCTGACTACAGGAAACATTAAAACGGGTCTTCCCACGAAGACGTTTACGATAAGAACAATAGTCCTGAGATTAAACCGTACTTTTGTGTCGTCGAACAGAATGATAGAGTCATGAAATCAATAGTGAAAGGGTAGATCTTAAGGTCAATCTTTGAAAAAGTGGAAGTGACTTGAACACCCCTTTTACCTAATGAGAGGGGTAGGGGGGTAGGGGGGGGGGCCGGGGCGAAGAGGTACTGAGGAGTAACGGAGTACCTGGGTCTAAGTCTTCTTAGATGGTCTCTTTTGAAGTGAATGAGTCGGAGGGTTCCGTTCATCTTTATTATATAATAGGAATAAAATATTCACTCTCTCGACTCTGGGGCTAGTTAATATACCCGTACCTGTTTATATCTCTGTTCAGACCCAATTCCTTTTCACTCACTCATGCATCCTGGAACTTTTGTGGTTTGAAGTCGGAGACCGAAGTGTCATCTTATGTTACGTCTCACTTTATCTGTGTGGAAGAGGACCCGTAAAGTTCTGATAGTACATTACCGACCTCACCAATAGTCAGAAACGGGTGAACACTTTCCGTGAGTAACTGACGACCAGTCAAGTTGACCTCACGTCATTCAAATCGGTTCGAGTCGTCATTTGTCGGTTAGTGTCTCAACCATCCACCACCACGATCAACAAAATTTGGTGGTCCTGAAACTATTGTTTCACTTAGATCAAAAATAAAAATTGAAATTTTTTTTCAATATATATATATATATATTTCAATAAAAATATATATAAGTGAAAAAATAATTCTTTTCATTTCATAGATATTCCATTTCGAATCATTTTGTTGTTCGGATACAAATAGGGGTTTTACAGATTTTTATCTTTTTTACACTGTTCTCGTCTATTAAAATAGATCAATATGTTTTTGAGTTTCTTCCTTTCTCTAAGAAATCTTCTACCAAAACGCGGGGACATACTGGAAACAGACCCCAGTATCCAGTGACAATGAAGTTCAACGGAGATTAGTACCCTTACTTTTTACATCTCGGTCTTAATAGTCCCCCAAACCGTGAATCGACCCACCGACCGTTTACGTGTTTTCTAATTAATTGTTCTTTACTTTGAGGAACAGACCGGATGAGCTGAGAAGTACTAGACCGAAGGTGGACAGAGGGTCAGAGGAGTGGATGATAAGAACAAGAGAAGGGAGGTCAAAGGAACTGAAAGAACAGGAAAGACTTCGTGTCGGACGAGTAAAAACGGAATTCCAGAAACGCGTTCGACAAAGGAAGTCGATTAGTCCGAAGAGGTCTAGAGTGGTACCACCTGTGAGAGAATATCTGTAAAGGACTAAGGACTAGATTTTATTTTATCGAGGAACCAGTAGTGCAGTGTAGGAGGAGGACTGAAAGTGGAATCACACTAACGGTGGACAAACCACATAGATTAAAGAGAGAGAAGAAGTGATTTTACGTTCCAGACATTATTGGTCGTAAATATGTCGGGTACACGGATCGTGGTAAGATCCTCGAAATGGGTATATTATTACACAAATTAGGAGTATTCGTGGGACACTCAAATCAAATAATAATAAGGGGAATAAAATGTTCACTACCGTGACTTAGGTTCAGACATTACTTTGACTCCACCCCCTCTACTTTATTGAAGGGTTATTCACCATTCTGGTCAGAGACTGAGGTCTCCCGTACGAGGGAGACGGGGAAGGACGTCCCTCAACCCCTGAAACAATCAGTCCTAAAAGGTTCTTCCTCTGTGATTTCACCCTAATTTCTTTATCTCTGTGTCTACCTCTCTTGTTTACATACCTATGGTTCACCCTTCCTTCTACTTGACCTTCTAACTCCAACTGTGATAACTATGCTACATATTTTATCTACTGAAACTCTTGGATAACATATCGTATCGCTTGAGATGAATTACGTAACACCATTGGACTTACCTTGTCCTTAGGTTTTTTTTTTTTTTTTCTTACCTATATACATATATGTTTCGACTAAATGAAGGGATATGTCGTCTTCGGTTGTGTTGTAACATTTATTTCGTTGATATTAGGTTATTTTTAATTTTGTTTTTGTTTTACCTTAAGAGGTCTGTTCTTATGACATCACACCAATCGGTAAGAGAAGGAGTCCCCTAGAAGGGGTGGGTCCCTCACTTGGGCTCAGACGGTTTAACGTCCGTCTAAGAAATGACAGACTCGGTAGTCCCCTCAGGGTTATTTTCAATATTTGTTTTTGGACTTTTTTTGGGTATCCTAGTCTGTACGTTCTTTAAATAACCCCCCATGGGGTCAGTCTCTTATACCCCTTTCTTGGTCTCCTTTCACCGTCTCTCCCCTCTGGTACTACCTCAAGACTGGGACCACTTCCTCTCCCCCACCTTCCGTCTTCCTTCCTGGGGTGTCAAACGTCATATTGAAATTCTTACAAAGTTCTTTTTTTAGTCAGTTTCTAGTATGTGGTTTCCTTAGCACAGAAGGTCCTGGACCAGCCGGAAGAATGAAGACGGTTCAAGTCAGAAATTGACCCTCCTCAGAAACCTTCACATGGGAATCGTCCTTATATCACTATCTAAAGTCTCGTGTCTTAGACCCCGACAGTCATTTACCGTAAGGGACTCTACACGTAAAAGTACCGTCGGTGTTCCTACGACAGAACAAGGGATGACTTAGAGATTATGGATGTCACGACGACGATTCAGCGAAGTCAGGCTGAGACACACTGGGGTCTCTGCCGTCGGGTGGTCCGAGGGGACAGGGACCCTAAGAGGTCCGTTCTTGTGACCTCACCCAAAGGTAAAGGAAGAGGTTACGTACTTTCACTTTTCACTTTCCCTTCAGCGAGTCAGTACAGACTGAGAAGCGCTGGGGTACCTGACGTCGGATGGTCCGAGGAGGCGGGTACTCTAAAAGGTCCGTTCTCATGACCTCACCCCACGGTAACCGAAGAGGTACCGTCTGTGAACTAGTTAGAAACAGTTGATCCATGTAATGGGGAGTCTTGTATATTCCATGAATTACCAACTGACAACTTATACTCGTCCATTCACTTTTTCACTCGTGTGTGTCTTTTATTTTTCTTCAGAGTATTGAGGANCGTCGGATGGTCCGAGGAGGCGGGTACTCTAAAAGGTCCGTTCTCATAACCTCACCCCACGGTAACCGAAGAGGTACCGTCTGTGAACTAGTTAGAAACAGTTGATCCATGTAATGGGGAGTCTTGTATATTCCATGAATTACCAACTGACAACTTATACTCGTCCATTCACTTTTTCACTCGTGTGTGTCTTTTATTTTTCTTCAGAGTATTGAGGAAATGGTAAACGGGAGTTGATAATGATGAAAGTCCACCACGATCACTATTTCTTAGACGGACGGTTGTCTACTCCGTATTCTCTGTCCCCAAGCTAGGGACCCGACCCTTCTAACGGACCTCCTCCCGTACCGTTGAGTGAGGCCATAAGAACGGACCTCTTTTAGTGCCTGTCACCTCGGACCATCCGTTGTCAGGTATCCCAGTATTTCTCAGTCTACGTTGACTTATTGATTGTGAAAGTGAAAGTAACGACAAAACCACTTTTCCTCTTCACCCTTCCACCTCTTCCCTTACCGTTGGGTGAGGTCATAAGAACGGACCCTCTAGGGTACCTGTCTCCTCGGACCTCCCGATGTCAGGCACCCCAACGTTTCTCAGCCTGTGCTGAATCACTCACTTGTTGTTCCTCTTCTCATCCTCCTTGGCGTTTGTCCCAGTGTCCTATTTCGCAGACGAGTGGGGAAGGAGAGCCGTTACGCCACGAGTCCGTTACTAAATGTTTCCATTCACATGAGGCGGTCCCTTTTCTTACGATGAACCGACAACAAACCCGTCTACATGAAGGTCTGTGAATTCTGAACGTGTAAAGGTCTTGAAGTAGGCGCACTTCATCAGTAGTAAATGAGAGGACTTAGCCAAGGTTCACCTGATCTATTCCGTGTGACATAAAACATAGTGTCTGTCTGAGAGAGTCCGAGTGTCAAACGAAAAAAGAAGAAAGAAAAGGAGAAAGAAGAGGGGAAAAGAAGAAAGGGAGGGAGGGAGAAGGAAGACTGGAAGGAGAAGGGAGGAGGGAAGGGGAGAGAGGGAGGAAAGGAGAGAAGAATGGAAAGGAAATCTGTTGTTTCAACATAAGAGAGTGACAAGACTTTCGATCTGTAGACTTTAGTTCCACACAGTCATTCTGTCTCAAGGGAGAACCCCGAGAACCCTCTCAGGAAGGGACCGAAAAGAATCGAAGACCACAGAGGACCTGTGGGAACCAAACATCGACGGAGTGCGGTCAAAGACGGAGATAGAAAGATACTACAGGTGGGACACGGAGGACAGAGACATAGGTTTTAAGGGAGTGGAAATAAAAGTAAAAATTAAGACTGGTTTATACGTAGAGAACTTTGAATAACAATTGGTAAAAATTCACATATCAAGTCACTGTAATCATCTCCCGAAGGAACCACCGAGTCGACCATCTCTTAGGTGGGCGTTACGCCATCTGGACCCAAGTTAGAGACCTAACCCTTCTAGGGGACCTCTTCCCTCTCCGATGGGTGAGGTCATAAGACCGGACGTCTTAAGATACCTGACATGTCAGGTACCCCAACGTTCTCAACCTGTGTTGACTCGCTGAAAGTGACACTGTAATTCATGTAAGTACAACGACGTTTGGTAGTGCTTCTCCAGAGGTCTTGAGAAAAGTAGAACATAATGATTTTGAGACATGGGTAATTCATGGTTGAGGGGTCGGGGGAGAAAAGGGTCCGGGACCGGGGGTGGTAAGATGAAGCAGAGATATTTACACTGATGAGATCCATGAAGTATATTCACCTGAGTCCGTCATAAACGGGAAAACACTAACCGAACAAAGTAAATGGCATTACAGAAGTTCCAAGTAGTACAAGATCGTACACCAGTTTTAAAAGAGGGAAAAATTCTGACTTACTATGAAGTAACAAGTGACATAATCAAAAGATCCCGACGGTAATATTTTATGACATCTGATCCACCGACTTTGTTTTCTTTAGATAAAAGTGTCTCGAGACCTTTACTTTTAAGGTTCTAGTTCCACAGTCGGTCAAATCCGAAAAGAACTCAGGGGAGAGGATCCGGGCGTCTGTCGACGAAAGACTGACACAGGACTGTATCAGTAGAGAGACGACGTCAAACGCAGAGGAGAAAGATATTTCTATAGTCAGTACACCCTGGTCCCGGATGGGTGTTCTGGAACAAAATGGAATTAGTGGAGAAATTTTCGGGATGGAGGTTTAACAGTGTAAGACTCTATTATCTCACTCAGGAAGTTGTGTACTCAAACCCCCCTTCCCGTGTTAAGTCGGGTATTGTGGGTACCATGTCAATAGTTTTAGTCTTCTAATCGTAACTATGGTAATATAATACATAAGATGTCTGAACCAAGTTTAAAACGGTCAATAAGGTCCTCACAGTAAAAAGACTTACTCCTAGATCGGATCCTAGTGTGTAACGTAGAAAGTGGTAACCATTTCCACCATAGACGGTCCGAGGAAGTGACATAATAAAAAGGAACATTACTTATTCATAGAATTCCCCTCTATGAAACTCTGGTACATTTGTCGAACAAAGAGTATGAAAACAGATACTTAAAACCGAAGGTAACTATTCAGAACTGACTTATAAACAGTGAGTCTACAAATGGTTCACGACTAAAGGATCATTGTAAAGATGTAATAGTTAACCTCAGACTCGGTTCCTCCTAGAAAGGAAAAAGGTGGTAAATACATAGAGAAGTTAATAAATATAGAGACACCTGAATGCCTAAAGATGAAGTGAGATAAAACGAGTTTCACAAGACCTAAACAAGCAACATCGAATAAGTCAACCGAAGTTACAGAAAAACTATACCGAGATAACAAAAAGTTCGTAAAGGATTAGAGACAGGGGTATTTCACAAGGTCCAAGTAGAATATAGGAAGGACGGGTTTGAAACTTGTAGAAATGACCACCGAGTCTGTCACTTCTTAGGCGGACGGTACCCCCTCTGGGTCTAAACTAGGGACCCAACCCTTCTAGGGGACCTCTTCCCTTTCCGTTGGGTGAGGTTATAAGAACGGACCTTTAAAAGTACCTGTCTCCTCGGACCACCCGATGTCGGGTACCCCAGTGTCACTCAGTCTGTGCTGACTCGTTGATTGTGTGTTTTCGGAACTCTATACAGGGACGTTCCTCGGGACCAAGGAAAATAATTCTTACTGTAAAATAACTTTGTCAATGAAAATAATCTCCTATCCTAAGTCCATACGCATGATTACATCTCTATACTAACTGACATCAGGAGGAGTCATCTGCCTTGATATTACACACACGTGTGAACGTGTGTGTGTGTGTGTGTGGGGTATTGATAAAAATAAAGATAAACGTATATAAGAATTCATGAACTTAAATATAATTAAGGAGGTTAAAGTCAAGTCGAGGAATTCCGAATAAGATCGGAAGGGGAGGAGGACTAAACGTTGAAAAAAGAGACTGTTTCTCGTTGGATCGAGAATAATAAGTATTATATATACGACTAAGTATGTGATAAGTACTTCATCAACGTCTTAACGATTGGGTATTGGGACATCTTTTGTTTGGATGGTTGATTTTCATGTTATAAACATATCAAAAAAAAAGAAAAGATTAATCAGAATCCAATACATCAGTTTGGTGACAAAGAGTTTCAATGTAACCCGCCAATAGGTGGTGGTGGTGTAGTAGTCACACCAAACAGTAACCATTATCTCAAACCGAGTAGGAAAGAGACAATTATAAGGAAAACCGTAGAGGAAGGAGTGGTAAGTAAAATCAATTTATAGACATAAAACTAATACACTCTATAACTTATCAAGATTCAATGTTTGACACATTAAAAAAATGAGTTCCTTACAATAGGGGGTTAAGGGTGGTGTAAGGACAAAAAGTAGGACAAAGATGGGTGATAGACACCCATTGGTTTTAACAATCAAAAGTCAAGTAGGATAAAAAATTTTATTCATGTAAATATATATAAAAGAATAAAAAGGACAGAATATGAGTTTCATCGTATGTCATCTGTGAGACCTTATATAACGAAGATAAGTGGATTATAATATGGGATTTTTAATGAGATATAATCAAGTATCTATTACAGGAGTAACAAAAATGTCTGTGTACCATCATAACGTAACACACGTACATGATATTAAATAAGTTAGTGAAACGATGTAAACAAAGGTTATGACATGATAATGTTTGTTAAGACGTTACTTATTAGAACGTACACATATATAACGATTCGCATACAGAAATTCCATTTAAAGATGTTGATGAATGTCGTTAACGAAATTGAGAAACCGACCCAGTTATCATAATGACCTAGACCTGAACCTAGACGAACGGAAACTCGTCATTTTAGTTAGACGACTGTGGTCTGACACCACTTCCTTTCACGTCGTAAATAATCAACCACGACTCGTTCCTCTTTCTCACCAAGTACAAGTTTTCTGAGTTGGGGGGACTTCCGAAAACCCCTTTAAAAAAATTTCTGTCTCACCACCCCCCGCCGCCCCCCCCCCCCNTCACCACCCCCCCCCCCCCCCCCCCCCCCCGCGACGTCCACACACCAGTCGAGTACGTGTAAAGAGTCTACCCAACCGTAGTTTCACTCCAGAGTTCATAGAGGTCAGAAGACCAAAGTTAGACGGACCACAGATTCACGAACACCAGTTGTCAAAAGTAGACAAAGGACATTTTTGTTGAATCCTTACCTACATTCTACATAGATGTAGAAGTCCCTTGACCCTCGAGACACTAAGACGATACGTTGACCAAATATTAAATTTAACGATGGACAAAGAGTTGGGTCATTCATAAGAAACAAAGTTGGAGAAGTATAAAACATTAGTAATTGAGAATTCGGTTGGAAAACTTTGAGTCTCCTCCGGACCCTCAGATTTCGTTTTCGGAAAATGACGTTTCCTTTCCTGTGTCCCCGAACATCCGTCAAAGTTATATGGGAAAAGAAACTATAAAGAGTCAGAACTCCCTTTCTCCAAGTCCTGTTTTTTCCCTTATTTTAAAACTTATCTCTCCAATTACTATTTGACTCTTCTCCTTGAGACAAAGTTGTCCATTGACGTATACATAAAAAAATTAATACATTTGGGTTTAAGAAGAGGTCTTCTGACCGAGATCAAATATAAGGGTAGTCGTCACATACTCTCACGGAGAAAGATGTCTCGTTGTGGTTGTTTTATAGAGAAAACAAAACAAAACAAAACAAAAATGAAAATGTGACTTACTCTCACTATATAAGTCACATTAAATTAAAAGTAATTGAGCATAAAGTATTTTAGATTAATACTCACTCTAACTCGTAGAAAAACAAATGAACTCCCAGTAATATATAAAAAACAGTTAACAAATAAGTATAGAACGGTTATAAAATTAGTCTCAAAACACGGAGAGGAATTAAACATACTCAGTGAATGTGCAATAGTTATCTTTATGATCGAAATTAGACAATATATAGACTACATAAGGGAGAATTGAATCCAACAACACCGAAAATGGTACTTTAAAGACAAAATTCATGAGTTTAAATAGTCTTTCCATCTACTAAAGTTTTCATACAGAATATCCTATCACCTTTCTCAAAGACCTCTTATTTTCGAACTCCTTCTTGTATTAGTAATTGAAAGTGAATAAACCTAATGACAGTACTCTTTGTCCCTCATCTGAATAAGACAAAGAGGTTCCCTTTCTTAATGGAATTTACTGAATGTCAACGACGACGACGATTCAGCAAAGTCAGTACAGGTGGAGACACGCTGGGGTCTCTGCCGTCGGGTGGTCCGCGGTGGTAGGGACCCTAAGAGGTCCGTTCTTGTGACCTCTCCCAACGGTTTTGCGTACATTCTTAATTTCTAAAATTTTAAATTTTTTTATTTTTTTTTAAAATATGTATGTTTTTTTTTTTTGTTTTTTTGTTCCTTCAGTTCTTGATATGTTTCGTTTGGTCTTACCCATTGTCTTTTACCTAGGTAAAATCTTTACACTCAATTATAGGAGATACTAAAAATACTCAAAAAAGACGTATAAATGGTTCCATTTAATCCAGTTGTATTTGATATGATTCTCTGTAGAACTATTTAAACGTAAAAGTTATTTATAAATAACTCAATACCGGGACTGTGACAGATCCACAAGATTTATATCGTCTTGTTTTTTTCTGTAAAAAGACTAAAACGTTCCGTACGTGAGAACCGTCAACGATAAACGGGAGACACTTAGACGAATGATCTTGAAACAAGGTCCAGTTTAATAAAGTGGATTGTGTATTCTTATACTTCTTTATACTGGAACGACTTTAAACCTACTGAATGGACCGTCCCGACTTGACTTGGTTAATATAACGGGTACGGAAAATAAGACGTATATATGAATCTCTAAGAACATGTAGAATTAGTACTGACAAGGTCCTCTCCCCGAAGGGGACACCGAGTCACATTTCTTAGGTGGACGACTACGTCCTCTACGCCCGAACTAGGGACCCAGCCCTTCTAGGGGACCTCTTCCTTTACCGTTGGGTGAGGTCATAAGAACGAATCCTTTAGGGTACCTGTATCCACGGACCACCTGATCCCAGGTACTCCAGTGTTCTCTCAGTCTATGTTGAATCGTTGATTTGGTGTTGTTAAGATTCTCTTCGTAAAAGTCATGTGGGTACTCTCAAGTCTTCCTACTTACCTTGACTATTCCACCTTTAATTATGAGTAGACCCATTCAGTCGTTGTCTGGGCTTTCGTCCTGACTACTGGAGTATAAGGGTCCTAGAGGTGAAGTACTGGTCTGGTGTGTCGTACTGTTAAACTGCAGGAACAGAACACAACTCTGTAGGTATTTTAAGTACCTTATCACTTTTTAACGAACTCTGTAGTCCGATACAAATGGGATTTATCGACGTACAGACAGTTGGGAACTTAAATTCAATCAATTGAAGACCCTGTATCTGGTTAATCAATAGTGTCTGGAAAGTTGGAAACTCGACCTTCTAAGACATGTCAGGGAGATGACATTGGAGGGTATCGCGTCACCGGACCTCTCCACTTCTCCAGTGTCTTAGGACTCCCCTAACTCTAGTGTCCCCAGGACTCTAGTGTCGACCAATCAATGAAGTCAGAAGATGTGACACCAAGGATCCGTGGAGTAGAAGTAGAGTCCGATAAAGGGGGACAAGAGACATGAGACCGACCAATGTCGGAGGGAATAAAGGTAGATGGATACTACGAAAGGAAACGGCGATTCGGAAACGTGTACGAAAGAGGTGATGAACCTAATTAAGGAACTACCGAGTCTACCATTTCACAGACGGATGTTACACCCTCTGGGCCCAAGTTAGGGACCCAACCCTTCTAGAACACCTCTTCCGTTTCCGTTGGGTGAGGTCATAAGAACGGACCTTTTAGGGTACCTACTTCCTCGGACCATCAGATGATGACAGGTACCCCAACGTTTCTCAGCATGTACTGACTCGCTGAAGTGAAAGTGAAAGAAACCTAATTAAGAGGAAATAGAGGGAGACCTGTTGAGAGTGAATTAAAAGACTAGAGTCGAATAGGGAATCTGAATTATTTCAGAAGAGAAGACACAGGAGTATCATGGGAAATATAGGGAGAACCTTTAAGAATAGTGTGAACCTTAACGCACAAATTACGAATAGAAAGGGGGGAAGGACTCAATCATTCGGAAAAGACAGAATAAGGGGTGATATAGGGGTTTAGGATCGGGTTATAAAAACCTACATCACTAATGAGTTATTTACAAAAAGTAACTTACCTTTGAGTTTTCTAACTTACCTTTGAAAGACTTACTTTGAGTCTAAATCAAAAGAACCAAGGGTTACACTGTGATAAAGGTGTAATATCAGGACAGGGGACTGATTTGTAAGAAAAGGAAACCTCCATAATTCCCTGTGACTGTTCCTAACTCGTAAAAGAGGCTCCAGTATACTAGTAAACACAATGAATTTTTCTTGGACTACCTTCTTTCGATAAACTCTCTAATCTCACTGAGTTTCAATCTACCTACTTCGGAGTGTACTCTATTGTTACAGTCGTCCTGTTAAAAAGTTAAATATCCTGTTTTTATGTGTAAACCAAACCAGTTTAAGACATAGCGTCGTTTACAGTAGGATCTAATAGGTCGGTCGTTCTAGTCGGGTAGTTAGGACTGTAAACGACCAAACTCTCAAATGGGAATATCGGTTTCAAAGACACTTAAGTTCTTATGAATCCATTTAAGTCTCTTTGAAATTAAACAAATATGTCTACTTATTTATTTATTCAGTTTATAAGAAGGGATTTAGAGTATTTACAAATTTGACCTTTTACTTTAAAATTCATCTGATAAAGAACTATATAAAAAGATAAACCAAAATGAAACGTAATTTCAGTGTTCATTACTCTCAATTTTTCTTACCTAGAATCTCTAATGAGGTAAGAACTCACGTAAAATCTCATTTTGTCCAGGATTTTTTGATTCACTGTCACGGATACCAGTGTATCTATGACCATCTTAGTACAATAAACAGAAGGGGGAGTCTTACGACGACGATGACCACCCTATACAAACACACACACATCCTTGTTCGAACCTAAATCTACATGTCTTTCCGTTTTAGAATTTTTCCTTCCGTATATTAAATAAATATCCAAGTATATCTGATTTTAGTGACGTCTACCACTAACGTCGGTACTTTAATTTTCTGTGAATGAGGAACCTTTCTTTCAATACTGGTTGTATCTGTCGTATAATGTTTCGTCTCTGTAATGAAACGGTTGTTTCCAGGTAGATCAGTTCCGATCCAAAAAGGTCATCAGTACATACCTACACTCTCAACCTGACACTTCTTTCGACTTGCGGTTTCTTAACTACAAAAACTTGACACCACAACCTCTTCTGAGAACTCTCAGGGAACCTGACGTTCCTCTAGGTTGATCAGGTAAGACTTCCTCTAGTCGGGACCCTAAAGAAACCTTCCTTACTACGATTTCGACTTTGAGGTCATGAAACCGGTGGAGTACGCTTCTCAATTGAGTAACCTTTTCTGAGACTACGACCCTCCCTAACTCCCGTCCTCCTCTTCCCCTACTGTCTCCTACTCTACCGACCTACCGTAGTGACTGAGTTGCCTGTACTCAGACTCACTTGAGGCCCTCAACCACTACCTGTCCCTCCGGACCGCACGGACCCTAGCGTCTCTCAGCCTGTGCTGACTCGTTGACTTGACTTGACTATCTGTGTATGAGTACTTACCTTTTTATTTATTTATTTGTTGTGGACACCGAGGTCTGATTATAGTCGGTAAACTAGAACAGCCCTCGTAGTCTCTCTTTCGATTCCAGTACTTCCTGCGAACATTGGGTAATCAAAGAAAACCACTTTACAAGTCTTTTGGTTTAGTCCTTTCTCTCTTTTGACTTTGTACAGTACAACCTTTAATAGGATGTAAAAGAAATCCTTTTTTTAGGTGAAGTAAAATAAAAGTGTTTCACGAGACAATTGAACTAAGACAACCCACCTACCCACCCTTCTTAAGACTACCAACAACAAGTCCGCGGTTCAGTACAGAGTAAGAAACACTGGGGTACTTCACGTCGTGTGGTCCGAAGGGACAGGAAGTGATAGAGGACCTCAAAGGAGTTTGAGTTCAGGTATCTCAACCACTACGGTATGTTGGTAGAGTAGGAGACGGCGGGGGAAGAGGAGGACGGGGATTAGAAAGGGTCGTAGTCCCTGAAAAGGTCACTCAGTCGAAAAGTGTAGTCCACCGGTTTCATAACCTCGAAGTCAAAGTCGTAGTCAGGAAGGTCACTTATAAGTCCCAACTAAAGGAAATCCTAACTGACCAACCTAGAGGAACGTCAGGTTCCCTGAGAGTTCTCAGAAGAGGTCGTGGTGCTAAACTTTCGTAATTAAGAGACCGTGAGTCGGAAGAAATACCAGGTTGAGAATGTAGATATGTACTGATGACTTTTTTGGTATCGAAACTGATATGTCTGGAAACAACCATTTTACTACAGAGACGAAAATCTGGATGTGACAGATCCAAACAGTATTCCTTACAAAGTATGTTCGTCGGTAACCGGGATTAGTATTAAATCTATTATAAGTTAAAAGATTTTCGTGAAAACGTCAGTAGCGTCCTGAAATAACTAAACCTTACACAAAATCGTTCGGGACTCCAAAGGGAAACTAAATGTTTGAGAAGGAACCCTCTCTCGTATTAAGTTCACACCATTATTCTAAAGACTCCCCTATTAGTCAGATCTTCAGTCCTATTAGACAACCGAATAAATGCATCGTGAAACGTTTATGCTATTCGTCTATTTCCTATGATGGTAGAAGTCACAACTATTGTAACAATAATTTCGTCGTTTGTAATAAGAGGAACAGGGGTCAATAGACGACGTCCGTATTTATCCTGACAAAATAGGTGACCAGTGAACAAATTGATCTCCATGTAAAAGTAAGATTAACTTTGAATTTAGATATTTTAAACAGGATTAGTAATAGTGGTAAGAGGGGTAACAAACCCGGAAGACTCGGAAGTAGAGTAAATCTTTTACTGACGGTTCCAGTGACGTCGTCCTGGGTTCGTCGTGACGACTTATCTTGAAGACACTACTTCCTTTGTAAACAATAGACGTGGGCGGCCATACGATGTGTAGGGTGATCTTTACACCCTGCTCGTGAACTTTACATAACAACGACTCTTTGAGTTGAAAAATAAAATAAATTTGAATTTAAATCACTGGTGAAATAATCTACCATGTCCCTGATTCATACTAGTAAAGATAGGTGTAGGGTGACCGGTCTTCGGTAAGAACGACAAGGTTGGATTGATATTTCATATGACTCTTTACATCAGAAAACACAGTTCTTCTCCCTTTGTCCCAACCACTCATGGATCGTTCGGAGACGGCATCCGACGGTTAGACTGGCACCTTCAGAAAAAGTGAGGATGAAAGTGTGTGTCCTGTACGTGTAGTTCCCCCGGTGAGTTTCGGGGTGGGTCAGGGACGAGAGACGAATTTCGAGTCCTTGGGTTAAAATACATAGGTAAAGGTAGTTCAGGTGTACGACTAAAAGAATCGAACCGTTAACTACTCTATTTCAATATACGAAAAGGGGTAAGGGATAGAGAGGTGTGTGTTTGTCTTGTGTGACTACCCTGACCTGACCTTATTGGTGCTATTTATCGGGAATTCTTGGTTGTTCCTGGATAACATATCGTGTACCTTGAGACGAGTCACAATACATCGTCGGACCTACCCTCCCCTCAAACCCCCTCGTACCCGTGTACTTATACATACCGATCAGGAAAACGACAGATAGACTTTGTCGGTGTTGAAAAAATTAACTGATACTCAAGTCAAGTCGGAGAGTCAACACAGACTGAGAAACGCTGGGGTACCTGACGTCGTACGTCCGAAGGAACAGGTAGTGGTTGAGGACCTCGAATGAGTTTGAGTACAGGTAGTTCAGCCACTACGGTAGGTTGGTAGAGTAGGAGACAACAGGGGAAGAGGAAGACGGAAGTGAGGGGTTATGTTTTATTTTTCAAAAAATTTTTTCACCACCACCCCCCCCTCTCTCTCACCTCGTTAAGACTCTGTATAACCCATCCACAGTAATTCAGTGGGCAGGAACCCCACCCCACCAAGGAAATAACTAAAACCCTTGTTAAGAAAATAAGTAACAAGAGACACCGAGGACCAAGGAACTCTACCGAGTGACCAGACATCATAAAGAATTATATATTTTACGAGAAATCCCCTTAACACATCGAATATTTCGTATAATACATACAAATACCTTCAGAATTTCTAACAAAAATTCAAAACTTCTTGTTAGTTTATGAAAAATTTAGGTGCAAGTACCAAAGAACGACGATGAAGATTCAGCGAAGTCAGCACAGGCGGAGACACACTGGGGTATCTGCCGTCAGGTGGTCCGAGACGGCAGGGACCCTAAGAGGTCCGTTCTTGTGACCTCACCTAACGGTAAAGGAAGAGGTTACGTACTTTCACTTTTCACTTTCGCTTTGGCGAGTCAGCACAGACTGAGAATCGCTGGGGTACCTGACGTCGGATGCTCCGAGGAGGCGGGTACCCTAAAAGGTCCGTTCTCATGTACCAAAGAATCCTTTGTATTAAGGGAGTTTTTGTATCTATCACCCGAAGATTAGATAAAGTTAAGGTAGAGAAAACACTGATTTGTATGGGTCTAAAGAGGACTTTGTATCAAGAGTCTATACCAAAACTTTTAGTAACAAAGAAATGGAGGTACGGAGAGACAGAGTTGAATTTATACCTATTTTATACTCATAGTACTTTGATGAACCTTGAAAATTAGACTAGAAAAGGGATAAGGAGAAATAGTCAACTCTTCAAAATGTTCCCAAAACAGAAGTCTCCGAAGTTTTTAGGGTAGAGATTGTCAAGTCTCAATCTTCGTTGGTCTAAAATGTTAGGACGTTTCGGGACCTAAAGATCTGAATGATAAGTAAAATAAAGACGAACGTTTGTTCGACTAAGAAAATACTTAAGTAGGGGAAAAAAAACCATTATGGAGTAGTTTTCGTTGGTTCTCACAGGTTATTTATGACCATCGTAGGACAAAAGGTTTAAGAAGGGATTTCGGTTCTCCAGCAATCTGTGCACTAGACTGTAGGTCCAATATCGTGACATAAAGTTCAAGATCACAAAGTAGTTCACATACTGTGAACAAATTATATTAGAAAAATCGGAGGTTGTTACCAAACGAACAGTGAGTTATGACTAAAAAAATCCCAGACCGTGTTTAAGACCCGAAAACGAAAATCATCGTAGGGTTAAGTTCTATGGTTAAAGACACAATCTCCTTAAGTGTGATAGACGAGATTCTTGGTGTTCTAACTAAAGAAGGAATATGGGAATAGATTACTTCCAGTTAACCATTTGCTTCAACCACTTCTTAGACGGACGTATCCTCTGTGTTCTCTACACCCAAACTAGGGACCCAGTACTTCTAGGGGACCTCCTCCTTCACCGTTGGGTGAGGTCATAAGACCGGACCTTTTAAGGTGACTATCTCCTCGGACACGATGTCAGGAATCCCAGTGTCTTTTAGTCTGTGCTGACTCGTGCGTATGTGGTACTTCTAGTCCCCGAGAGACGAACCGTCACTGGTATCCCGAGTCCTGGAAACACAGGGCGGTTTGACGATAAATTTGTACAACGAAGGTTCTCGTGGTATCTTTCTCTTTTACCACCCCGTCCGCCCAGTGTCTAACACATACCTGAAAATATCGGTTGGACCTTCCCTACACGTAGTGAATATAGGTATAGGATAATTGGTCTTAGACCACGGGAGTCAGATAAAGTCTCCTCCAACCCTTTACATTGTAAAGAGACACGTATTTTTCAACCTAACCACTCGAGGGTCTGAAGGTTTGATTAGACGGTGTGAGTCCTACATGGTCCGAGAAATAGTGACAATGGAAAAGCCAAGAGTGTTGGTGGAATACATCTTCCATAATAGGGGTAAAATATCCATCCTTGATCTTTCTTGAATGCTATAATCCGGAGGGTGTTTAAACAACGGATCTTAGTTCTCAAGGGTAGTGTTCTAGTCCATCGTAGTCCCTTCTGATCGATTGACCGACGGTAAATTGGTCCACTGGAGTGGAGTCAGGTCTAAAACCAGTAGCAAAACCGTGGACTTTTACCAAACCCCAAAAACTCTTACTCGACTTATGAGTCCTCATCGAAATATAATTGATGTAGATGCCCTTAGTGATACATGTAGTCATAAACAATTGAATACTTTTCTTTATGTCAACAGGGAACTTGTGGTACCCCAATTTGACGTTCCCAGGGGAATGTGCACCTAAGAAAAGTCATCACTTATAACGTCATGAAGTGCTAGGGACCAACCAACTTAGACGTCTATACCTTCTTGGTAACCATGCCTCCCTGTTGACATTAAATATACTTAAAAGTTGACACGTCTCTCGTGGGGATTTAGGGTGTGACAAATTCCCAGTTAACATATTAACAGTGTACCCGATCTTAAAGTACACCGACACTACACGAGAAAGAAGATTTCAGACAACTATGAGTCCTTACTCACTACCTCCCTACAGACCTAGTAAACCTCTCGTGAAGTTGTATATATATACCAAAGAACGGAAGAGATAATAATACAAGGGTATGAAGGACGTTTCGAGGGATCTACTAAAAGTCTGTTGGAAGGATAACAGAAAGAAAGAGGCGATACTGGGGTAGGTGTTATTTCTCCGTTTAGAAATCCTTTTGATGCAAGAGGTACTTGTCCGTTTGTCTTGTTTCCATACATAAATCTACTCTAAGACGAGGGGTCTATCTTTATTATCCTTTTAACGTTTTTAATAAAATTCCGTGGTTTCTTTACACCTTCGTCATCCCTAAGTTATCACATTTTAAGACCTCCCTCTTTCTGGATATACTCGATTCCAACCGTAGTAAAATAAAGGACCTCCGTAAACTGTTTAGACCTTTTCCTGATCTATGGTCTGAACCGGGTCCGTCCGGACCGATGACCCCTTTTGACCTTAATCGTCAAGAATAAAAACAGAAACCAAAAGTTGTCCGATTGATATACACGAAACTAACCGAAAAAAACATAAGTAGGAGAACCCTCTAACGACTTATAAAAATTAGCAAGTTTAAGGTAAGAGAAGAAGCTAAAAAGTTAAACTCATAAAAGAGAACTACGTAGATAAGATGGAAGAGGACACAGGTCAGACGACAACTTTATTTTTTTTGAGTAACCTATCAAAGTCACTCCGACTCCCCTTTAGTCTCTCCAGAAAATGTCAAACCACCATTTTATGTATTTCAAATGGTACAATTGTTAAAAATTCAAATGTGAACCACCGTAATTCATGTAAGAATAACAACATGTTGGCGACTATAATTATGATAGGTAGATCTTGTGATAAATGGAATGTTTTGAATTTCAGATATGGATAATTTGTTCTTGAGAGGTAAAAAGAAAGGGGGTCGGAGACCGTTGGTAGTAAGATATGAAAGACATCGGAGTAGATCCACTTTAGTATGTCATACAGACATGTACTGACCGAATAAAGTGAATCCTATTATATGAGTTCCAAGTAAATATAACTTGATATATAATCTTAAAGGAATTAAAAATTCCGACTTATTATAAGACAATGTACATATATAGGTAAGTAGATAGTTACCTGTAAATCCAACGAAGATGCAAGATCGATAACACTTATTACAACGATATTTGTATCACGTGTTTATAGAGAAACTCTGAGACGAAAATTAAGAAAACTTACATATGGGTCACCACCTTAACGACCTAGAATACCATTTAGATAAAAATTGAGAAACTCCATGGTGGAATCACAAAGGGTGTCACTGACGTGGTAAAATGTAAAGTTGCTTGTCAAGTGTTCACAAGATTAAGAAGGTGCACCACAAAAACAACAACGTTTCAGTGAAGTCAGTACAGGTTGAGACGCACTGGAATACCTGACATCGGGTGATCCGAGGAGACAGACACCCTAAGAGGTCCGTTCTTATAACCTCCCCCAACGGTACGGGAGAACGTCCCCTAGAAGGATTGGGTCCCAGCTTGGGTGTAGAGAATACAGAGGACGTAACCGTCCTCCCAAGAAATAGTGACCGCGATGGACCTTTCGAAGACAAATTATACATACGGAAAGGATTACTCAGACTCCACGATAGTGTAACATCAAAAATAAATGTAGTGGGAAAATGTAATACCGTGGGGTGAGGTCATGAGAACGGACCTTTTAGGGTACCTGCCTCCTCGGACCATCCGACGTCAGGTACCCCAGCGATTCTCATTCCGTACTGACTCGTTGAAGTGAAAGTGAAAAGTGAAAGTACGTAGCCTCTTCCTTTACCGTTGGGTGAGGTCATAAGAACCGACCTCTTAGGGTCCCTGTCTCCTCGGATCACCCGACGGCAGAGACCCCAGCGTGTCTCAGCCTGTGCTGACTTCGCTGAATCGTCGTCGTATCGTATCGTATTACTAATCACTACAACGTATAGAAATTGACACGAATAACCAACAAATAGAAGAAACCTATTTACGTATAAGTTCATTCATGGAATGGATAAAAATTAACCAAAAAATCAATAATAATGACTCAAAATCCTTAAGAGATATTTAAGACCTATGACTAGGGAATAGCCTATAAACTAAGTTTATAAAGGAGGGTCAGACATCTAACGGAAAAATGGGACAACTATCATAAAAAACTACATATTAAAAAAAATTTTAATGTTTTAAAAAACAAAAAATGAAAATAACAGATACACAAACAACAGTATACAATCTAGCAACGATTTAATCAAAAAATTCTAAGACAGGACACAAAAGAAAGTTCTTAAAATCTCAAATCCCGGACACAAAACAAGTACTTAGGTAAAACTTAATTAAACTCAAATACTTTAATCAATTCCTAGATTGATATACGACGTACGCCTATAGGTCAAAAAGGTCTTGGTAAACAACTTTTCTGACATAAAAGTGGGTAACTTACCAGAGACCTGTGGAAACAACTTTGAGTGAACTGGTGTAATGTATATGGTCCTACAAAAAAAGACCTGAGAGACAAGATAAGGTATTCAGACATACAGACTTAAATACAGTCATGGTGTGGTATACCAATGAGATCGAAACACTATTCAACACTTTAGTCTTTGACACTCAGTGATAGAAGAAACAAGAAGAAGTCCTAACAAAACCGAGAAACTCCCAGGGAATTCAAAGGTATATTTAAAATCCTAAAAGACGTTTTTTTCTATTAACCCTAAAATTATCCTTAAGGTAATTTAGACATCTAGTGAAACCCATCATCATTGTAGGGGTAAACCTCTTCCTTTACCGTTGGGTGAGGTCATAAGAACGGACCTCTTAGAGTCCCTGTCTCCTCAGACCACCCGACGGTAGATATCCCAGCGTGTCTCAGTCTGTTCTGACTTCACTGAATCGTCGCCGTTGTAGAATTGTAAATCAGAAGGTCAGTTGTTTGTACCTTACAGAATGGCAAATAAATATAGAAGAAAATTAAAGAAAATCTTTATAAAAAGTAACATAGCGGAAAACTAAGGAATCAATTAAGTAGAAAAAAAACATGGTATTCAATATCATTTACTTTAACAAAAGAATTAAAGGAAAAGTCTAACAACAATCACATATCTTTACGTTTGCTATAACATACAACTGTAACACAGGACGATGAAACGACTTAAACAAATAATCAAGATTCTCCCACAAAAAAACCTGCCCTCTTAGACATCCTAAAAGACACATACTCTGAGATAATGGACTTGTCTTTAATAAAGTGAGGAAGGAAAGGTCAAACCTACGTAAAATAAAGGAAAAGAGTGGAGTAACGAGACTGTTTTTGAAACTCATAATACAACTTGTTTCACTTCTTTCACCCTTAGGAACGGACTAAGGGCTAGAATCTTCTTTTCGAGAACCAAAATGTAGTAAGTCATACTTTAAGTGACACCTAAAAAGTATATACGAAGATAATGTAACTCGATCCAAGGAAACCAAGGATTAAACACAA
Organism: Capra ibex; assembly: GCA_006410555.1. Classification (NCBI taxonomy): domain Eukaryota; kingdom Metazoa; phylum Chordata; class Mammalia; order Artiodactyla; family Bovidae; genus Capra; species Capra ibex. The sequence continues at coordinate 1,911,640 of SJYO01010634.1, read as the reverse complement.
AAAAATTTAGTACTTTTTGTCAAAACTTAAAACGGTTCACTAAAAAGATGTCGTCAACTCTACTAGTACATCAAAAAAGGGGAACTAATACAATTATACCACATAATGTGACTCTAAAAGAAGACAAACTTGGTAGAAATGTAAGGTCTTTATTCAGGGTGAACCAGTACCACATATTATGAAAATTATATGACGACTCAAACTAAACGGATTATCAAACAATTCCTTAAAACGTGTTTAAAAGTTTTCCTTATAACCAGATATCAAAAGAAAAAAACATCACACAAACAGAACGTAACGACAGTCCAATTATGACCGGAATCATTTCTTCAGTCCCTCATAAAGAAGGAGAAATTAAAAAGACCCTTTCGAACTCTTCATAACGAGAATTACGATGGAATTTATAAAACACCTTAAGTAGGAACTTTGGTAATCCAAGTCTCAAACGAACCAACCTTTCAAAACTAAGGATCAAGTCAGGGCAATGATCACTATCCATATGATATGATCCTATATATGATCAATATATATATACACACACATATATATATATATACAAGATAAATATGTATATACAAATAAGATATATATAAATAAGATTATATATAAATAAGATAAATATATAGATAAGATAAAGAATCACTAAATAAGACCTATATTAAACACAAAGATCCTTATAAGGTAAAGTACATAAATAAGTTAATCAAACGTATGTTGACGAGTATCATGAGAAAATACTAATAAAATTAAAGATATCTTAACCACCATTATCGGGGTGAACGTAAGGTCTAAAATCATTAAACTGAGAAGAGAGAGAGAAAAAAAAATAGGAGTCATGTAGATCGATTTCAAACAATTGAAACAACCAGAAAAACTTCTCAGTTGAAAACCAAAGTAACTAAAAAACAGAAAATAAAAAGATAAGAGTTGAATCAATTAGAGGAGAGAGTCAAAGTAATAAACTAAGATGGTGGAGACCCACCAAAAAGGAAGGAAAAGATGAAGGGATCCAACCTTCCAATCGAGCAGTCAAACGATACAAAGAACAAAAGATTACATTTACAATATTCGTAGGAAAATGATGACGCAAGTATACAAGACATGGGAACCAAACAACACGAAAACAAAAGTAAGTTAAGATTCAAGATTGAAGAGAACACTAAAGAAGAAAGTAGGTAACCAATAAATTTTTACACAACAAACTAAAGATGTTCAAACACCTCAAAAAAGGAAACAATAACTAACGGTTGAAGTAGGACAAATCAGTCTTTTCGATAAAACATACTCAGATAGAAAATTGGACACCGGACTGGATACCAGACAGGACCTTTTATAAGGTACACGTGAGCTGTTCTAACACATAAGACAAGAACCTATCTCCACATATACAATCTAGATTAACTAATTAACACAACATTTCTGGAGATAAAAGAAAGGAGACAGACCGACGACATAGGTAATAACTCTCATCCCACAACTTCAGAGGTCGATAGTAAACATCTTGACAGATAAAGAGGGAAATTAAGACAGTCAAAAACGTAATACACAAACTACTGGACAATAAATACTTGTTTCGATCACCTCCACTACGTTAAGGTCAACTCGATAAAGTTTAGGATTTTCTACTACGACACTTTCACGACGTGAGTTATACGGTCGTTTAAACCTTTTGAGTCGTCACCTGTGTCCTGACCTTTTCCAGTCAAAAGTAAGGTTAGGGTTTCTTTCCGTTACGGTTTCTTACGAGTTTGATGGAGTGTTAACGTGAGTAGAGTGTGCGATCATTTCATTACGAGTTTTAAGAGGTTCGGTCCGAAGTCGTCATACACTTGACACTTGAAGGTCTACAAGTTCGACCAAAATCTTTTCCGTCTCCTTGGTCTCTAGTTTAACGGTTGTAGACGACCTAGTACCTTTTTCGTTCTCTCAAGGTCTTTTTGTAGATAAAGACGAAATAACTGATCCGGTTTCGGAAACTGACACACCTAGTGTTATTTGACACCTTTTAAGACTTTCTCTACCCTTAGGGTCTGGTAGACTGGACGGAGAACTCTTTGAACATACGTCCAGTCCTTCGTTGTCAATCTTCACCTGTACCTTGTTGTCTGACCAAGGTTTATCCTTTTCCTCATGTAGTTCCGACATATAACAGTGGTACGAATAAATTGAAGATACGTCTCATGAAATACTCTTTGCGACCTGACCTTCTTTGTGTTCGATCTTAGTTCTAACAGTCCTCTTTATAGTTATTGAAGTCTATACGTCTACTGTGGTGGGAATACCGTCTTTCACTTCTCCTTGATTTTTCGGAGAACTACTTTCACTTTCACCTCTCACTTTTTCAACCGAATTTCGAGTTGTAAGTCTTTTGCTTCTAGTACCATAGACCAGGGTAGTGAAGTACCCTTTAGCTACCCCTTTGTCACCTTTGTCACAGTCTGAAATAGAAAACCCGAGGTTTTAGTGACGTCTACCACTAACGTCGGTACTTTAATTTTCTGCGAATGAGGAACCTTCTTTTCAATACTGGTTGGATCTATCATATAAGTTTTCGTCTCTGTAATGAAACGGTTATTCCAGGCAGATCAGTTCCGATACCAAAAAGGTCACCAGTGCACGGCCCCAGGTCGGGGCCACCTAGGTCCCTTAAGCTTCCCACCTGTCGCAACCGCACTCTTTTTGAATAAATAACTAACTATATTCTAATCTAATTCTTTGTTATCACATCATCCTTTTAATTCACCTCCTTCTCCCGACTTATTGAACCTAATGCGCCTTCTGGTTATTTTAAGGTCTGTTCCTTAAACGTGGTAGATGCAACCCGGTGGCCACGAGCGAACTTATAGATTCCCACGGAGTGGAATCCGAGGGAAAACGCGCCCAGAATTGTCGGTCCCGTTCATTCATCTGAACCGCTCGGAGACACGGGGTCTACCCTTAAGTCGGACTTTAATCTCACTTCTCCTCTCCTTTCTCTCTCTCTGTGCCCCCTTTGGTCAGGCGTTGATCGAGACAGGAGATAACAAGTCTTCCGGAAAATATGAAAACTATTTTGTACCTCTAGTTACCCACTGTGTTTTAATACGTCACAATCGTCAGGTCTGAGAATAGTTTTGGTACGAAAAGAGAGACGTATGGATTAACATACGTGTTCAGAGTCCATTAAATGTAGTAGAAGGTCGGTTTTCCCGGTTAATTGTAAAACGTCGGAAAAAAGACTATTCCCAAACAGTTGGTCTTCTGAATAAACACAACTAGAAGGGTTCCAGATCACGTTGAGAGTCTTTCGTGATTTATTTCAATGTAAGAATGTGTCGTTTCTATGTCGTTGAATATTGTTCATCTCCCTCATGTCACTAAATGTCGTTTTCTCTTCGTTAATTGAGTTTTCAGATCACAACGATGGTAGTTTTGATGATACATAGAAAAAGATGTAGGACGAATGTAACTCATTGTAGGAAGGTCCACGGATTTTCTATTTCTTATACCTCCAGACCGTCGTTAGGAACTCAGTTGTCACTTTTGGACAGTGGTTATACTAAAAATTGAGAAATCTTTTCCGAGACATAGAAATTCTACGAAAGTTCGAAACACGGAGAGTTCCAACCCCCCGACATTCGTTAAGTGTCCGACATTCTTCAGACCCCTTGGACAATCCGTTCGATCTCTCGATAGTCTCCCCCAAACTGACTTTATAGGGAAAGTTTACGTCTTCCGATTTCGGGTCTAAACTGAAAAAGGTCTCTTATAGTCTTCTCACCTTTTCGTCCGTCTAAGTATAAAAAAAGCCCCCCCACCTACGAGTCCTTTAAGGTCCCCCTTTTGGACTCCAGACTAATCGGAACGGTAGTCTCGAGAACGGTGTACTGGAACAGTGCCCACCTTAAGGAGTGCGACCGACGGCCGTCAGTACATACCTACACTCTCAACTTGACACTTCTTTCGACTCGCGACTTCTTAACTACGAAAACTTGACACCACAACCTCTTCTGGGAACTCTCAGGGAACCTGACGTTCCTCTAGGTTAGTCAGGTAAGACTTCTGGTCGGGACCCACAAGAAACCTTCCTAACTACGATTTCGACTTTGAGGTCATGAAACCGGTGCAGTACACTTCTCAACTGAGTAACCTTTTCTGAGACTACGACCCTCCCTAACCCCCGTCCTCCTCTTCCCCTGTTGTCTCCTACTCTACCGACCTACCGTAGTGGTTGAGCTACCTGCACTCAGACTCACTTGAGGCCCTCAGCCATCCCTTCGGACCACACGACGCTAAGTACCACAGTGTTTCTCAGCCTGTGCTGACTCACTGACTTGACTTGACTAAATGATATATTTACAAATATTAGTAATATAAAAACGATGCAACTTTGAAAATAATTACATATCGTAAGAAACAGAGAACATATGAAAAAGGGTTCTCAATAAATACCGATACGACCCAGAAACAACGACGGGTCCGAAAAGAGATCAACGTCGTCCACCTTCGATGGAGATCGACGTATACGCTCACAGAGTAACGTCACCGAAGGGAACAACACCTCGCACCCGAGATTCCATACGTCCGAAGTCGTCAACGTCGGACACCCGAGTCATCAACGACGAGTGTTCGACAACTCATGACCGAGTCATCAACATCGAGTGCCCAAATCAACGACGAGCCTTACACCTTAGAAGGGTTTGGTCCCTGGTTTGACCAACGTTCTAAAAATTGGTGATTTGATAGTCCCTTCGGGAACATATGTAAAAAACTAAATTTCAGATAAAATAGACTATAATAATATTGGTGAAGACGAAAGAAAACTGATATTATAAACGTGTCTTATAGGAAAAGATCGGAAAGTTTGATAAACATAGTAAATAGATTTCATTCAGATACGAACCCCGTACAAAAAATAAGTGAGACGATTAGATACAGAAAACTATCTCAAATCAGATAAATGTAAATGTCATTAATGGGGATTATAAAAGATTATACGGAATATCGAGAAAAAACAGGGGTCAGCGGACGAAATGACACAAGAAAATAAATCAACTAAAAAAAAACATCACTTTGTAAATTAAATGAAAAAGTAAAAAAAGCACCATAACAGAATCATATAAAAGTAAAGTTGGACATTCTGAGGGAAATTGCGGAAAAAAAAACCCCCCCCCTTTATACCACCAATATTTGAGCCGAAAACAAGTAGACTTACAGAAATAAAGAGGAAGTGAAAACTTTTTGTCAAAACGGTCGATATTCTAAGAACCAACTATGAAAATCACGAAACCGATATAGTCGGATGACGGAAGACCGGAGGCTTAAAAGTCTACTCTTGACACGACTATTACATTAACGCCTAGGGAACATACATTGTTCAACATGGAAAGGAGAACGACGAAATTTTTAAGACGGAAACTGAAAACTGTCAAACTAATATAGAAACATACCCAGAGAAATTCAAGTAAGATGAATCTCAAACAAAGGACTACCTACATAAGTATAGAAAGTATTTTAAACCCCGGTGATAAAGAAGTCTATAAGAGAGACGGGGAAAGAGACAGAGAAAAGGAGGACCTTGAAGGGGTTACATATACGACCAAGTAAAGTAAACTATCACAGAGTTTCCAAAGAGTCCGAGACAAGTGAAAGGAAGATAGAGAAAAGAAAGACAAGGAGTCTAAGTCATTAAAATATTACAATATCAGTTGATTCCAAGTAAGAAAGAGATCAGACGAGTTTAGACGGAACCTTAGGGAGATCATTTAAAAAGTAAAACCAATAACATGCAGAGTCAAGATTCAATAATAAAAAATAAAAACCCAATCTAAAGTATAGAGAAATAACTCGAAAGGTGAAACGAGTAATAAAATGACTGAAAGAACAGAATTACATCAAGAAACTCATAAAAATCTTGTCAAAATTTCAAAAACAGATCATCTATGTCATAGTCAAGGGAAAGTCTCTGTTAAGACAACCAAATGAAAAATTAAACTCACCTAATATAAAGGACAAAGAAACATAAGGACATTACAATATCAACCTTTGACCTGTAAACTTAGATTATTACGTCATAAAGAGTTTTACTAAGAGACGGAAGGGGTACCAAACGACAAAAACAACCAAAACAACCAAATAACAAGATCTGCCAAAAACACACTGTTTAATCAAATCTATATTTACGTTCGGAAGAGTCCAGAAAAGACTCGGACACGGGAAGGACCCTTATGTGTCACTGAAAGATTAAAGGGGACTTCATAACAACGAAGTTATAGACGGAGTGTTTCCCATTTTGTTTCTCTTTTCTTCCTTTTTACTGTGACTGAGATATTTAGGGTAACTCAGTGAAATCTGTCTCCTCCTCCTCGAACGTATTTACCCCCCTATATGTTGTTAAATTCGATAGTGAAGAAGTAAACGTTTAGAGACTAGTCTTAGACGTCAGTTTTCTCGATGGAGTGTAAATCTCCTGACCTAAGAAAAACGGGTGGGACCGAGGACGTTTGACATACGTTCACTGAAGTCCCTTTTTTTTTTTTTTACCGACGGACGGTATCCGACCTCCTCACCCCTTACCTATCGATGATGACACAGTTCTTGACTTCAACTGACTTTGATTGACATTAAATGGTAGTTTCTGAAAAGGACATTCACCGTTCGGAAGTCAGGTATGAAGTCACAAGGTGTCATCAACGTTGTGTGTCTAAGACGGTTACGACGACAACAGATCCACTCCAATGTCTAAAGACCACGAAGGATGAGACGGTAGAAGGGTCTTAGGAGGATATGAGTAACTAAAGACGTACAATTTGGTTGGAGTGTAAGGACCTTGTGGAGTGAACCGGTACTACATAATAGAAAAAAAATGTATAACATAAACTAAACAATTTTAAAACGAATCAGAAAACGTAGATACAAATACTCCCTATAACTATCCATCAAGTGAAGAATATTAACAAAACAAAACCAAATGTAATTTACGACTTGAGTATCTTACTGAACTTCTCATAAGGGAAAAGAAGTTAAAAGACTTTCTTAAACACATCTGAAAAAGTGAGAAATAAAATATAGTCTCATACCAACTAATCGTTAGTTCACACGTCGTTTCCCTAAGTCGATATGTGTATGCACATAGACAAGAAAAAGTTTAAGAAAAGGGTGAATCTAACAATATATTATAACTCGTCTCAAAGAACACGATATGTCATCAAGGAACAACGAATGGGTAAAATTTAATTAGTCACATATTTACAGTTAAGATTCGAAGGATTGATAGGGAGGGAGGGTAGGAAGAGGATACCATTGGTATTAAAAAAAAAAAGAGAGACTCAAGTCAAGTCAAGTCAAGTCAGGGAGTCAGTACAGGCTGAGAAACGCTGGGGTACTTAACGTCGTGCGGTCCGGAGGGACAGGTAGTGGTAGAGGACCTCAAGTGAGTCTGAGTGCAGGTAGCTCAGACACTACGGTAGGTCGGTAGAGTAGGAGTCAGCAGGGGAAGAGGAGGACGGGGGTTAGGGAGGGTCGTAGTCTCAGAAAAAGTCACTCAGTTGAGAAGCGTACTCCACCGGACACTTAAAAAAAGACAAAACATTTATTCAAGTAAAATAGTAATTTTTTCTAAGACACATATTCACTATGGTAAGTTATAAGGAGAAACAGATTAAATGAAGTGAGTCATACTATGAGAGACCCAGGTAGGTACAACGGCGTTTACCGGACTAGAGTAAGAAAGATTACCAACTCATTATAAGGTAATACATTCATGGTCTAGAAGAAATAGGTAAGGAGACAACTATCTGTAATTCCAACGAAGTATAGAACCGATAACATTTGTCATGACATCACTTGTAACCCTTCGTGCATAGAAAAGTCTGGTACAAAAAGAGACCTGCACACGGGTCCGTACCCTAACTTATTAGTAGACCGTCGAGATAAAGATCAAAAATTTCCCTGGAGGTTTGACAAGAGGTGTCACGGACGTGATTAAATGTAGAAGTAGTCGTCACATTCTTTCAAGGGAGGGAGGTGTGGGAGTAGTCGTAAATAAAAAAAAACATCTAAAAAACTACTACAGGTGAGACTGACCACACTCTATTATAGATTAACATCAAAACTAAACGTAAAGACATTATTGACTGTTACAACTTGTAGAAAAGTGCACGGAGGACCGGTAGATATACTGAAACCTCTTTAAAGATAAATCCAGAAGACGGGTAAAAAACTAACTCGAGAAACAAAACTATTATAACTTACAAAAACACGACGATGGTACGATAAAACTACTGATACGAAACATCATATCAGACTTCAGTTCCTCGGACTAAGGAGATCGAGGTAAAAAGAAAGAATTCTAACGAAACCGATAAGTCCCGTAAAACACAAAGGTATATTTAAAATAGAAGACAGAGTGAATAAGACGATAACTAAGGAAGATCATATAAAAAGTAAAGTCAATGATACAACAAGTAAAGAACCAAACAAGAAATCAAGAAGGTCCAGAAAAAATTCGTGTAGAACGTAAAAGAACTAACAACAGAGGTAAGAAAAAGGTTCTGGAACCTAATAGAAGTGACAGTATTAAAACTTAAGAAAAAAAGACTATCTAACTGACAGAGGTGAAGTGAATCAATAAGAAGACCCCAAAGTAAAACAAGGAAGTAGACCCTGTATAAAGAGACGGTAGAGTAAAAAAGACTGAAACAGCAACACTAAAGGTAAGAAGTCCTAACATCAAGAATGGAGACGACAGACGGGAGACCACATACTCCAACAGATTCTCCGAACACTTCCACAAAACTACCTTCTCCGACCAAGGATGGGTCCCGACCAACCTCGACCCAGAACAGAGAGATCACCCGTCCCGGTATGAGTCAAGTCAAGTCAAGTCAAGTCAGCGAGTCAGCACAGGCTGAGAAACGTTGGCGTACTTAGCGTCGTACGGTCCGGAGGGACAGGTAGTGGTAGAGGACCTCAAGTGAGTCTGAGTGCAGGTAGTTCAGTCACTACGGTAGGTCGGTAGAGTAGGAGACAGCAGGGGAAGAGGAGGACGGGAGTTAGGGAGGGTCGTAGTCTCAGAAAAGGTTACTAAGCCGAGAAGCGTACTCCACCGGTTTCATGACCTCGAAGTCGAAGTCGTAGTAAGGAAGGTTTCTTTACGGTCCCAACTAGAAGTCTTACCTGACCAACCTAGAGGAACGTCAGGTTCCCTGAGAGTTCTCAGAAGAGGTTGTGGTGTCAAGTATTCGTAGTTAAGAAACCGTGAGTCGGAAGAAGTGTCAGGTTGAGAGTGTAGGTATGTACTGGTGCCCTTTTTGGTATCGGAACTGATCTGCCTGGAATCAGCCGTTTCATTACAGAGACGAAAACTTATATGATAGAACCAGCCAGTATTGAAAAGAAGGTTCCTCATTCGTAGAAAATTAAAGTACCGACGTCAGTGGTAGACGTCACTAAACCTCGGGTTTTTTTAATTCAGACTGTGACAAAGAGGACAAAGGGGTAGATAAAGGGTACTTCACTACCCCGACCTACGGTACTAGCAGTAAAAGACTTACAACTCGAAATTCGGTTGAAAAAGTGAGAGGAGAAAGTGAAAGTAGTTCTCCGAAAAATCAAGGAGAAGTGAAAGACGGTATTCCCACCACAGTAGACGTATAGACTCCAATAACTATAAAGAGGACTGTTAGAACTAAGGTCGAACACTAAGAAGGTCAGATCGTAAAGAGTACTACATGAGACGTATCTTCAATTTAGTCATCCCACTGTTATTATGTCGGAACTACATGAGGAAAAGGATTACCTTGGTCAGACAACAAGGTACAGGTGAAGATTGACAACGAAGGACTGGACGTACGTCTAAAGAGTTCTCCGTCCAGTCCACCAGACCCTAAAGGTAGAGAAAGTCTTAAAAGGTGTCAAATAACACTAGGTGTGTCAGTTTCCGAAACCGTATCAGTTCTTTCGTCTTTATCCACAAAAAGACCTTGAGAGAACGAAAAAGGTACTAGGTCGTCTACAACCGTTAAACTAGAGACCAAGGAGACGGAAAAGATTTTGGTCGAACTTGTAGTCCCTCAAGTGCCAAGTGTATAGTGACTTCGGACCGAACCTCTTAAAACTCGTAATGAAATGATCGTACACTCTACTCACGTTAACACTCCATCAAACTCGTAAGAAACCGTAACGGAAAGAAACCCTAACCTTATTTTTGACTGGAAAAGGTCAGGACACAGGTGACGACTCAAAAGGTTTAAACGACCGTATAACTCACGTTGTGAAAGTGTCGTAGTAGAAAGTCCTAAACTTTATCGAGTTGACCTTAACGTAGTGGAGGTGATCGAAACAAACATAACTACGAAAGATTCCGGGTGGATTGAAGTGTAAGGTTTTACAGACCGAGATCTAATCACTAGTGTAGTAGTACTAATAGACCCAGAACTTCTAGAAAAAACATGTCAAGAAGGTACAAGAAGGTGGTATGAGTCCCTCTGAAATTCGGTGTTCAGAATTTCCCACCCCAACGACACAAGGACGGGACAACCAACCAACCGGACTCTACTAGGTCGTGACCTCGGATGTCCGACAAACCACCCTGATCACCGTCGGAGGCCCTCCCACGTTTGGTCACTGATGAAGGGTCTTGACGACAACGGTCACAGAGACACGGACGTCACTCACTGTTGGTTGGGGGTGGGGTGGACGTAGTCTCAGGGACACGATGATCGTCCATTCAGACCGGGCCAGAGAAGACCCCAGTGACGAAAAAAAAGAGGACTCAAGACCACACGCTCTCTGAAACACACATGGGAGGTTCTTACCTCAAAGACAAAGGTGGTCATCATACCTTCAGGACGTCAGTTTGAGACGACCGAAGGTTTCGGTCCAAGAGACCCCTGAGGAGGAGGACAACGGTGTGAGGATCTGACGTTTCGGACTACATCCCGAGTCGTGAAAGTGAGGACACCCTATTGAAGACCCCATATTAAAAAAGATCAAACACCCAACGGGTGGACCACCCATACCCAAAACTGAAAGAACGTCAACACGGGGAGGATGACAGACTAACTCGAAGGGACCACCGAGTTTACCACTTCTCAACCAGACGTTGCACCCTCTGGTCCCAAACTATGGACCCAACCCTTCTAAGGGACCTCTTCCTTCATCTTTGGGTGAGGTCATAAGAACGGACCTTCTAGGATACCAACCTCCTCGGACCGTCTGATGTCTGGTACCCCAGTGTTTCTCAACTTGTGCTGACTCACTGTAGTGAAGTGATGGCAGAGTAACACCGAAGAAACATGAACCTAGGCCCCATAGAAAAAAAAAGAAACCACCCAAAGTCACCCCAAAAAACCACCTTAACTCTCCAATCAACACTAAAACCACAAAAGTATTCTTTTCTCAATCGAGTAAGGAAGATGAGATGGTAGAACTTGATTAGAGAGACAAATGTAAAAATTTAAGAGTAAAGAGACACACATACCAAAAATTTTAAAAAGAAACAAACATAGAACTTCAAATTATTAAAAGGAAGATTCGAATTAGACGACAAGTAAAGTATGTCAAATAAAGAAAAATGGATAAATTAAAAAATGGATAAATAAAGGTGGAGATCGAGTCAAAATCAGTAAATATATAAAATGTACAGAGAAGAATTCAAGACTCGTGAACCATGGGTCCATGTTATTAACGAAATTACAGGACCATACGATTAAGATTATAGATATAGTTAAATCTCAGTTAAAGTAAACTAATTAAATAAAGGATTGATACCCAACGTAAACAGGACGAAGAAACGTAAGACCGTTAAAGAATGATCTACAGTCTACAAAACTTAAAATGAAACACCCTACGACCTATAAAAAATATCGGAGTATTTGTAAGAACAAAGGGTATTTGTTTAATACCCAACATCAATACAATGTACTTTTAACAAACTAGAAAAGTTCAAAACAACAATTCTAAACATTCCTTTCTGACCTCGTCAATAGTCGAGTACCGATTAATAAGGGATAATTACTACGTTCTCTGAACACAGATGTTTCGTAGGAATTAAAAACGAAAAAGTCAGACCGGTAACACTTATCTGTAATAAGGTTCGGGACAGACTAGTGGTCTGTGAAACTAGAGATTAATAAAGTTTATCCAAACGGGTCGGAATTCATCAAAGGAGTGTACGTACACGATTAGTCACAAGTCGATTTATGAGTTCTTATTTAGAAACACATAGAGGGCTCAAGAGAGAGACACATCGTGAAAGGAAAGACCATGAGAAAAAAAAAAAATGGTTCAACTCAACGGTACCAAAGGATGTTTGAGAGGAACGGAAGGGGAGTCAAGTCCCTCAAGTACTAACGGGAGTGTAGGGAGGTGGGACGTGATACCGGTAGTGGAGAGTATCCTTATACTACTAAGGATATACAGTTCCTAGTGAACGGAAGTAACAGACTATACATCACAGAACGTTTGGAAACAAAGTATACAAATCAAGAAAGAATTAACAAAGTCTACATTCCAACCTATACCAAGGATAATAAGGTAGAATGTCCCTTCGGTTTCAGAGATATCGAAGTAAAAAGAAAAGATTTCTCATCTTTGTCAAAACGTAACTTTCCTTCTTCTCCTTACCTTAAGATCTTCAGTATGATGGACAGGATCTCCTCAAGTGTAAGGAGATCGTACAGAGTCGTAGTCTTTAATTAAACCAAAGAGAAAAAAGATCATATAAGAAATCATAGGTCCGACCTAGTCGGTAGACGGAAATACATTACGAAGTCGAAAGACCCTGGTAAGAAGGACCCACATATGACATCCACCTCTCGTTTTACATGGATTATGACTATTGACTACTGTATGGTTGTGTCATAAAGTGATACTGTATTGAGGGTCTCTTTTATGAATCTTTTTAATAAATCTTTGTAGAGAAAGACTATAAAGACCTGATGTGTCCAGACTTAGTACTTACCTTCTAGTCTGATAAAATACTCACAAAAAAATCAGGGGTCAGAAACAAGGGAAGGTTTATTATCAAATACGTTACTACTATCATAAATTCTATATACTAGTCTCTTTATATAATTAGTAAATAAATAGGTGTCTATTTATAAACTCTGGGATAATACACGGTCCGTGGAAGTGAGGGAACCCAACACACACACAGTGAGGAATCGTCAAATATGGAATAATAAGAAACGAAGGACAATCTTAATGTATGTAATACTACGAGAGAGAAGACTGAACACTTGAATGAAGTAAGTTTCAGGTACGGAATAAATCGTAGACATATAGGGAATGTCGTGAATTGTGTCAAAGGTCTTAAATCTTTTTGAGTTATTTCCTAAAGGTAAACCTTACTTGAAAATTTATACGTACATGTAAACTCAAAAACTTTTATATCTGTATATGAGACACATAAGGGATGAATGACTGAACCGTCTGAAAGTCTGTCGTTTGTTAAAACTTATCTATTATACTAAGGAAGATTTTCAGCAAGGAAGAGTCGTCATTGACGATACCGAGACGTTCAATGTAGTTTCGTTCCGTGCTCAGGGGGTTCTCCGGGACCAATAATTTAAATCCTCTTTTTCGTATAAGAAAGAATACTTATGAACATTCTTCTAACACGAACCCTTGCTACCACGATTAGTAAATGTAGACACCCTGTATTAGTAAGGATACCTACTCGATGTCGAGGTAGACTCCCCATCATTCTCTTCAGGTCTATATATATCTATAATGGACAAAGAGGCTCATCGAAAATCAGGTCTGATTTACTATTGTATACTCCTGAAATTTCTTTCAAAAGTCGTCTCCAATAAAAGTCGAAATAAATCTTTGATAACTGAATAGATGAATCAATAAAATATTTAGAATGGTCCCGACGTTTGAAAACCAAAGACAGAAATATATCAGAAGACGTGTGTAAGTCCCTACATAGTTACCTAGAAATAACAGGACAGTCCGAGTGTCCCTTCAGACCAGACATAATTCCATCTTTCCTGAAACCCTTGTGGTCCTACCCAAATAAAGAGTATTGATTAAAATTTATATACGTCAAATGTCCAGTATAGTCTTGGAGCGAGTTCCGTGCATTGGGGAAAACGAATGATCCAATCGTATTAATAAAAATCTTATCCACGATAAATAAATATCCAGTCACTTTGTTTTGAGAACGATTTTATAGATTAAAAAATATGAAAGTTTCGTTATGATTTCTACTTGTTTCTAAACCCCATTTTCGACTCCACCTACATGTCACGTCTTAAAGTCTTTGTACACTCGTCCCTTTCTTGAGGACTTTGGATTTTTTCCTAAGAACACTCAGAAACGACTCGTGTTCCGACGTATAAGGTATGTTTCGGTCCATTTCTTATGGGTTCTCTTAACATTAGTCTTATTAGGGGTCTAGAATATGTCCAGTTACTTTACAAAGTCGACACTGTTACAGAAGTTTAATACAGACCAGTTTAACCTCTCGGTGACCACTAGTGTGGTCCCGCAAGTACCACCTGGGGTGTGAAACCGTGATCCCGACACGATAGTATCTCACTTCTGATGAGATCCGGACGAGATCTTTTCGAATTTCTGTCTGGAATTTCTCTAGTTTGACTAGATATTTAACGGATTGACGGACTGGTTGTGAATTCCTTTCTGTCGTGTTAGGTCTGTGAGTTGTTTTCATAAGTGTTTAAAGTCGTAAGGTATTTTTAATGACTTACGAGGTTCTTTGTCCTTTTGTTGAGTGCTAATCTCTTTTTAGTCAGTTGTCCTTGTCTTTACTATCGTAATCCCCCTTTTTTCCCAACATTTTATCAACGACATTGGTAGAAGATTAAAAATTTCCTTTAGTCACTCCTATGTTTAGTCACCTCGAAGTCTATTCTTTTCATTTTATAAACGTTGATTTTAGAGTGACTGACCCTAATTGTCTTCTATTATCTCGGAGTCACAGGATACCTTTTATTAATCATCGGATTGTATACATATTTACCTCCTTCTCATACACTCTTCCTTTCTATCTTTTTTATGAACTTTTTTATCTACTTATTAGTACATTTATTAATTTGTCGTGGATAAGATTTATTATTATTATATTAATAATAATATGTTATTAATATTAATAACATAGAAACATATATATGTTTATAGACTTGACTCTGTGTCTCTAACAGTCTAAACTAAAATTTTTTGTTTCGTTCTGGGTTGATATACGAAAAATGTTTTATAAGTCAAAATTATTTTTCTGTACCTATACAATTCCTTATCTACACTTGAGCTGTGTTTTGAAAAGTCTTCTGTCACTTCCTTCCGTACGAAGGATTAAGTAAACTATTCTAAACGCAATTAGAGTAAGGTTTTATGATGGTTTTCCCACTCGAATCCCTCCCACACCTTCGAGATACGGGAAGAAGTATGGAGAGGGATGTGTAGAGAAGACAGACCGACAATGACTCAATTTAGGAACATACTATATGACCACCAGATCATTTAATTTAATTAAAAAAAAAAAAAATCAAGACACTCAGTGACATCACTTAATTAGTTTGGGTTCCTCCTGAAGTACAGGTTGAGAAACGTCACGGTATTGATGTCGTGTGGTCCGGAGGGACAAGTAGTGGTTGAGGGCCTCAGGTGGGTTTGAGTACAGGTAACTCAGCCACTACGGTAGGTTGGTAGAGTAGGAGACAGTAGGTGAAGAGGAGGACGGGAGTTAGAAAGGGTCGTAGTCCCAGAAAGGGTTACTCAGTCGAGAAACGTAATCCACCGATTTTTACATAATCTCAAAGTAGAAGTTATAGTCAGGAAGGTCACTTGTGGGTCCTGACTAGAGGGAATCCTACCTGACCAGCCTAGAGGAGTGTCAGGTTCCCTGAGAGTTCTCAGAAGAGGTTGTGGTGTCAAGTTTTCGTAGTTAAGAAGACACGAGTCGAAAAAAATATCAAGTTGAGAGTGTAGGTATGTGCTGGTGACCTTTTTGGTATCGGAACTGATCTGTCTGGAGTCAACCGTTTCATTACAGAGACGAAAAATTATACGACAGATCCAGTCAGTATTGAAAAGAAGGTTCCTCATTCGCAGAAAATTAAAGTACCGACGTTAGTGGTAGACGTCACTAAAACCTCGGGTCTTTTTATTTCAGACTGTGACACCCCAGAGTCTCAACCTGTACTGACTCACTGACTTGACTTGACTTCCTCCTCCAGTGTCCTTAGAGAGTACATTTAAAGAAACACAAGTCCAGTCCTTCGTTGTCAATCTTAACCTGTACCTTGTTGTCTGACCAAAGTTTATCCTTTTCTTCATGCAGTTCCGATATATAACAGTGGGACGAATAAATTGAATATACGTAGTACTCTTTACGACCTGACCTTCTTTATGTTCGACCTTAGTTCTAACGACCCTCTTTATAGTTATTGGAGTCTATACGTCTACTATGGTGGGAATACCGTCTTTCACTTCTCCTTAATTTTTCGGAGAACTACTTTCACTTTCTCCTCTTACTTTTTCAACCGAATTTCGAGTTGTAAGNTTTTCTGGGACTACGACCCTCCCTAACTCCCGTCCTCCTCTTCCCCTGCTGTCTCCTACTCTACCGACCTACCGTAGTGCCTGAGCTACCTGTACTCAGACCCACTTGAGGCCCTCTACCATTACCTGTCCCTCCGGACCGCACGGCACTAAGTACCCCAGCGTTTCTCAATCTGTGTTGACTCGCTGACTTGACTTGACTAGGACCCACAGAACCATTGTCAGAGATTTGCAAACTACCGGACAGAAGACCTTCTCCTTAATCGAGGTCTCCTACCCAGATACACACCATCTACATTCAATGTGTCTACCCCTTATTTTGTCGTCGTTTATCCCGGGTAGAGTCTACCGGTGGATAAATCAGTCTCGGTGGAATTTTATAATCTGGAAGGGTCCACTGTGTCACCATTTCTTAGAAGAACGGTTACGTCCTCTGTCTCTTGTACGACCTAAGTTAAGGACCTAGTCTTTCCAGGGGACCTCATCCTTTACCGTTGGGTAAGGTCATAAGAACGGACTTCTTAAGGAACCTGTCTTCTCAGACCACCCGATATCAGGTACCCCCTAGAGTTTCTCATCTTGAGTTAACTCGCTGATTCGTATGCATGGAATTTTGTGATGAAAGCTTTCGAACGACACAGTTTGACCGAGATGTAGCATACCCGTTTGGTCTCTTCTCACTGTAACTGTCCTTTACGGGACCCAGGTTAAAGTGTTTCCTGTTTAAAACCTTGGACTTAATTCCTAAAACACTGACACAGAATTAGGACACATACGATCAGTGAGTCAGTACAGGCTGAGAAACACTGGAGTACCTGACATCGTATGGTCCGAGGAGACACGTACCCTAAGAGGTCCGTTCTTATGACCTCACACAACGGTAAAAGAAAAGGGCCCCTGGAAGGGTTGGGTCCCTAGTTTGGGTCCAGAGTATGTAACGTCTACCTAAGAAATGGCAGACTCAGTGGTCCCTTCAAGACAAAATTAGGATGTATGGAAATATTAATTGTAGTGAATAGGACCGACTCAATCACACTCCAGAGTTTTGAAAATATATTCTCGTCTGACCGAGTTTCGTCGATTACAAAGATTCTTTGGGAAGTTCTTCCTTTTGTTTCGTAATATTGAAGATAAGGAAACTTGAACTGTAGTCGGTGATTGTCTTTTCTTTCGACTTTGGGATATTTACACGAATAACACGAATATTTACTGAATAACCTATATTCGTGTAAATGTAGGTTATTCAGAGTCAAAAGGAAAAACAATTTATAAAAGAGTCCATCTACTATAAAAGACCTCCCTGTTATATTTGTCTGAAGAAGATTTTCCTTCCGAGTACATCGGGGGTTTACGAGATTTACCTTTATTGACTTGAACCTTCTCTTACACATAGACTCAAAAATAAAATCTACTCCGACAATAACCGGATAATACACCGGAATACCGTCTTTCACTTCTCCTTGATTTTTCGCAAAACTACTTTCACTTTCTCCTCTCACTTTTTCAACCGAATTTCGAGTTGTAAGTCTTTTGATTCTAGTACCGTAGACCAGGGTAGTGAAGTACCCTTTATCTACCCCTTTGTCACCCATGTCACAGTCTGAAATAAAAACCCCCGAGGTTTTAGTGACGTCTACCACTAACGCCGGTACTTTAATTTTCTGCGAATGAGGAACCTTCCTTTCAATACTGGTTGGATCTATCGTATAAGTTTTCGTCTCTGTAATGAAACGGTTGTTACCAGGTATATCAATTCCGATACCAACACTCGGTTACCAGTACATACCTATACTCTCAACCTAACACTTCTTTCGACTCGTGGTTTCTTAACTAAGAAAATTGACACCACAACCTCTTCTGAGAACTCTCAGGGAACCTGACGTTCCTCTAGGTCGGTCAGGTAAGATTTACTCTAGTCAGGACCCACAAGAAACCTTCCTGACTACGACTTCGACTTTGAGGTCATGAAACCGGTGGAGTACGCTTCTCAACTGAGTAACCTTTTCTGGGACTACGACCCTCCCTAACTCCCGTCCTCCTCTTCCCCTGCTGTCTCCTACTCTACCGACCTACCGTAGTGGCTGAGTTACCTGTACTTAAACTCACTTGAGGTCCTCAACCACTACCTGTCCCTCCGGACCACACGACGTTAAGTACCCCAGCACTTTTCAGCTTGTGCTGACTCACTGACTTTACTTGACTTGACTACGTCCTATCTAAAACAAGAAATCTTTAAAAATAAAATATAACTTTATTTCAACTAATTATTACACAATCAAAGTCCACATGTCGTTTCACTAAGTCAAGTCCTATCTAAAGAATAGTCATTTTACTCTCCGATCTTAATTTAAGGACAAAGAGTTTGTACCGGAGAACCTGGTAAAATTAGACTTAGTGGGTCCTACGAATATTTTACCGTTGTATACCTCGGGTGGTTCTGCATAAAATAGTCATAAAGACCTCCATCGTGAGTCCTTAGACGTAAAAGCCATTTATCGGATCCCCTAAGACTATATGTGATACCAAATCTTAATGATCTAGTCTATAAGTGATTATAGGGAAAGTAGAACTTGTAATACAGTATGTGACACATCTTGGACCTTATAGAAAGTTCATCTCTAAACCGGGACGTAGAATGGGAAAGACTTCTCGAGATCTGTCTGGTTACTAACCAAATGGGTCCTACGTCTGGAAAGTCCGTTCGACTTTGTTCAACTAGTGGGGTAATCTTGGGTTGACCTCACTAATAAATAAGGTGATCTCTCTGTACGGTCAGATAGTCCTACGGTCCTGGAAGAGACACGGTCAGTGTTTATGTGTCGATCGACTCTATATTAAGGACCGTAAGACTATCGTCTCCTAATTCTTTGACAACACGGGGGTCGTACTCCCAGTCAAGTCTTCGGTGCCAACGGGTGGACGTCAGATAAACGTACCGAACTTCATCCCTACCACCCTCCCACCCGAAGTCAGAACCCCCTCAACCGTCCCGTCGAAGGTAGGCGGCGAGGGTCGGTAGACACAGCGAACATCGTCGTCGCTTGCACTCAGTAAAGACGACGTAGTGACGTTTGGTGGGTACCCCTCAAGCTGGAGGCGGATAAAGATCTCTCCGTAAATTACTTCTGACTGGATTAAGTTCGTTTTTATCCAGAGCTAATCATACACTGATTGGGCGACTATAAAGATTAATGTTTTCTTGGAAAAACGGTACGAACCACCGTACCACTACCACTACGAACCATACCATTTCAACATGAAACCAACACAATTATGGAGAAGGAAAAGGAAGGAGAGGATAGGGTCGAAAGAGAGAGGGACAGAGTTCCCTTCAATCGTCGACCACCGGTTAGTACCACGGACTTTTAGGAGAGGCTCATGGAGATAGATGGTAAAACAACACTTTACTTATACCTTCAATCTTTACTTTTCATTCGTTTGACCCTGAACAGAAACTCTGTTCTCACCCTCTTAATAAATTTTTAATAACAATGACAACAAATTAGCGAAGTCAGTACAGGGTGAGAAAACTCTGGGGTACCTGACATCGGGTGGTCTGAGGAGACAGGCACCTTAAAAGGTCCGTTCTTCTGACCTCACCCAACGGTAAAGGAGGAGGTCCCCCAGAAGGACTGGGTCCCTTGTTTGGGTACAGAGGTCACCCACCTAACCGTCCGTCTAAGAAATGGTGACTCGGTGATTCCTTCGGGATAAATTTTTATCCAAATGTTATTGGACATTCCTGACTACATTAACGTTGTAAAGAATCCTCATTCCCCAACGGAAGACTCTCTTCTTCCATGATACTACGAGTCTCACTATGTAAAACTTCTACCTCGTTCCCAGGTCTGCGATTTCATATACCCACCGGGGATCTTCGTCTTTTGCCGTCCGTTCCTTAAGAGGGAATCTCCGAAGTCTTTCTTGGTCGGGACGTTTACAGAACTGAAGTCAGGACACTTTCACTAGAACCTGAAAACTGGAGGTCTAGATATTCTCTTATTTAAACGTACCAAAGTCCGGTGAGCAAACGTACTAAACAACGTCGTCGTTTCTCTTTGCCTGTGTAGTGGAATTGATTGAACGACCGAGGGAGTAACCTTTGATGTCTGAGCACGTAGACACACGGTGTGGTTGGTCAGGAGTCTAGGACGGATTAGGAGAGGACTTACCTGAGGAGTCAAGACAGGTGAAGAAAGGTAGAGACGACAGTAATAGGAGTAGGCCCTATTACCTAGAGAGGGGAAACTTGGACCAAGCAGAGTAAAGTCGACTTCACAAAAACAAAAATGTCTAGTCTGGCACAGAAAGGAGACGAAGATTGGTGGAGTCACCGACGAGTGACTGAAGTCCTACTTCAGGACCCCTGTTTGTCTCAGTTCCAGCCTCCTACACAATGTGGTGCCGAGGGTGTCAGAGGACTCTTTGCCCTAGGAGAACCCAAAGAGTCGTGATTAGAGTCCCTGACTACTCCCGACCTGACACCATCCGTCCCTCCCCCATCCCGGGTCACACTATTTACCCTTGACGGGAGGTCGGGCCCACAAGACGGGACATGTTCGGAACGGTAGTGTCACGCTAAAGTTCTGTCTACCCCGCGTCGTCGCCCTCCGTAGGGAACCGTGACGAGGTCTATTGGAGGTGACTCCTGTCGAAGCCGCAGCACGACCCCTTACCTTTTGGACCTCTTCTACCACTTCGGAGGTTTCCCAAACTGCACTGGGAGCGAGTGAGTGTAATAGCAGAAATCGACACATAAGGGTCCTGTCTTACACCACCGGTCTTCTGACACAGACACGGAAGTAAAGTCAAGTCAGTGAGTCAGCACAGATTGAGAAACGCTGGGGTACCTGACGTCGTGTGGTCCGAAGGGACAGGAGTGACAGAAAACCTTAAAAGAGTTTGAGTACAGGTAACTCAATCACTACAGTAGGTCGGTAGAGTAGGAGACAGTGGGGGAAGAGGAGGACGGGAGTTAGAAAAGGTCGTAGTCCCATAAAAAGTTACTCAGTCGAGAAACGTAGTCCTCCGGTTCCTAACCTTGAAGTCGAAGTCGTAGTCAGGAAAGTTACTTATAAGTCCCAACTAAAGGAAATCCTAGCTGACCAAACTAAAGGAACGACAGGTTCCCGGAGAGTTCTCAGAAGAGGTCGTGGTGTCAAATTTTCGTGGTTAAGAACCCGTGAGTCGGAAGAAATACCAGGTTGAGAGTGTAGACATGTACTGATGGCCTTTTTGGTATCGAAACTGATCTGTCTGTAAACAGCCGGTTAACTACAGAGACGAAAGATCCTACGACAGATCCAAACAGAATCGAAAAGAAAGTTCTTTGTTCCCAGAAAATTAAAGTACCGACGTAAGTGGTAGGTGTCACTAAAACCTTGTGTTCTTTCACTTCAGACAGTGACAAAGACGAAAAAGGGGTAGATAAACGGTACTTTACTACCCTGACCTATGGTATTAGTATCAAAAAACTTACAACTCAAGATTCAGTCGAAAAAGAGAGGAGAAAGTGGAAGTAGTTCTCCGAGAAATCGAGGAGAAGTGAAAGATGGTAATCCCACCATAGTAGACGCATAGATTCCAACAACTATAAAGAGGGTCGTTAGAACTAAGGTCGAACACAAAGTAGGTCGGACCGTAAAGTGTACTACATGAGACGTACATTCAATTTAATCGTCCCACTCGTATTCGTCGGGACTACCTGAGGAAAGGGTTAAAACTTGGTCAGGTAACAAGTACAGACCGAGATCGTCAACGAAGAACTGGAAGAATGTTAAAGAGACCTCCGTCCATTCCACAAGACTATAAGGGTAGACAATTTCTTAAAAGGTGGTAAAAAAACACTAGGTGTGACAGTTTCCGAAATCGCATCAATCACTTCCTCTTCATGCATAAAAAGATCTTAAGGGAACGAAAAAGACACTAGGTCCCCTACAACCGTTAAACTAGAGACCAAGGAGACGGAAAAGATTTAGCTTGAACATGTACACCTTCAACAGTCAAGTACATGACAACTTCGGATTGAAATTCCTAAAAGTCGTAATGGAGTGATCCTACACTTTACTCGTGTTAACATGTCATCAAATTGTAAGAAACCGTAACGGGAAGAAACCTTAACCTTACTTGTGACTGAAAAAGGTCAGGACACCGGTGACGACTCAAAAGGTTTCAACGACCGTATAACTCACGTCGTGAAAGTGTCGTAATAGAAAATCCTAAAATTTATCAATCAAGTCAACCTTAAGGAAGTGGAGGTTATTGAAACGAGAATCATTACGAAGGATTCCGGGTGAACCGAAGTGTGAGGTCCTACAGACCGAGATCCACTCACTGGTGTGGTAGCACGAATATACCAAGTAATTCTAGAAAAAACATGTTAAGACACACAAGAACGGTACAGAAGAATTATAAAAGACGAAGACAATCGAGGAATGACAAAGACAGGAAATGACACGAGTAGAAATGTACTTTACAAAGGAACCATAGAGAGTAAAAGAACTCTAGAGATCAGAGAGGGCAAGATAACACAAGCAGATAAAGAAACGTAACAAGTGACTCCTTCCGAAAGAATAGAGAGGAACGATAAGAAACCTTGAGACATAAGTCTACTGATATAGAAAGGAAAAGAGACAACGGAAAGTGAAGAGAAGAAAAGAGTCGATAAGTATTGGAAAAATATGACAACGTAAACAAAAAGAACTCCTACCAAAACCAGTGGTGGAGGACATGTTACAATACTTGGAGGTAAGCATCAAACAATCCGTGAGACAGATAGTATAGATTAGAGAACTTAGATAAACAGTGAAGGTAACGTATTAGTAAACTAAATCCAGTATGGACTTACCGGACCATCAAACGGGATGAAAGAAGTTTATTTCAGACTTAAAACGTTTGTCATCGAGTATTAGACTCGGTGTCAGTCGAGGGCTAGAACTAAATCGACTGACATATCTCGAAGAGGTAGAAACCGACCTTTCTTATATTAGTTAGACTAAAACTATAACAGGTAAACCACTACAAGTGAACGTCTCAGAAGAGAATACAACAACTTCTCCCACAAATGATACTGGTCACGTAATAGAACCGTTTTGAGACAATCGGACAAGTAAAACATGTATTCCGGTTTAATAAGGTTCATAGAGAACTGAAGGATGAAAACGTAAGGTCAGGGGATACTCCTTTTCCTGTAGAAAAAAACCACAATCAAGATCTTCAAGAACATCCAGAAGTATATTGGTAAGTAGAAGAGGTCGTAATCACCAACACCGTATCTGAACCTAATGACACTACAACTTACCAAACGGAACTTTTACTTGACTCTAGTAAGACAGTAAAAAGTCTAACGTGAGTTCATGACGTAAAACCTGACAAGACAACTGATACTCCTGATAAGGTAAAGAAGATTCCCTAGAAACGGGTATCATCATCTATATTATCAGTAGACTTAACTTAAGTGGGTAAGGACAGGTAAAATTAAATGATTAAGGATTTTACAGCTACAAGTGAGAACAGTAGAGAACAAACTGGCGAAGGCTAAATGGAACTAAGTACCTGGACTGTAAGGTCCAAGGATACGTTATAACAAGAAATGTAGTAGTCTGAAATGAAAGTGGTGGTCTGTGTAGGTGTTGACCCACAGTAAAGACCAAACCGAGTCGGAGAAGTAAGAAAGACTTCGATAAAGAGACGAGAAAAGGTCATCGTATAGCCTGTGGATGACTGAACCTTCCTCCCCCAAGTAGAAAGTCACAGTATAGTTCATAGTACCGACGTCCCTAATAAGCTACATATTGACCTTAAACCCGGGTCTAGAGAACGAAACACAGTCACTCAAATGATTCGACACAAATGTATTCCGTGGGAAAGGGGGAGAGTTTGGAAAGGGTCGGGCGACATGAGGGTAGGTTTGGTTCGGTAGTCTAGAGTCTAAGACTCCCACTCTTTTCGTCATAAAGGTCATACGGACCCTTGACCCGGACCTAAGATAGGAAATAAAGACCCAGGTTTATCAAACTACAGTGTCGAGAAGGAAACTTAAGGAAACCACGTACATCGAGACAAACACGAACCAGAAAGGGATTCTGGAGGACCCTGACAACGTCCCCTCAATCTTTGTCCGAGACCCCACCCAAGCTCCCTACACTTCTGAGTCAAAAAAACACACGAAAATAGTTTCTTCTATCAGGTATCGAAGGTAATCTAATAGTTTCCTCAGAAGACCTGTACACTCGTTCTCCCGGAGGAGTGATAAAGAGACGACAAAAGAAGAAAAAACTTTCAACACGATCCCACCGACGTCGGAGCACACCAAAAGGTCTAAGTGTCCTCTGGAGGAATTAGAGACCTTTTTGGGCACAATCTCAAAAAGATTTAGAATGCAAGGAGTACATACTTGACCGAACCCGGTCTTAATTGTGGATTCGAGGAAGGACGTAATTGTAAGACCAAGATACTAAAGGTACACAATGTCTTAGTAAATTTATAGTCGTCGAACTCCGAAATCCATAAAATACATATATACACAGACCGTACGTCTTCGTCAACAAATCAGAGGTTCAGGACAGACTGTGAGACGCTGGCGTACCTAACGTTGTACGGTCCGAAGGGACAGGAAGTGATAGAGGGTCTCAAACGAGTTTGAGTACAGGTAACTCAACTACTACGGTAAATTGGTAGAACAGGAGACAGTTGGGGAAGAGGACAGAATTGGAAAGGGTCTTAGTCCTAGACAAGTTACTCAAACGAAAAACTAGTCCACCGGTTTCATAACCTCGAAGTCGAAGTCTTAGACAGGAAGGTCACTTATAAGTCCCAACTAAAGGAAATACTATCTAACCAAACTAGAGGAACGACAGGTGCCCCGAGAGTTATTAGAAGAGATCGTAGTGTCAATCTTTTGTAGTCTGGTGTCTAAACTTTTGTTCCGGGGTTCCGTACTCTTAGAGGAAGGACCTACCTGAGTCAACAATTGTGTACGTGGTAATTAAACACTCAACGAAGAATAAAGTTTAACGGAACTTATAACGATGCAAACACACATATGTCATAAAAATTCCAACGGTAAATGAAATAAGGACGAAAATATGATAAAGGGTGATTACAAAGAGGGTAAAACAATAATTTACTTTTACCTTTATCTTCACTTCTTATTCGTTTAATCCCGAACAAAGAGTTTGTTCTGACCTCCGTAATAAATTTTTATCTATACATTATTACTAAACGAATGAAAAATTTCAAATTAAATAAGGGAAGAATAATCTTTCGACAGATACCTAGTCTATCAGGAGACACAAAGTGACTGTCTTTCCCTTACAGGTGGGTCGTATAAGAAGACGTCCTGAAGGGACCTCGAGTTTGCTACTTCTTAGACGGACGGTACGTCCTCTGGTCCCAAACTAGGGACTCAACCCTTTTAGGAGACCTCTTCCTTTGCCGTTGGGTGAGGGCATAAGACCGGACCTCTTAAGGTACCCGTCTCTTCGGACCTCCGATGTCAAACACCCCAACGTTTCTCAGTCTGTGGTAACTCGCTGATTGTGTGTGTGACTTCCCAATTCAAAGAACCCAAATCCCCTCAACCCCTCACATGAAAATACACTGTCACTACTGTCTCTATCACAAGGGTCTGAAAGAAGTTTACGGATGGTACCCCATCCGGGACCGATAGGAAAGAAAGGAAAAAACCCGACCCTCACCTGTGCTTCCATATACCCTAGAATCAAGAGACTGGTCCCTAACCGGTGTGTGGGGGAAATAATCTTCGTACCACAGAATTACTGATCTTACGGACCCTTCAGGACCGATAAGAGAAATATTCGTTGTTGATCAGACTAGATATGTTGGTGGGATATTCCATCAACAATATAAAAAGGTAAAACAAAATAATTCTAAAAAAAAACCTACACCTGGTAAAAATTTCAGAAATAATTTACACAATGTTATAACGAAGACCAAATACAAACCCCAAAAACCTGTCTTCCGTACATTCTAAGATCTAGGGACTGGTCCCTAGTTTGAGCATGGGGGATCTGATCTTCCACTTCAGAATTGGTGACCTGGTGACCCCTCCAAGAATGACAAGGTAAAATTTCTACTTCTTTCACAATCCAATTCACCGAACGAGTTCCCGGGTGTCCAGTACTTACCACCACGTGTATAAACTTGAGTCAACCCAGACTGAGATCGCGGACGCAAATATCGGAGAGAAGGAAGAGAGACAACTAAGTATACGAACTCCACAAGATCTCGGCAGATGTGGACACTGAGTAGGGTTATAAAACACAAATTCCTTGACTGCAGAACCATAAACCAAACCCTCAAAAGGATCGAATAGTCGTTTCCTTGAACCATATGTTCATTTCTGTGCAAAAATTATAACATCTTTTAAATCCAATTTCCAGTACACAATCCCATTGGTTCTCTACGAGTCTTAGTATTGTGTCTTCGTGGTCTCTCTTCAAGTCTTATCGCAGAAGAAACAAATATATACAAGAGATCACGGCAATGGGACACTTTATGATACCTGGATTCCAGATCTACTCTTCCCTTGGTTTGTTTGGGACACCTTTAAGGAATGTTTGGTGGGAAACGGACTTGTTTGGTTGACCATTAAGGTACTTTCTTACAACCATTCCTTCTGACACCGACTGTAAGTGAGAGGGGTCGCGGGTGCCACTATCTTTGGTACCCTTTCTGTAGCACTGGTCTTTTGTGTGCTGTAAACTCAACCTGTTCTTAAATCTCTAAAGGTTAGGTCGGAGGTTCCTTGATCCGGTAAAAGAGTGTCAGCTTTGATATGTCTTTACACCACGTTATCACGAGTGAATTGTTTTAATACAAAGGATCCCGAAGTCTCAAATAAAAACTACCTTGACGTTTTTACCCCCCGAATGGGATCTTAAGGCCCAAAATAAATTAACTGTTTTCTTAATACGACTAATTTTATTATTTGGGTTATGATCCTCATTCTCTACTACTACCCCTCTTACTCTGTTTTTCAACAAGAGTCGTACCTTTGAGTTTCCCGAGTGACTTGGGTGCCTGACTAAGAAAAATAATTTCCTCGGTACTACAATCTACTCCTTACTATACTCACCTTCCCTTCTTACCCGTCGTAAAGGACTTTTAGAACCCCACAGACGAGGGAGGACTTGAACCGTCCCTCAACCATAGGGTAGTAGAAGGGAGGGAAATCCCCCCGTTCAACTAATATCAAAATAAGTACTTCGAGATACAAGGTATTTCTCTAAGAGACGGAAGAAAATCTCTTCTCACACACACACATACACACACACAGACACACACACACACAATATATTAAAATAAACCGACACAACCCAGAAGTAACGACGTGTCCGAAAAGAGATAAAAGCACAGACACACAGACACACAGACACACACACACACACACACACTATATTAAAATAAACCGACACAACCCAGAAGTAACGACGTGTCCGAAAAGAGATACAATTACACACACACCACAGACACACACACATATACACACAGACACACACACACATACACACAGACACACACACACATACACACACAATAGAATAAACCGACACAACCCAGAAGTAACGACGTGTCCGAAAAGAGATAAAAGCACACACACACACACACACACACACACACACACACACAATATTAAAATAAACCGACACAACCCAGAAGTAACGACGTGTCCGAAAAGAGATAAAAACACACACACATACACAGACACAGACACAGAGACACACACACACAATATATTAAAATAAACCGACACAACCCAGAAGTAACGGCGTGTCCGAAAAAGAGGTCAACGCCACTCGTCCCGATGAGATCAACGCCGTGGGCCCGAAGAGTGACGTCACCGGAGAGAAGACTAGAAGACTAGGCATCAGTCTGCGCAATGAGTAACGCGGAGACCGGGGCACGTCACCGAAGAGAACACTGCGTGTCCGAGATCTCACAGGTCCGAAGACATCAGTGCCGTCCACTCGAGTCGAGAACACCACGGGTCCAAGATCTTGTGTCTGAGTCATCAACACCACGTACCCGAATGAATGGGGACACCCGTAAACCCTAGAAGGACCTGGTCCCTAGTTTGGACACAGAGGACGTGACCGTCCATTTAAGAAATGGTGACTCGGTGGTCTCTTCGGGAGACGGACAAAAAGTTAAGAAGGGGGTCTCTACCATAAAAAGACTAGTCTTTTTAGACGGGTTGAAAAAGTCCAAGTCCCTTAATCAAACAGACCAATAAATAAAAAAGAAAGGATATTCTGTTTGTAAATATTATCTTCTTTTAGAAGATCCTGTCCTACAGGGTCTTGAAGTCCTTTGGGACCTTAAGGAGTATTGGTCTACCCAACTCTTCTGTAGGTGCAGACCTTCGACAACGGTGCGGGTAGGGGGGAAAGGGTGACTCGTAGGGACTCTCCTTTCAAAGTGAGGGTACTAGAAGAAAAACTCACCCTCGTCTCTTTGTGTCCCAAAGGGACCACCGAGTCTACCATTTCGCAGACGGACGTTACACCCTCTGGGACCAAACTAGGGACCCAGCCCTTCTAGGGGACCTCTTCCGTTACCGTGGGGTGAGGTCATGAGAACGGACCTTTTAGGGTACCTGTCTCCTCGGACCATCCAATGTCAGGTACCCCAGCGTTTGTCAACCTCTGCTGACTCGCTGAAGTGTAAGTTTCTTTGTGTAACTTACTCACTTCCGTTAGTCCGACTACTTAAGAAATGTTGTTCCAAAATAAATAAAAGAACCTGGTGTGGGGTGGGGGGTTTCTTTGTACTTTCAACAAGCAGAAAGAAATTAAAAATTACCAAAAGGAAAACCTAGGTTTGCTCGTAGATACAATGTCCTATAGGTGGACCAGTTGTACGTCACGACTTGAGACCGAAACCCACTCTGCGTGGCTATGACACCCGCCCGGTCGTGACCGACGGTCAGTGTGTACCAGTGACTTCCCTACAGTCCGACCGTGCGGTGTGGTGTTACCTACGACGGACATTCCTTCGCAGACCTCGCGGAACTGAGTGTACCCAAAACATTGTGTCCACCGTCGCAAAATTGTCGGATTCCGTCTCGTGGGTCAAACGGAAAGTTAGGGTAGACTTCACACGTAGGAGATTCTCGTTTGGTTCCCCACCTTACAGGACTGGAACCTATGGTTTCCCGTCTCCCATACTGGACCTGTGGGACAACAGGTAAAGGAACGTTGCAATAGGAGACTCCGATAATCGTCTCACGGCACACCTCAGACTGTAAACAAGTACTATTTCGAGGAGAGGACACGGTGAGCGGCGGGGAGGGGGGAAAGGGGAGGGGAGGAGGGAGAGGGGAGGGTACTGTGAATACGGTGATCCTTCCAGTTACTTTAGACAGGTGACAACCGTGATGAAATAGTTTCGCGTCGATTTCAGTGACTCCAACAGAAGTCCGACGAACTTTCGTTCTTGGAGGAAAGAGAGGTAGAGGGTTCAGACCTTTTAAAAAAGGTCCCGAGATACTTAGGAGACTCCGGAAATTTAGGTGATGGATCCCACCTTTCTCCGGCAGAGATCATGGCACGATTGCTCAACCAGGCACTAGACCGTATTTACTCCTAAAGTCCAGTGTACGGAAGGAGAAAGACCCTGGTCGACCATAAAGGGTGGAATTGGAACAGAAACAAGATCTCAAACAAAAGGAGTGGAGATGGGTTGAGCAGGGTCGATACTCTACGAGGCGTACGATTGAAGCAATCTAAAAAGAGGAGGCAAACAAAAATACGCACTCAAGGTTTAGTACCTGAGTCAAACTCACCTCGACCGACCTGTCGAGAGATTACGGTGGTTCTCCCTCCAAGGAGAAGTTAGTTGTCGTGAATCCCACCGAAACATATTTAAAACCGAACCACTGTTTTGGGGTTCTATCTTTTTGTGACTAACTACAAACCGGACGTCCGATTCATATATAGAGGTAACCATCGGTAACTTTATGTTATGGATACAAAAATGATTTAGACAACCTTAGACGAATTGCGATATATCGAGGTATAGTTTACATTGATTCTGGTCTGATGTCATCTGAAATCAACCGTCAATCTAATGTAACAAATCGGGAGTAAAGGACAATGGAAATAAAAAATTTCAACTAATTACCGTGAAACTCAAAACCTCACACAAAAAAGGACGAGTAGGGAATGGTTCCATAGATTATCCGAACAAAACTCACCACCAAGAACCACACTACGTCCGGTAGCGATCTTCTTTAATCTCATAACCTTTCTTTTGACTCAGTGGTCTCTTCCAGTTTCAACTTAAACCATCGAAACTAAATCAGGGGAGCGTCCAACCTCCCAGGAGGAGACTCACTTGGTTCTTTCTCCACCATGACGGACTATATGTAAGATCTTAGACCAGGTCTTGTGTCTCTTATTAGGTAAGAATAGAGACTGTTTGACCGTCTTGTATGTGTATGTGTGTGTGCGTCTTTTTCGAGGAAGGTCTAAACGTCACGACTCGTCCTCTTCCACAGAGTCCTCCTAGGATGCACAACACTCGTAGACTGGATTCTGACCGAGTCACAGGTGTTTCCACCGTGACCCTTAGAGTCGTACTTATGAGTCGACGGAAGGACCTAATTTTTGTTCTTTCAGACCTAAAGACAACAGTAATTTTCCATTCTTTTCCTCCTTCCCCTTCTACCCTTTTTTATCTCCCACTTTAATTTCGTTTTAGGACCTAAGTCCAAAGTGATTTGTACTTCAAAGAAAATTTTTTTTTTACGAATCTCGTTACGGTTCTGATTTACCTTATATCCCTCACTTCTGAAAAGATTTCACTACACATCTCTTATTCACGAAATAATTTTACGACTCAATAATTGAATGAAGGTTTGTGAACTCTGTCGGTGCTTGATCGGTTCGTAATCACGAAATTAAAAGGGTTACTCCCTTTGGAATGCGACTTCCGTATTCAATGATGTCTTCCGACCCCATCGTAAACAATAAAAACTAAGGGTTATTAAAAGTAAAGGGTTTAATCATACGGGAATTTTCAAAAAAAAATTAGAAAGGTATTTCTGTATTTAAAACATAAATAATTTGTACAGGATATTTTTAGGGTGTAGGTAAAATAATAAAGGACCCGAAGGGAATACAAAAGTCAAAAAGTCATAAGATCTATTGTATAATTCAGGGATTTTCCTTTTCTTTGTTCTCTGTTTTCGACTGAATCTTCCTTTTTCTTCTATTTTTCCTTTGGTCTCTCTCTTCGATCTAAACCATGACACATTGGAGTCTAAAAACTGAATGCATAGTGTAGTAATTTGACCTGTCTTTAATTAAGGATTTCTCTTCAATTAAATCTTTGTGGTGTCTCGTGCATAAATAGGGAGGGACGACAAGGTCTCATCCAGAACATGGTTTTTTACGTTGATCGGTTTGGTTTGGTTTTAGGTTTGATTTGTGTTTAGAGGAAAAGAGAAAAATGGACTAAATGAGTTGAGAAAGTTTGGGGGTCTTTATTCTTAAGTTTGAGTCATTAAATGTATTATCGTGTCGAATTATATTTTAGGTAAGAACGTAAATCTTCCAGTTCTATGATCGGTACAAAAACCGTACCCCACCCCTTCCTTATCTTCCTTTGTTCTGGTATTTTTATCTTTCCGTCAGACCCCTGTGAGGTTGTTGCACTACTCTGAAATTAGACTCAAGGATGAAGAATTGACCACACTTAAAATTCCCGTCGCAAGGTCCGGGAACCCCTCCTACCCTCTTAGATACTTAGACAAGAGAAACCGAACCTCACTAGAGAGATTCTACGTATTCGAAGTCTCCGAGTTTCGTCTTGCCTCAGTTCTCTTCTTTTTCTGCCGGTAGTCTGTGGTTCCTACCAAGACAGAAAGGATCAGACAGGGGGACGGGGTGTTCGTCACACGGACAAGCGACTATCCTACTTGACGTCGTGTACCGTCGACTGTTAGTGGCCCCGTCCGACCTCCACTCGGACAGGGACCTCAGTCGTCTCTTGGGGACCGACGGCGAGACAGTCGAATAATCTGGACCGATGTTACAGGACCCACCAACTCTCTCCTTTTTTGTTTTTGGTCTTACAGGTGTGCCGACTGTCCCCGTCACAATTAAGTACATCCGAGAGGAGACTAGCGGAGTACCTTTCCAACCCAGCATTGAGGACTCAATTAGAGCAAACCGAAAACAATTTTATTCTCGGAGCCTGGGCTGACTTCACTGAATCGTCGTCGTCACACCTATATGCCAATAGGTTTAGACCTGGACTGAGGAGGACCCACCGACCTCAATTTGGTAGTACGGGGCTGACAGGTGAACGTCCCCCGGGTACGACAGGAGGAAAGGCTGTCGTATTTCAGGGGAGGACTTTGAGGTCTTGTCACGAGTCACAAGACCTTAAGTCCTCTCTTTATACCTGTCCTCTCTACTCTTCGTTCACTTCTTGTTGGATGGGGTTCCGTACCTGTGCAGAGAGGAGTGGGACTAAAAAACGTATGTGACCGTAACCCGGAAATTCCTAGTGTTTTGTAATTGTCTGCACTTTGACCATTCTTATCGTCACCTTCAAGGAATTAGAAGTCCAGAGTATTTTAGGGACGTTTTATCCACTGAAAGACGAAGGGAGGACACTATGTATACGGGAAAAGGTTATGTTGGAATATTCTACTCCATTCTTTAATTTGTTAAAGAGTTAAATAGGGACCGTACTGGGTGATTTCTTTATAAGACAGGGTTTTACTCTGTAGGTCTCGTCCGAAATCTTTATTCTTACATCATTTTTTTTTTTAACATTTGAAAGAATTTTGTAGTCTTAATAAGTTAAACAAAGTAATAAGGTCCTCTCTGGAGTAAAGGGACGTCACCCGCAAGTAGCTCATACACCCGTAAAATATGTGTGGTCGTCGTCAAGATGTCGAATAAGTCTAGAGTACTTACTAGTGGTCCACTCAGGGACTGACATAAAGTACTCTAAGTTCGTTCGGGCTTTCCCGTCTCTCGGGTCGTCTATTCGAACCTGACCCATTTGAATTGTACTAGGGGACCTCTTCCCTTACCGATGGGTGAGGTCAAAAGGACGGATCTCTTAAGGTACCTGTCTCCTCGGACCACCCGGTGTCAAGTACCCCAACGTTTCTCAGACTGTACTGACTCGGTCGATTCGTGTGTGTGTTTTGGAAGAGCCCCCGACGCAGTGACGATCATACACCGTTCTACTCCCGAGACGACCCTCCCGTGGGTCCGAGTAGTGTTTCGGGTGCGGTTTCTCCTACCCATACCTCCCACGCACGGCCGGTCCACCACCTTGTACCTCACAAGAGGAACACCAGGGACACAGTTCCCTTCCGTTTTGGTCTAGACCTCAAGTCGAAGTCTCTTGACCACCATAGTCCCTAGAGTCTTGGAGTGTCCTTGCGACTTACCCCTCTTCGTTTTGGGTCTTATCTTTGTCTAAGGAGTCGATCTTCTCCTGTGTCGGAGTGCAACTCGTACCCCCTGGGAGTTCCCATGGCAGGGAAGTGTCACGTCCACTAAGATAGGACTGGGGTCGAGTGTCCTGTGGAACCGGATCTCGAGATGGACGAACAGACTTCCAGACGACCGTGAACCGGGGGAGTGACTGACTCTGACCGTCTCCCTGTTCATGTATATATTTCTCTCTTAAAGGGTGGTCTTCATACAGACCTCGGAATTCACTTCTCTCCTCATAGATATATGTTTCGATCAATCTTAGAGAGAGACGGAACCAAAGAAAAGGAAGAGAAAGGAAAAAAAAGGGGAAGGAAAGGGGTAACGAAGGGAAGAATAAAACTCCCCTAGGACTTCTGAGTATAATCGTTTCTTTTGACCTGTACATCGGTTTCTGAGAAGACTCCCCTGGATGTCACGATTCGAACTAGTACGACACACGGAGTTCGTTCCACCACCAGGTGGACCTTAAAAAGTTCTACGACGGTATGAAAAATTACGTTTCTCTTCGTCTCCAAAACACTAAGTCCTTTCTCCGTCTTAGACGATGGGTCCTTACCTAGAGGACCAACCGACACTGTCCGTTCCAAACCCAAGTATAAATAAGTCTCCACCTTCCTTTGGTAATATTCTAATACGATTACACAAGACACTGAATTGTCTTTTAACAGAAAATAAAAGACCAGAATTATCTTCCCGTTTACGTCCGATTTCCTCTTCCTTGGACTAAAGAGCCAGTCCCCTTCA
Organism: Capra ibex; assembly: GCA_006410555.1. NCBI lineage: Eukaryota > Metazoa > Chordata > Mammalia > Artiodactyla > Bovidae > Capra > Capra ibex. The sequence continues at coordinate 1,876,904 of SJYO01010634.1, read as the reverse complement.
CCTTATTTTCTCTACTCAACCATTGAAGTACACATGACTTTTTTTTTCGGGTCCCACGACCGGTCCCTGGACATAGATGACACGCACTATGGGGGGAGAGACCCTGGTCCACGAGCACACCTACACTCAACTTCAAGTCCATAGGTCCTTCCTTCCGAAGGGCCGTGTCGTGTGACTCACAGACATTACAGCACACGTCCGTTTAGGGTGAAGACGATTAAGACGGTCGGAGGTACAGAGGACAGAGGTACCGTATCCCCAGTAAAGTTGCGGGAAAGAGTTTTGTGTCTCGCTGCCCGAGTGACCCTTTCGACGTAACGGTTCCACCTTCGTTCGTCAAAACACGTTTCGTCGGGTCTTATCGTCGTGAACCCGTCCTTTACTGTAACTCGCCTCCTTTGGAAATTCTGTCGTGTTCCGGGACGCAGAACTCAGAGTCCGGTGTTGAGGCGGAGAATCCCAGACCCACGATGTGCCAGGGTTAGGATTACTGGGGGCCCCGTGTGCCCACACGACTCGGTCTCTCCTTTCCCTTTTGTCACGAAGTCTCGCCACCGGATACACAGACGGAGTGACCAGAGGACGCCCCTTGATGAAACCAACCCCCGACTGACGCCGGTCCTTCGCGGTAGGGATAGATCCCGTCTTCCGTCCCGGTAGTGTTTACTAAAACGTCGGTGTCGTAACTTAGACCGAAAAGTCTCGACTATGTTACTATGGAAGATAAAGTTGTTGTTTTGTTTCGTTTTTTTTTTTTTTTTGGGGTTAAAGTATTCTTTTTATTGTCGGTGGCTGACGAGGATGGATTCTCCACTTCAGACGGTCCCGACCTCTTCCTATTTGTCATAAATAGGTGATATTAGAGTCGGGCCCTCGGAGACTCAGAAGGGTCCCTCTCGGGGTCCTCCGTCCGAGGTAGGGGAGGACCGACCCCCTCCTCCCGGGACGGACCATGGGGCGGAGGTCCATTAGGAAGGTGGACTACCACACCACGACCCTTGTCCTCTCCCCACATTTCCCTACCAGGGGCTTACCTATTAACTATGGTACTTTCCTCGTGACTAGCCGGTTCTTTCCTGAGAGAAAGAGTTACGAAGACTCAAACCGCCTAATCCTTGTTCCAGGACTCCACCAGAAGACGAGTCGAGGACGAGGCCCTTCCCCAGTACGGGTCCCCTCATAATTCCTGGTGGCCCCGAGGTCCGGATAGTCAAACATAAGACTCCGGGGTACCCTCGGACGAAACGATCTTCGTCGTCGGGTCCAGATTCGACTCCATATAAATGAGTAGTGGAATTTCTTAGGACTGTCTGACTAGGAGTTAGTGTTTGGTCGACGTCTTCGACGGGCAGACTCCTGGGGAGGGAGTGTCCTTGCGGAGTCATTTGAGTCTAAGAGAGTAGCTTCGCAGAGACCAAAGCCGGAAAGAGTAGAGATACCTTTAGGGATCGTCCACTCCACATCGGGTGGAACATATCCACACACGCCGGGAGAACCCCCTGCCGGTCCGGGGACCGTGACCCCGAGTGACCGGAACCGTGCCGTACCCGGACCGAACACCTGGTTTCAGACCCGACTGTGAGTCATACACGCTCTGCCACGGCGGGGTGAGGTGTATGGCTTAATGGAGGTATGACCAACCTTTTGCCTGAGAACGACGCAGGGACTTCACGGGGGTGGTGTGAATGGGCTGGGGAGTGTCCCGAGGGACCACGGGCCGGAGAGGGTCCGACTTCGGACAACACCGTACCCCGTGGTCGCGATTCCGACTTGAGACAATAGTAGTAGACCACAGGACCGGTGTGACTAACAATGTATGAGACGCTTATAGTGGGAGGGGTCTCACGGAGTCCGTGGAGGGACCTGATCCCCCCGGAGAATCGGATATGATTACTTGTGTCGTGGAGGACTCGCCCACTGTCCGAGTCTGTCCTGACATCGCTGGTCGTGGGGTCGAGAGGCGCAGAGGCGGGGACGGAGATGTCACTCCCGACGGTCTGATACCGAACCGAGTAAGTCTGGTCGGGAACGACGACGGTGGTGCCGTGGGGCTGGGGAAGGGGAAGCGACGAGAGGAGGGAGAGACGGAGGGCGGGAGCTGTAGGCTACGAGGACTTGAATCGGACACGAGGAACGGCCTTTCGTTCGGTGTCCCTTTACGCACTCTACGACAGCGCCTCCGACACCACGACCGACTCCTCCTTCTCGACCACTCCCTCCGCTAAGGAGAGGGCCCCAGAGGTGCTGAGGGGGCCACTTCTCGGTCTTGCGGAGGGTCCGAAGAGCCCCGTTACCCGTGTCTGTGTCCGGCCGAGCTAAGGGGGGTTGCCGACATCTTTGACCCTTCGCCCGTCCCCTCCGTTTCGGTAGGGCACAGGGAGGAGGGGACCCTTATTGGGAGGCAACAAGAGCACAAAGGAAAGGGGTCGTTTCTCCGTCTTGATGCCGTCACGGGTAGAACGTTTCCCTTTATGTCGCTAAACCACCCAAACTCACCAAACGGAAGACAGGAAGGGAAGGAGAGGAGACTATTGACGCGCCACAGGAAGGTCGAGGAAGGAGGGAGAAGGAGGGGGGGCCCGGCGTGACCGAAGGGTTAAGCCCAGAGCCAAAAAGAGGCACAACTCTCTTCTCGTACGTAGCCTCCCCCCTCGTCGGAGATCGTGAACAGTAGAAGAAGACACAGTGAGTCCTCCAGCGACTGTCGAGGCGTGCAGTACGGGCCAGGTCCGGGGGGTGCGGAGGCGGCGGCTATCACGGGCAACCCGTAGACGGTCGACACGGCGTCCCCGCCCCGGCTCGGTTACCACAACCTGGCCGGGTCCGACCACCGGTGCCGACGAAGTTTCCACTCGCAGAGGAGGAGCGGCGTCAGGCTCCGCACCCTCAGAAGCACGTCCCGGTCCATCCCGAGCCTCTACATCGCGACACCCCTCCCCACCGGGACGGCCCCCAACCTTCTGAGCCCGTCCGGCCGTAGCAACGAGAGGTCTCGAACCCTCCAGTCACCCCTCGGTGGGAGCGAGGGTAGTCGACCACCCCTCTACGAGGGTCGCACAGAGTAGTCTCTCGACATCCTTTCCTCCCCGGCTCCGAACCCTCCCTGGCCACCCTCGACGGCGGCTGAAGCAGCACCCCACGACCTCAGCCTCTACCTCCCCTACCTCGAGAGTGAGTCCCTGGGGCACGGGACACACCGTCCTCTTTGTACCGAACAATCGGACCCAAACCGTAGGAGGGATGGACCCTGGACCAATTCGAGAGATTGGGGAGGATGACTCTCGGTGTCCTTGGGGGAGACAATAGCCCAACCGGTTTTTCCAGCAGGTCCCAAAAGTAATGCTACCTTGTCTTGTGGGTTTACTTGAAAGACCGTCCGGGTTATGGTTAGTGTCGGTGAGTCCCTACGTCTCTACTTTCCTCTAACTCCTCGGTCATGATTGACCCACACAGTTGAAAGTAATACACATACGTAGAGACACGAAGGGACTGCCAAGTCGTTCATTTCTTAGACTCTGTGTCCAAACTAGGGACCCAGCCCTGCTAGGGGACCTCCTCCTTTACCGTTGGGTGAGGTCATAAGAACGGACCCTTTAAAGTACCTGTCTCCTCGGACCTCCCGATGTCAGGTACCCCAACGTTTCTCAGTCCGTGTCAACTCGTTATTTGTGTGTGCGTAGAGACCGTAGTCTTCCAGACCGACCCCGGACTCGAGGAAGTAAAGATGATTATTGTTCGAGAGTCTACAAACAAGGTACCTTATTTGTGTGACTCATCGTTTCTAAGTCTTTCGAGATAGTGCACCGTGTGATTTTCTTTCGGAACTTCAAAATCCTTTCTGTCGAGGTACCTTCCACTTACTTACGGGATCTCAACGAGACAGACCCCATTCAAGAACCCTTAACCCAGAGTTCTGTACCGTTTATGGAAGGGAGTGGAAGAGGAAGACATAGACACAAAAGTAACCATACGACTACAATCGAGCCGAACATGTTGGTCGATGAGTAGACGACCGAGTCCGGACTGAACTAGACGAGTGAATCAGGGGTTCCAGGGACTCTACCATTTACCTGGAGGTCCCTCCGTAAAGAGCTCCACACACACTGGATTCTTGGTGGACGAGCTCTAAAAGACCCTCTAAGAACCCAGGAAGGTTCACGTCTAAAAACCCAAGAGGAAAGACCCCCCACAGTGACGACTTCGTCTTCCAGAGTCCTTACACGTCAATATTGTTTCGGGTCCACCAAGGTAAGACGTGACTTTGAGCGGTGGTGGCGAGACCTTCGTGGGAAGAGTTGTCGGAGATTTTCGACAGATACCTTCGGGGAGGAGAAGGGGTAACGGTGACTCACCCAGACGGTAGACCGGAGACTGTCGGAACCTCGCTCCATTCCGTCCCTCGGTCCCTACCGTCACCCCTCCCTTTGTCCCGGTCCCTTACAAAAGTGTGTCGAGACCTTGATAAAGAATCTGACCCGAAACAAAGTTCTTGTCCCGTCTTCCTCTCTACCAGAAGGAGAACCCTATCGACCTTCGATCTATTTAACCCAACTAGAAAACATAGGACACAACTCTCTCCTTAGTGGTAAGGTTGGTTATGATTCCTAGTACGTTAATCAGTTTCTAAAAAAAAAAGACGGAATTTTTTGGAAGGAAAGGAGACTTTAGGCGGACTCTATAAATACTTGAATAAACAACACTGAAACATTGAGACTAAAGTCTCCTGGGTCAACCTGACTGGGGATCTGTGGTGACAGAAAGAACCCCATGCGAGACTAAAAGACACTTAAAAATAGTAAAGACTTACGTATTCGTGCTTCATCGATTGGAGACACGTGTTACGTATGTCGAAGGACACTTCCACTCCAGACGCACTCACGGCCTACGTGTGTAAAGCGTAGGTCACAATTTTCGGGCGGGAAGGGACAGAAGGACGTCTCCGAACCGAAGGAGAGGTGCGAGTGGACAGACAACCCCCAGACACTGGACGGAAGTGACCCTCTGGCCCTGACTGCCGCGAGACCCCTGAGGGTCAGCCGGACCCAGGGAGCGAGGAGCCTCAACGTCGCCCTCTGCAGTCCTCTCTCTTCTACGAAAGCGAGAAAGCTAGCAGGGGCGAGAGACGGGGGCCTCGCCACCCACAGCCTGAACACCGGATACTTTCTACTTTTTCGTCACTTAGTATTGAGACGGGTAGGACCGACGACTTGTTGAGAATGTCGGACCCTGGCTCGGAGAGTTCCTGGGACTGAAGACGTCCGTACAGTTGTCCACTAGACTTTCCCTCCCTCTTCTCTTTTCCGACCTTTTAATTGGAAAACACTTCTCCATTCACAAATCCAACAGTGACCTTTCTGAATGTTTAGGTTCCTACTTTGACAAGAGAATACGAAGACAAACACGATCTATATTAATTCCATCTTCGAAACGGTCGTCACGTCGGGTTCTTAGGAGATACAGGATTTGTACACAGGATTTTTCACACATTGAAAAATCCCCCTTTTACCGTAATCCCCTTCCCTTAATTCTTCGACGATACTTACTTTACTACCTATATCAATGACATTACAGGACTCTGACTTCAGTTTCCTAAAGCGAAGATGAGTCCTTCTAGGGACCCTCCTCTTTTACCGTTGGGGGAGGTTATAAGAACGGACTCTTTAGGATACCTGTCTTCTCAGACCGTCCAATGTCAGGTACCCCAGTTTTTCGAACTCTGTGCTGACTCCCCGACTCGTGTGTGCGAGGAAGAGACGGTGAATGGACGGGATACTATACCCCGTACAATAACCAAAAAATAGAAAGAAAGAAGCAAATCATTTTACTTTTTTGTCGAACTTATCGATAAACCGACTTCTTGTCGAACTTGGTTTGATCACTAAAAGACCAAAATAGTTATACTGGGGAAGGGAATTCTGTGTTTTGTTTTGAGTTTATGTATTTGGTTAAGGTCCATCGTAGCAGACCCAACTCCACCTCAACCACCCACTTTGGGTCTCGGACGGCCCCCACCCCCAGAGATTATGTAGGGATTCCGTCTCCTCACCAAACATCTTCCGGGAATTCTTTGGAGGTGAAAGTACTAAAGATGTCGGACCAGACCGTCTTTCTTTAGAATAATCGGAAACACTACTGATCCCTCAAAACAACGACACAAAGTGCTACACTCAGTCTATCCCTTGGGGAAAATAATTCCTCGTAAGAAGGAAGTGAGGAGATTGGGACAGAAAACAGACCTAAGACAACGGTACTAAAAAGTCAAGAATAGTCCTAGTCGGGAAGTTCTCGTCCTCGTGGCGTCTCTCACTTCTGGAAGAGTGGACTCAGTCTCAAGTCTGCCACCCGACTGTCGGAGTCCCTCCTCACCATTGAGGCCGCGGCACTGAACATCCACAAAAGCGACGAGGCGAGGTACCTCTTAAGGAGGTCGGTGCTCCTTAAACTTGCGAATAGTGCTTACCACCTTTTACTTGCAGAGTACCTCGACCCCAGACAGTGGTGGACCTTTGCACTCCGGGGCGGGGTGGGTCCTTGTGTTCCATACTTAATTAATGACTTTATCAGATTTTCATTCCTTCTATCTTCTGACTCTACCAACTTCTAACAGTTGACAGTGGAGGGCGCTGAGGGAGAGCAAGTCTGGAATGCGACCTCCTCCGACAAGGTCTTTCGTAGAAATGTAATTGTACCAGTGACCCGACAACGTCCCGAGGAGCAGTACGAGTCCCCTCGTCCCTCGATTCACAGGAGACGTTCGACGGGTCTCGGTAGATGGGGTCCCTGGGTCGGTCCTGGACGGCACTTGGAACTCGACGAAACTTTATTCACTCCCGATGACAGTCTTTCAGAGGTGCTATGTTCTTCGCACCAAAACGGAAAAGCATAGAATGGGAGGAGTCTCTTCCGTGACAAGATGTCGCGATCTCGAATCCTCTCGACCATTGACTTATCTATGACGTTCCGAGGACTTTTACGTAACGAGAGAGGTAGTCAGGGTGGGGTCGAGGTGTAATTTGAGCCCATCAAACTAAAGGGTGTCTATAATTTTGTCTAGGTGTTTTTAAAGAACAGAGACAGTTTTGGAACTACATTCTGTCTGTCTGTCTTTTTTTCTTCGGTCCTTTTGTCTGTTTCCTTACTCCATACCAGACACGACCAATCCTGTCTGTCAGGACTGTGTCTCGACACACACATTCATTGACGTATACACAATCTTCTCGGTCCTTGTCTCTTTTTCTTCCTTTTTGGGTACCCCTTGTAGGACCTCTCATAAAGAACGGATCGGTCACCTCAGCACTCCTACACCTCGAGTAGGTCTCCGGGGTGGGAAAACGACCGACCGGACAACACCGATCTGACAGTAACCTTTGTGTCACACCTCCTCGTACGAGGTATCTCTTCCGGGTATTCGGTCGAGAATCTCTCCGCACCGTCGTTCAGTCCCGAGTGGACTTCTACAGTCTACACAAAAGTATTGGGTGGTCAAGTTATGTCGGGTCCTACGATGACTTGTGTCATCACCACCAACGGAAAATGGACCCCTAGGTGTCAGTCCGCACCGTATCTCCTACGGAAGGGTCTCGGGCGTACGAGGACCCACAGGCTTCCTTCCATCTACGGTACCAATCTCCCGACGTGCGAAAAATTAAGTGATTGGAGACCGAGGATCTTTATTTGTGTGTCGGTTCGAACACCCTGAACCAAGGTAGGGTATCGAAGAGTGAAAGTCACCTACTAAGACGGAGGAGGTATACTTGTCATCGAAAGTCTTCTCTCTGTAGGTAGAGATTCCAGAGTCAACATCCGTATATATCTAAACACAAAGACACACGTGTATACACCATATGGTCTACAGGGTTTTGTCTTTCAAGATTTATCTGAACTCCCCATTTCTAGTGGAAAAGATCAATTCCTGGTAGAATTAATAATGATTTGTCTACGTAGTCTAGAATGGTGAAATACTTTAAATGAAAGACATTCAACGATCACCACCCAAATAAGAAAATTAGACTTCTTAAACAGTTAATTTATCTTTCGTCACAAAATTCCTTTCGGTGGTTAAAGACTTTAGAATTCTGTACGAAAATTCCCGAAAGAACACTAATTTTGGTTTTTTCCCACACCCATCGGTAGAAAGTTCTTACGAGATCTGACCACGTCAGGTTATCTTTATATGACGTTTGGTGAACACATTAAATTTCAAAGGATCATTAATGTAAAATTTTTCGTTTTTATTTATACTTTGTTATCTAAAACAAATTGGGTCACATATGTCTATAAGAGTGTCGTTGTATATTAGTTATGTTTTTATTCCATAAAATGTAAAAAACCGTGCTTCGGAAACTGTACCCACACATAAAATGTGAATATTACGCTAGTCAGGTTTGACTCTATACATTATTCACAAGTCAAAGGTGTACACCCGTCATCGATAACATGACCAGATACTCTCGTAAACTCTCGAAATTCTTCAACCTAACCTTTAGAGATCTAAGGACGGGTTTAGTAAATTAAAAGGACCAATTCCTTACAATCAAACCGTTTGCGTGTACGAGATATATCTGTCGATCATAGCGACGTATTTCTCATCTCGACGAAATTTTTACAAATAGGACCGATGGGTTGTTTTTCTCGATCCTTATAAAACCTGTAGACCTCTAATATGGTCTTTTTCTCGTAAAATATAAATCCTTTACTGTGGGATTCCGTACCCACACACTGATCCCATGACAATTTCCATTCCCACAGATTCTGTGGGGGAACGGGAGGTACTGGTAAACCGACTCCCCAGGGACCATACTTAGCCTTCGTGACGGAAGTGCCCGGTCCTATACACGTGAACTTCAATGCCACAAACGTCGCATACGAAATATGTCGTGTGCACAGGCTGGACTTTGCACAATTACGACGTCAGACACACCATTGCTACGACGTGAGATACCCACAGTCTCCACCACGTTCTGTGTGTGTCTAGTGTCGGTGCGGGGTCCTGTACCTCGTCCTCATGTGTCGCCACTCACACATCGTGCCCGACTGTGGACTTGACCTGATGTCTGTGAGCCTGACTGTTACTCTACTTGTATCTAGGTCTTTCAGGACCGTGACGTCGAGTCGGGACCCCTTGGACGTCCTTCCTACTACGTTATTTCGGAGGGACACTTTCTTTCTTGTGTACTAACTCCAAAAAGAATCGTCTGTGTCGTGGTCCGTTCGGTATTTTACTACTCTTCAGGGAAATTTGACAGACATGGTTAATCCGGTCCCGGAACCACGATTCAAGGAGTCTTTCCTTCCGCCCCTTAATGAGGTCCATAAAAATGGATGGAATAGTTCTTGCGAAAGTCCGACGGTGAGTGTGTGACTCCCCTCCCTCCGAGACCAGACCACCAGAGGGGTCATGTCGGTACGTGTTAAGGTCCAGAGTGTTTTACCTCTAAGTGCTTTACCTTAGTGAGTAAACAACCACGATGACTTCATAGAGAAGGGAAGGCTTCCCATGGGTAGGGTAGTCTGTACGGTGGGTGTTCGTCCGGTATACGTGTAAGGTGGGTGTGTAGGTAAGCCCTTCGAGACCCCATACGTCTCCGTATGGGACCCTCCCCAGTCTTCTTGTGTCCCTACTCTTCCCCACTCTTCTTGTGTCTACGTAGTCTTAGGTTCACTGTACCTTGAGTGAATTTTGTTTGACAGATATATCTGACAACGTCTCCAGTCCAAAGTGGGGAAAAAGAGAGGTCTAGTTAGTTGTGGACCCGAAATTAAGTTTCGAACTCCCTTGAACTGGAGTACCGAAGACTTGATTATTATCATTTCAGACAGTAGAGACCCTTAGGATAAAATCGAAACATAATCATTTTAGGTTTTAAGGTAGACGGGAGAATAGAGATTCAAATTTGAGATAAGTTATCTCAAGAATCTTTAAAACGGGTAAAGACGACTACTTTTAGAAATCCAAGTGTTCGCACTAGAATCCCTGGAGAAACTTACGTAAACTAGAACATCTTAACACTGGTGTTCCCGGTCAAAAGGACTTGGGTGTGTCTCGTCTCCGTACTCTAAGAGGACATAGAGGGTCGTCTATCGATTAGTGACCATGTCTGGTGGGGGTTCAAGAGGTCCTCCGTCCGCCGTAAGGATCCGGTGTACTGACGGACCAACCACCGTGAGTAAGAATACTACTGAGTAGGATTCCGAGGGTTAGTTTCCGTTCTAAAGTAAACAATGAAGACAAAGAGGTACACTTCGGGTCCCTGTGTCTGATTCTCTCGAACCGGACTTCGTAACATTCAAGGACGTCGTCCATTCCCCGGAGACCCCAAAATTTTGGACTTCTCCCTCGTAAACAGTCCCTTGTATTCTTTGTCGGTCCTTTCACCTCTACCGTCCTTTGAGGGTCCCATTAACCAACCTGATAGTCTTTCCACAAAGAAAAAAAAAAAGACTACCTAGTACCAATACCTTATCTTGCACCTTTTTTTTTTTTTTTTCACCCTCCCTAATCTTTTGGTTCCTTCATTAAAAACTTAAGTAAGTGGTCTCTAACAACAAGGACCTTGACAGGTAGTAGTCGACCCAGGTATGTCCGGTTGACCTTATAAAGGACACCCCTCTCACCTGAGTAGCTTCCCATACGTGAGGCCGGTGAGGACGTTTCGTTACGGTGCAAGTCTCCATTCCACACGTACTCTCTCTCTGTCAGTGCTGTATTAACGGTAATGATTGAGGGTGGGTCTGTTCTGAAAAAAGGGTCGTTCCCGTTATGGGAAATCGGAACCGATCCAACATTCGGACAGTTGAATGTCCTCCGATCGGAACCCCCCGCCCCCGGCCTTGTGACCTTTTCTCTTTGGTGACAAAAGTTGGACGTAAACCTTACTAAGTAGTAAAACGACCGCTGACCGTATAGACACTGTTTACTGTAGTAAACAGTGTGAGTCGGTATACCTTCTGGTTACGATCTAACATTTGGACAAAGACGAGTCGAAGAGGTAAGCCGCCTTTTTACGGTATCAAATTTGTCACTTGTCAAACAAATTTATAATTCGTCAGTGCCAGAAAATTCTTTAAAGAAGGTGAGAGTCATTCTCATACCAAGATAACACGGTTGTAGGTACCGGTTTACTTTGTTGACTTACGGGACTTGCAAATGACTTCTTGACGAGACATGGTCTATGACACAGACAACCGAATACCTGACCCAGCCTCCACTACGACTTCTCCACTGTAGTAGACCCAGCTACCGATACATCCTCCTACGAAGTCACCATTACTCCACTTTCCTGTCTCTGTTTCGACCGGTCCACAAATTCCCGGAGACTTACTTTGCACGTCTCTGGACAACGGCACACGGATACTCATTTGGTGGCAAACCATGGACGTCTGTGACAGTCGGTTATTCTAGGTGGGTGGATCAATCCCCCTTTTTTTTCTCCGTCGGTTCTTGGACAGGACTCTTATACCGGGCGACGACAGTGGTAAGTGACGATGAGTGGGGGAGACGGGATCCGTTCGTGTGTCGGACTCGAAGGCGTAGAGTTCTTCTTCCTGTACCAGTCACTACGCCGTCGTCGAACGTCACCCCAGTCCTCCCTGTCTACTCTACCCTTCTCGACGACGTCTCAGACAACGATATACTGAGAGTTTGGGTGACCTTTTAGACTCCGGACTCGTTCCTGACGGTTAATGAATTTTCATTAAGTAATCTGACCCTCGTGTCCCCTTCTAAACTTCTCGTCCAAAAAGTGGACTGGACAGGGGAACGACGGCCACTCCCGAAGACGACTTAAAAGTGTTGTAGATCTCTCGGTAGACGATAACTTTGTTGACGACTTTACAGTTAGGAGGAGGAGCCCGGAACCGAACTCTTTGTGTCCCTTGTCTACTCGTGTCGAGATGTCCTTTACCCGGGGAAAGACAGGATGTCTTTTGCTCATTGACGTCCCAGGGATTACCCATCGACGATGACGCCGACGATTCAGTGAAGTCAGTACAGGCTGAGACACGCTGGGGTATCTGCCGTCGGGTGGTCCGAGGTGACAGGGACCCTAAGAGGTCCGTCCTTGTGACCTCACCCAACGGTAAAGGAAGAGGTCACGTACGTTCACTTTCCACTTTCACTTCAGCGAGTCAGCACAGACTGAGAATCACTGGGGTACCTGACGTCGGATGGTTCGAGGAGGCGGGTACCCTAAAAGGTCCGTTCTCATGACCTCACCCAACGGTAACGGAAGAGGTTCTCTCCTGGGAATTTTGGTGACTTGTTGTAAGATCTGAACCGATTAAACTTGCGACTCACTGGAGAATGAAGCTTCTGGAACAGGTCGAGGAGTCACAACCCCTTCTCAGATCTCCGGACTGGTAGGAGGAGGACGTACCAAATCAACGAGTCAACACATCGGAACCGTCCGAAGAGACAGGTACCCTAAGAGGTCCGTTCTTATGACCTCACCCAACGGTAAAGGAAGAGGTCCCCTAGAAGGACTGGGTCCTTGACTTGGGTCCAGAGGACATGACGTCCTTCTAAGAAAAAAAGGAAGACAACACTTACAAAGGAAAAATAAAATTTTAATTAAGTTAACCTCCGATTAATGAAGTGTTATAACACCACCAAAGACGGTATGTAACTGTACTTAGTCGGTGCCCAACATGTACACAGGGGGTAGGGTGGAGAGAGGGGAGGGAGGCCCGACAGGGTCGTGTGACTGAAACTCACGGGACAAAGTACGTGACTTGAACCTGACCACTAGATAAAGTGTATACCATTATATGTACAAAGTTACTGTCCATCTAAGAAATGGTTAACTCGATGTTCCCTTCGGGGAGGAGAACGTATTGAAAGGGAATAAGGGACTTCAGGTTGTACGACCCGAGAGAGTTGGTGTAAACTAACTTACACGGTCTTAGGAAAAGACGGAGTCCTGAAATTCTTTCCGACAAGGGTCGTATATGTCGTACGAAGAGTTTGTGGATCAGGGAACGTTCGGCAAAAAATTGAATAGGAAGTTTTAAAAAGAATTTTCAGTGTAGGAACTCCTTTAGAATAGACTATTTGACCAGTCTCGGGAGAGGTTGTACGTGAGTCTATTATTACGTAAAAAAAAAAGGCAGGAGCATGAATGATCTTAACACTAATTTAGTAGTCTTCACTGTGCAAAAAAGAAAGACTATTAACAAAGTACAGAAAAAGATGGTCCACATTTGAGTCACTCTCTCCTCGAGTCAGTACCAGTGGTGCGACGGGGGTCTCGTTAGTGACCAACTTGGGATGTCCCGAGCTCTTCGTATCTACCAGGGCTCCTTGCGCTCGCGACGAGGTACTTACAGAGGTAAAGTCCTCTACCTGGTAGTAGATAGATTTCGAGTTTGGTCTTTGGGTTTCCAGTAGGAACTAAGGAAGGGGAGGACGTACGGTACATCGGTTAGTCGGTGGTTTAGACTAGGTAAGACACATACTTAAAGGAGAGGTCAGACCGAGAGAGAGTTAAAGGATAATTAGGTTCGGTGTCAGAAATTAATAAGTATGTTGACGTCGGTACATGATCCACTACAAGGTAGAAAGTTTGACAGAGGGAGGTTAGGTGACTCGGGTGTGGTCTGATTTCTTCCTGGAAACGTTTCGTCTTTGGACTAGTGCAGTGAGACCACTGACACAGGGGGTAATAGGAACCTACTTTTACTTGAAGACAGAGGGTCGGGACGGTCTAGACAGTGGACGGTGAACGAGACTGGAGAGACACGTGGTAGGTAGTCCTGTGAAAAATCCAAGGAATTTGAATTGGGCTGAAAATAAAGTAGAGCACTTCACGAACGAAGACTCAGAATGGGTTTACAACGAAGGAGTCCCTCCGAAGGAGTTTAGGAGTGTGGTGCACACGACCAAGGAAGTGTGTCGTAGTGTTATCGGCTGTGGGGGGGGTGGGTTGGGGGGCGGTGTGTGTGTGTAAAAATTGACAATGGTGAGAACATTAAAGATAAAGTTCCTGACACAGGTACCTTTGACACTAGTACAACTAACTTAGGGATCACTGATTTGGTCAAAAACCCAAGGTAACTGAGAGTCATTTATAACCAGCTTAGCTACTTAGTTATTTGTATACCCTCTCTCCGACCCTACCAGGTTACCACCCTCAATATCAAACGTGTCGTTTAGCAACACCGTTTTGTCTAGATCTCCTCCCTACCAAAGGAGATAAAGATTCGGTTTCTGGAAACTTTTTGTGGTATTTGAGAAGGTTCTTCTATCATGATCACGAGATTAGTCTGGAGAACCGGAAAGACGTGTCTGATTTCTCTTTGTACTTGAACAAAAGACATCTGTCCTCTTAGGTGTGGGCGATGAAGTTGTGTAGTGTACAAGGACATTTTTACTGGCTGCCGGGACCAGTAGAAGTGAAAGTTTGCACCTAACACTGGATACTTTTGACGAAAAGTTTTTGTCTAGAGGCTGTGGTGTCCCTCTTCCTTTAAGTACCACACTCTCCAAAGTTTACCACAAGACTGTCTCCAGAGTAAGGGTTCGGACCCTAAAGTGAGGAGACTATTAATGACTTCTACACTACTATAAATCACTAAATAACCAAGGTATATTCGATCTGACCTTTTTTTTAAGTGATTATTGAGCGAAGTCAGCACAGGTTGAGACGCTGGGACACCGCACATCGGACGGTCCGAGGAGACAGGTACCCTAAGAGGTCCGTTCTTATAACCTCACCCAACGGTACGGGAGGAGGTCCCCTAGAAGGGGTGGGTCCCTAACTTAGGTACAGAGAATACAGAGGACGTAACCGTTCACCTAAGAAATGGTGATCGTGTTGGTTGATGTTTTACGGTAAATGCCACCCTTCTATCTGAGTGCGGGAAACTCAGGAGTGATGTACGAACACTACTCTCTCTCACAATATTGCTCCACACATATATTATTATGTAGGAAATACTGAGTACCGGTGTGACCCCGATTCCGAATGTTGAGTCTTCTTGACCATGTAAAGAATTAATCTCAAAACAATGACGAAAGTTATATCTTTTGAATTTTTTTTTACAAAACGGACTATTTTCCAAGAAAAGTCTATTGTGTCACACTTCCCTTCTGAGACCCGAACCTTTATTGCCTGAATTCAAGGTCAAGTCGTAGGATGGTCGGTACACCGAAACCTACTGAATTACTCAGAGAGACTCGGTGGGTAAAGAAGTGACATTTCGCCGCTATGATTATGTCGGGGAAAAGGGAAGCAGGCACGTGTCCCGAGGGACAGAGAGCTCGACCGGTGCCGTGGCTATGACGCGATAGACGAAAAGGCAATGAGGGGCGACTTATCGGTGAAATTCTATGTTGTGCGACCTGAAGGGACGACCAGGTCACCAATTCTTGGGTGGACTGTTACGTACTCAAGCTAGGGACTAGTCCCTTCTAAAACGGACAACACCCCGTTGATTCGGGTGTGAGGGATCTCGGGTACGAGACGTTATTCTCTTCCGTGGAGTTACTCTTTGGACACGCGACGTTGATCTCTTTCGGACTGTTGTCGTTACTTTTGGGTCGAGCTGGTTTTGATTCATTTATTTATTTTTAAAATTTCTATAATTTTCTCGACCTAATCTTCAATTTTTTTTTTTTTCTATGTTGTACAACGGAAGAGTCAAAGTCTCTCCCCGCGTAGGTGAGTAGAGTCTCAATCATAATAAAGAGCCCGTGAAGGTCCGCTACTTAGACACCCAGACGGACTACTGTGTCCGTCCCCTCGACGCCCGAAAGACCAATATGAGTGTCCGGACCGTGCCCCAGGACGACCTCTATTCCGTCCCGAAACCGTAATCGTTACTAGAGGACTCCGTCTCTACTCCCGAGGTACGCGACCTTGTACCCACGTAAAAAGACCCAATTTTCACCTTTCCTCCTTTTTCCTTGAGTTTACTGATACCCCCTTTATGGTCGCTGAACTCATTTTGCCCTTATACTGACTATGAGACGCACTGATGGACTTGGAGACGGGGTGACCCCAAGATTAGGGGGCTAGGATCCGTCAAGGACCCGGGACGCTCCGGACCGGAGACGAAGACACGTGAGCACCCGTGCCAGGGGGTCCCTACGTGACCGGACGGGGGAGTCCCCGGGCGGGTGGGTGGCACGTCAGACAGGAACTGGAAGTGGACAAGGAGGTCGACGACGGAGACGAAGAAGTGGAACGAGACAGACATCATCAGGTACTAGTAGTAACGACGTATCTAAAACGGGTGTCAGTCCAGTCTCCGACTCCTGTGGTCACACCGTACCTCCCTTTATCCTCTTCTGTCCCTCTCTCACTCCTACGACCCTTCGTCCAAACGGGAAAGGTGATGGGGCGGTAGGTCGTAGATACCTCCCGAGACAGACGTGGTCCGTGACTCCTGGGTCTCATTTGTCCGGGGGTCTCGATAGGAGTCCCCTGACGGTACCGGTGGGTCCCTCCCGGTACAATGATTGCTATTCTTTGTGTACTCATTCGTGGTGGGGGGTGGGGGACCTTACCGGAACTAAAGGTAGGGAATCATTGTCGTGGAAAAGGGGTTGGCGAACTTCCAGACGACTTGACACAATACGCCCTCCTCCCTCGACACGTGGGTTCTTCAAAGTGGGTGTTGGTGTCACTGGATAGAGTTCTTTGATAAAAGGTCCTACCTCGAAGGAGTCTTTTGACTGTTGTCTTGATGGTATACTAGGTGTTAGGGTGAGGACTCGTATTTAGGTCTGTTTTGATATGAAGGTTTGATTTTGTGCGCGGGATACAAGTATTGTCGTGATAAGTGTCATCGGTTCTGTACCTTTACCGGATTTACAGGTAGGTATCTACTTACCTATTTCTTCGACACCATGTAAATGTGTTACCTTATAATGTCTCGGTATTTTTCTTACTTTAGTACAACAAACGTCGTTGTACCTATGTTGATCTTTACTAGTGTGAATTCAGTCAGTCTTTTGTTTTCTGTTTATATACTATAGTGAAATATACCTAAGATTTTTACCGTGTTCATTTGGATAGATACTTTTTTTTCGTCATGTCTGTACACCGACGGTTTCCCCTCGCTTCCTAACCCTCAAACCCCAATCATAACAGATAGATATGTGCTCTCTATTTATTGTTCCAATCATATCGTGTCCCCACCTTTTCTTATATTTTTTTTTACATATTGACTTAGTGAAAAGATATATCGTCTTTAATCGGTACATTTAGTTGATATGAAGTTATTCGTTTTTGTTTGACGAAAGTTAATTACTGTCAACTCTTCACTCCCTAAAGACAAAGGATTCTTATTTTCTCGTGGGAAGGGAATTGAGGAACTAGTGAGGTACGAGGGGGGTTTCTACACCGGAACCGTAAGACCCGAGTGTCACTGTTCCTCTCGGTCCTCTGGGGCGTGGAAACCCGTACCCGTGCTCGTCTAGGTCGTAGAAGACCCTGTCCACTCCGGTCTACCGGTCCCAGAGGAAGACCTCGAGACTCAGATCGACGACGGACAGACGTGGTGGACCCTCTTCTATGTAAATAATTGTTGCTTTTGTCTTGTCTGTGTCTTTATTGTTCCTACCTCCCTCCTCTACCCCGTCTCCGACTCAGTCGTACCGCGGAGTATGAGAACCTCCTTTAGAACCGTGAATCACTGACACCTAGAACGTTAGGCGACCCAGAAAGACGACTTCTTCGCCTTGCTTAAGACCGAGGACAAAAGTCACTGAGTCCCTATAGGGCGGTGTCTCTCGACTCCGGGACCCCTGGTTCTAGTCGAAGGAGTAAGTAAACGTCTCGGAGGGTCGACGAGTCATATAGTCTTCCCCTTTACGTCTCGTGGTGTTCGGGTGGAGGAGACGGAGTAATATGCACATAGACAAGAAGGTCACTAGATTGGGGTCTCAGACTCACTTGGTCAAAATTTTTCCTGAACCTAGTCCATTCTCACCCTTTGGCCTCCGGGACGACCTCCATCGTTTCGGAAGAAAGGATTTAGTGATTTACTATCGTGGCCGGTGTCTTAGGAAGGTTCTGCAATTTTTGGGGTACATTCTTTTTTTTTTGTTTTTTTGACTTTAAGTGAACAAGTAAGTTGTTTATAATGATTTTACAGATGATAATCTGTAAAATCTATCATCTACCATCTATCCTCTGTACAATCTATCATGTCTGTAGTTTCTAGTATGGGAGAATTCGAGTTTCCTCGGAATCACTTGTAGTTCAGTAAGTAAAGTAATTCTCCTTTCCCGTTTTCAATTTATCATGTCATTGTCAATGACATAGAGTCCCCACTTTTGACCCTCCACTTTTGATGAACTAGAGGTCCAATGAAGTACCAGTCTACTGCAAGTTTACAGAGACAGGACGTAGTGAGGCCGACTCAACAAGGTCTTGGAAGAAGGAAGGATTCCAATGACTGGAAACCGCTAAAATTACAGGTCTCGACAGGCCTAATCTCGGTAGTCACACCTTCATTTCACCTGTCAGTACAGGAGCCGGTGACCGTACAAGTAGTTCTGGTTGGAGACACACTTTTTCTCTTTTCTTTGTCGTCCTCTTTTGTATATAGCTTTCTTTGGCACCGTTGTTCCCTCCTTTTCACGTCTCCAGTCTACGTCTCTGTTTTTTCTTCCCGTTCCTAAGGGGGTAGGGGACTGGGTCAGGACAAGAGCGGGACGAAGAGTGACCTCCGAGTAACCGACGACAAACAAATAAGGGGGGGGGGGGGGNGAAGGGGGGGGGGGGGGGTCCCTTACTACGGTTTAAGGTTCCCTTCTCCCTGAGTAGTAAGACATCCTGAGGAGGTCCCAGGATTCTTACAGAAATTAGTCCTAAGGATTTTTGTCACAGAGTCCCTTTCCTCAGTCGAGTCCCTCCACCGAGGTAAGGGACGAAGTCCCGACAAGATGTTAGGGTGAACAGGGTACTTCTGAGGGTTTGTGAGTCCACTTTTCTGTCACTACCCCCCCCCATCTAAAATGAAACGAATAGACTGAACTTTCTACGTAGGACTACGGGGGAAAAACTCAGAAATTTAACGGTCGTGTACCAACTTGTACGTCTTCAGGTCGAATAGGTTTCCTACTCCACCTCGTCTTACCTTTTCACTCTCTTACGTTTGTCCCAGGTCCCCTTCTCCCGACCCCTCTCGTCTCTTCTGTCCTCTCTTCCCACTGACTCCGTCCTCGTCTCACCCGTCCGGAACAGGGGGAGTGGGCCTCCTTCCCCTAGGTTGCCTTTACCGGTTTAGGTGAAAGGTCTCTCATAGAACGAAAACCTTACTTGAAAAGGAGACTAAGGGCGTTGGGAATCACGGGGGCAGGGTTCGAAGTGGGGTCTTTAAGTTCCTTGAGTCCCGGTATATCAGGTTGTAGACAATCTACACCTTAGTACTCGTATTTCCTACAACCGAGAATTCGACGTGTCCTCCTCGGTACATCATCCACCTACTCCCAGGCATTATCTACGGGGGACAAGGTTACTCTACGAGAGACCTCGAAATTTGAACCTCCCTCGTCGTCCTCTTCTAGGAGGTCGTCTTGGTGGTCGGATCGTCCTTCAGTTCGTAGAGAAAGGTTCCGTCTCAAAGATTGTGAGGTAGCTTTGTAGAGAGGATTACACTGCGGTGTTTATACCGTAGAATCTCACATTCCGGTCAAAGGCCAAACATAGACTCAAGGTGGAGAGAGGGTGACGAAATCCGAAGGTCTCTTCACTACGGTAACGGTCCCGTGTAACGATCCACTTACTTTCTCGAGGTCTCAAGACTCAGTCAGATTTATCGTTACCCCCTAATTGTCATTGATAATGACTTACACTTCATCCTTTACCGTTGGGTGAGGTCATAAGAACGGACCTTTTAGGGTGCCTGTCTCCTCGAACCGTCCGATATCAAGTACCCCGACGTTCTCAGCCTGTACTGATTTACTGACTCATGTGTGTTATGACTTACACCTCCTTTGCAAGTCCGGAGTTCCACGACTCGTGGGACTACGGACCACTGAGGATTACATGTTACAACGAGATTCGTTTGACTCCCCTCAGGTAGGTATAGAACCAGTACGGTTCTTCCGTCCGGATTGCGACTTACGTTGGACACGGGTAGTAGTGGGAAAGGAAACTATGACAGTCCTTTTTACCCATGAAGCTGATTACCCCCTTCCCTCGACGTAAGCAGTAGTACATAGTTCCCTACCTCCAGCACAAGGAGAAAAGAGATTATGGATCTTCCTTGGTATGGTGACAAGGAAGGATACGGTACCTCCTTCTGTAAACAATTCTCAAAAGGAGAGACGATTTTTAAAGAAGAACTTGGTACAAATCACCTTAAATACGTATAAAGGATAAAGAGTCAAATAGACTACCTTCTAGAAAAATATTCGAGACTGACGACAGGAAGAACGGGTTTATACGATAAGACGTCCGGTGGTGAGACGAAGGAGAATTTCCTTTGTACGATGAATGAAGAAAAGATCATTGGGTGAGTGTTCTTCAGTGTGTGAACATCTTTGTCTTGTTGTGTAAATTTCAGAATGTTTGGTGGAGCACATAGTAGGAAGGCACTTGGAAGGACTGGGAACAAAGCGTAGTAAAGAGAAGAGGAACCAAGGGAGGAGGGTGGCAAGGGTCGGGTCGAAGGAGGGCGTGCAAGACTGGAGGGGTGTCGGCCTAGGGTAAAGGACGACCAGTGATCGGGTCTTGTTTCCTTCCCCACCAGATGGAATATACGGTGGAACCTCCCTGTAGAGAACGGCTCCGGATCGCCGCCACTGTACTCTCAGTCGTAAAGTATGTAGAGTCACATTACCTACGCCGGTGACGAGTACCGCCCCCACCCCCTACCCCCAGCCCCCCGTCCCGTCCCTCCCACCGTCCCTTCTTACGTCTGTCCCTCCTCTCCTCTTGTCCGTAAGGGCCCCCCTCGGTTTTGTTTGTTTTCTCATGTCTTTTGCCCTCTTCTCTTTGCTTTGTTACCTGTTTGTCCTTTTCTTGTCCTTTGGACAATTAGTTCCGTTTAGTATGTGCACTAGGTAGGACCACGCCTAAATATAGTGCGGGGTGTGTCTGGGCCCTTGCACCGCCGTTGGAATCCAGGGAGGCACGCGACAGGATCCCTGACCACAAGGGGAGGCCCTCCTCGCAGAGGGGTAGAGGGACAAGTGTGGTCGGTGCGGGGGATGTTGTGTCCGACCAGAAGTGAAGGGTCCCGACACACGCTCGCCATATTTGGTCTATCTGCCACGAGGTCGGGACCCAATCCCCAAAGACCGGGGGAGAGGGACCGGACCTTCAGTCCGGGAAGAGGACGAGACTTGGGCGTCCGCCCCCGTAGCACATAGGGCGAGACACCACACTCGCGACGTCCTCCGCCGTCGACCGCGACTTTCACCACCCGCCGCCGACCGCGAGTCAACCGGGCAACGAAGGTGGACCGAAACACCCATTCTCACGAGAAACACACCGCCGTACGGGGCCCCGCCGCCGTACGACCCCGGTCTTCCTTGTTTTGGTCCTCCTCCTCCTCGTAGAGCGTACGGTACGACGGGAGGGTCCGAGAGGGTGTACGCCGGCGCTACCCAAGTGGTCCCACCTCAAATTTCTCAGAGACGTCTCCGTCGACAAGCCGGACGGGTTCATATCCTTAGTGAACGGCGGCAGGGACCGGTCGAGGAAGGGGTAGCGGGTCCGACCGTAGAAAGACCCGGATTCAGAAGAAGGTCGACAACGTTACGCGACGCGGGGTCCCTCGGACGCGTAGGGAGGACCGTGTGGTCCTTTCCGAAGGAAAAGAGCCCCCCGAACCGGAACCGGGACCCGACCCACCTCGGCCCGACCCACCTCGGTGACACAATCGACCTCTCCCTCCAGGGGACCCCGGGGACTTGGTACAAGGACCAAAGTGTTTGTTCGTCACTGAAGCGTCAGTGTTGTCTGGGGAGTTTCTATGTGTCGTCCTGGGAGTCCGTTCTTGAGACGAGACCTCGAGAGGCACGAGATGCCTCTACAAGGGTCTGGGAGACTCGATACTTTAAGAGGGTGCGGGGTACCTGACATAGGAGAAGTGGAAGAAATGTATAGGAGTGGAGGACGGGAGTAGAAAAAAAAAAAATTAACAAAGAGTGGAAAGACAGGATCGAAAGTAACCCAACCGGTTTACAAAACAAGTCCCAAAAGACAATCTGGAATACCTTTTTTTAGGCTCGTTTGAAAAACCGATTGGCTGGGTTTTATTAACGAACCCTGGTTTGACAGGTCTTATCCCGTCCTCATTCACACCAATTCTTAGTGTGAAAAGATGGAAGAGATACCCTCCTACGATGAGTACACACTCTTCCTCCACGAGATAGAGATTCCCTTTCTTTGGTCTTGAGGAACGACTTAATTTTTCTAAAGACGGAAGAGACCTCCTCCCTGTCCAAGGAGACTTAAATCCAAGGAGATTTAGGTGTCTTATTCCACCTCACTCTTTCTCTCTCTCCTCTTACACACACACAAGGTGTGCGTGCTTACTCACACACGCACACTTCTTTTGTCTCCAGTTTCGTCGGAGACAATAATTCAGAAGTCGAGAAACAAATAGGTACAGGGAGGGGGTGGGGGGTTTTACGGGAAGAAGGAACACATTGTCGACGACCAAGACCTTCCCAAACCTGGAGAAATTTGAGTTTCCTTTCGTTGTACTTCCAAGGGAGTACACCGCGTCACCACCACCTCGTTTTGCCTCTCCACCCCCAACCTCCGACGTGGGGCGACGGCCGGTGCCAGTACCAGTGCCAGTGCCGACCCCTGGCCTCCGTTTGGAACGTTCGGTGGGACATCCCCGTCAAGAGAGGGTCCGGGTCTCCGCCGCTCTAGTGGGCGTGATTAAACATGTATAGGAATATGCCCTAGGACGGTGACATTTCTTTCGTGTCCACCCAATTATCCTGTGAGTCTCTTCCCCTCCTCTCTGTGCTGTCGGATCGGTACTTTCCCGGCCGGCCTCCTCCTGGTCACCGAAGAAAGGACCCCGGACCGTTTTGGTCTGGTCCTCTCTGCCTCCTGCCAATCGTAGTCTCTCGGTCGTGGAACGTTTGCCATACTTGGTAGTGAGACGTTTGATGGGACGGAGACTAAAAGGTTCCTTTAGTTACGGGACACTGGTACTCGTGGGGTGCTGCACAGACCGGACATGGACCGGTCGACGCCGTTTGCCTCAAACCGAGGTCGATCGGGAGATTTATGGTCCAGGTGGTCAAGTGTTTACGGAGGTTGGAGGTAGTTCTCGTCTACGGTCCGACGACACTTCACCTGACGTCTCGGGAAACGAAACGTGTCTGTGACGAATGTCCGTCGATGAGTCTGGGCGCACAGTCCACCACCCTTCAGTCGTAGAAAGAGGTCTGACGCTCTCTCTTTAAAGGGTAATCCGATTAATCGTTCCACGTGTCAACCGTCCTCCCTTGGACCCTTCCTGAAACGAAGAGAAACACCGTCTAAAAGGGGAACCCGTTTGCGAAGAGTTACACCATCCTCGAACGGCCCTACACACGGGTTTTCCGTCGGACGCTCCCTCGGTGTCCCGAGAGGGAGGTCAGGACGGGGCCGGTGGGGTGGACGTCTGTCGGACCAGTCTAGGTCAGTCTTAAGGTCCTGGTGACCCCGGACAGTGTAGTTGGGGGAAAGTGTCTCGGACGATCTCTGAAGACCGAAGGACACCTTTCTTCTCTTAGCTGTCAACTAAGTAAAAGTCTCCGATTTCGTAAACGAGGCACTCCCCAGTCTTGGTCAGTCGTTACCGGTCTCTGGACACCCAGACCTGTGTGGGGCCAAATCTAGGTCCAAAGGTGGCGTTTGGTATTCGCGTGTGGAGGTGGAGGTTCGTAGGTCAGGAGTGGTCGGTACAGTTCTGCTGTTGAAACGGGGTCGAGACGAGAAGGATTAGAAAAGAACTAAAACGACAACTAAGAAAGAGAAGAAGGTTTATCGAGTCGTCATGAAGGTTCAGAGAACTGAGAACTCTCCTCCAAGTAAAGTGGTACTCAAGAAACCAAGGAATACCACCAACTCCGCACCTACTTAACCAAGACAACAGATATCCGACTACATGAAACGTTGGACAGATAGAGGAAAAACTTCTGTGACCGGGTGAAGTGGAACCAATCAAAAGGGAGAGTAGAGGATCTCTTCCGGTCACTTTGATTGGTCCTGTTCAGTACGACCCTTAAAGTTTCGTCTACGTTCTCCAAAGGGAACCAGAAAGTGTCGAATACACAGACTTAGAGTACTAATCAGGAGTACCTTGACCAGAAGGGTCGTCTACCTTCTTGACCCCTCGTCGTACAAATTACGTGTTTCCTGAACGTAGGGGTTTATTACACTTTGGTATCCTTCAACTCCAAAAACTCTCGGTTCCCGAGAGTGGACTCACTCCGATCCATTCGTTTCTTGTGGAAACGACCGTTTATCAAAGAAGAGAAAGTCCACTCCCGATCTCCAGGGAAGAACCACAGGACTAGGATACCGGTAGGTCGAAATGTCTGTGCTTACAAAGTATGAAAGATGAAGGAAAGGGTATACGAATAATTACTATTGTTTTCAATGTGTGTACTAAATTATATTAGGAGTGTTGGTCGGAAGTGTCTCCCTCCTAGTAATGGTGATAATAATAATGGTGATAGTAATGGTGTTGTCTATACCCTCGAGTCTCACCAACTCACTGAACAGGTTCCGGTGTGTCGACTGTGCTACGTCCGGACCGAGGGAAACGGACATTGTGTGACGGGTACCGTAAGCTTAGTAGGATAGGGTGATCTTTCATCCGGGTCTTTCATTTGTGGTAACGAGTCAATGATATTGTTATTGTCTAAGTCTCTTGAGACACGAGATTTCACAATTATTAATAACTCCCCTACTCCTTAAGGATACACAAGAAGGTTGGATTTCTTCACTGGGTTCACGTTGTCGGAGTATCCTCCTATCCAAACCCCTTCTCAGAGTCTGATACTGTACCAAGGTCCACCTTCGTTGCACCAGGCGAGGATACTTCCTACCGTAAAGAATATCATAAAAGTCTCATCCCGGTCTTGCCTATCTAACCACTCTATTCTAGGACTTTGATTTTATTCAACCCTGTTTCCCGGGTACCTTACTCACGAGTGTCCTGAGAGTGAAACGGAAGGTGACACTCCTGATTTTTCCAACGGAAACTTGAACTTCGTCCCTAAACGTTTGAAGAGGTCATTTCCCAGTCTATTATTTATATAAAAAATTTTAAACTCCCATTATGACAGAAATAGTGTTATACGTTTTTATCGGTATTTGTTATCTATTTACCCGTATCGACACGAGGTTATTATGAAATAAAGGTCTATTTCACTCGGTGTAACTCGGATACCCAATATCAAAAGGTCGGAGACGAAATTTCAGGTCTTCCGTGTTAAAGCGAACCTTTCACTTTTTCTAGGCCCCTCCAGTAGAGACGTTTAAGGACGGTAAATTGAGTCAAGGTACGTTATTTTTGGGCGTACACAAATTTGGTCGTAAAGCTTCTTCTTGAACGAACCAACAGATATATTAAAGTCTCAATATACTTTGACATGAAAACTCTCCCTACTCTCTCTCTTTCCTGATTCCACCGGTCTACAGGTCGACTGGGTCTCTTGGGAACAGTTGGGGGGACACTGAGTCTCCTCAGGTGATTGGTAAGACCTTCGAGGAGACCCCTAACTTGAGTTTGTGAGACTCAACATCTGACACATAACTCTAACAGTCTCCTCTTACGGACAATGTCTTCCTTTCTTGTCCCTTTCCTTTTGCGTCTTCGATTCAGGTATCGTACAAACTAGGGTCTCGGTCAGACTCTTAGACCGGAGAAGGGGCCGGGTGTCGGTCCTCCTGAGAGGAGAGGAAGACGTTGTCCGTTCTTACCCCACCGAGGGTAGGGTGGGAGGAGGAACTCTTGGGGTCTCCGGGAACTATCCCCGGGGTCTCCCCCACCGGCTCTCCGGATGCGTGGTACGACGAGACAGTATGAGACGGGTCTGTGCCTGTTTGAGCAGGTCCACCACTCCGGGGTCCTACCTACTCAGGGCTCAGTCCATGAGTTTCAACAGGTACTACTGTCGGTGCTTATCCAACTCGTAGACCTCCCGCTCTCCCTCTTCCCCTCAATCCCCTCTGGGTCTCGTCTCTTTGTTTGACGCTCCGTTCCTTTCTTAAGTGTTCAAACATTCCGATTTTCAAGGATTGGTATCGGGACGACTAGGACGACCTCCGTCGCGTAAAAGTGTCGACTCGGTGTGCGGTGTGGCACGTTCACGCCTGAGGTGAAACGATACGGTGAAATATAAACGCTTCGTGCGGAGTCAGCGAAGACAATAGATAAGTCAAAGAAAGAAACAATGACGTCGTCGTCTCCCTCGTCGTCATCGTTGTGTAAGAGTTTCCGGTCTCCTTCAGTTCCGGGTCGAGGTTCGGGAAGAAGGTCAGAGGGCGGGGATGCGCGCGAATGGTGTCGACGGATAGTCTCTGGACCACCCTCCGGAAGGTCGCCTACGGAAGGTCGCCTACGTCCCGAATGACTCGTTGTTGGACTTCGACAAGTGCCGAGAGTTCACGAAGGCTCTGGGACAAGAGGACGAATGAACAAGTCGTTGTAAATAACACGTGGATGACACAAGGTCTGTGTCGAGGTCCACGGTCCTCACCCTCCATTCTTTCAAGCCCAGACTCTATATAAAGGTACTGATCGTGTAAGGAATTTCGTGTCGTCCACAAGTGATCTACGACAATGAACTTATAAGAATTTCTGTAAATCATAAGGCGTCTCTGATGACCTTTGTATGTTTACAATGTCTAAAATTTATATATAAATATATATATATAGACCGACGTACCTCAGAAGCAACGTCGTACGTCCGAGAGAAACAACGGTGTGAGATCGAAGAGAGATCAATATCGTTCACCCGAATCAACGGGACATCGTACGTCCTAAAGTCAAGGGGTTGGTCCCTAGTTTGGGTGTAGGGGACGTGACCTTCCGTCTAAGAATTGGGGACCTGGGGTTCCCTTCAAGGATATCTGACAAAACTCTCGGTACTTTCTTTGTACGTGTTGTCCCTGTCTTTCACATACCCAAACTTAAAGTATATTAAAAGTACAGTCCTAAATAGTAAGTAGAAAATTCAAAAAAAGACTTGATGACTTGTTCCATTTTTAGTAACGATCGAGTGCCCGGTAGGTTTTTGTCGACCGTTTGACCTAAATCGGACACCAGGTACCGAGCGACCCGAGAGTAGATCTAATACGTCCTCCGTTGTCCTTGGTGATTTCTCCGACTTGATCCTCTTTCTCTTCTCGATACACGTAAGTTTGTCGTAACCATCGTCCCACCTGCCACCGGCCGTCAGGTCCGTCTCTCAACACTCCACGAGGACTCGGTCCGGTCACCGTCCTGTCGTCGGACCTATGTCTCTGGTGCCTCCACCTGAGTTGTCCGGAACCGGTGTCACTTGTCGTCGCGGGTCGTGATGAAGGTGAAAGGGTCCCTGTGTGGGGAACGGATCAGATTCAATTATGTCAAATCACCCCGTGATGGCACTGGGTCCGGAGTTGGTCGGTAACTTAGGACAGGGGACCCGATGTCACGACCACTAGGTTAATTCCGGTTCTTTTACCGTAACTTAGAAGACCCGTTCTCTTGAACAAAAAGGAATAACCGGAACTGATACAGTCCTAACTCCAGATCTCGACGACGAGGACAACGGTAGAACCTTGGTGCCCGACCCCAACAACCTCCTTTCTCGAACACACCTCTTCGGACCCCTTCTCTAGGTAGTTGTCTCTTCCTTTGGACCAGGACCCCTACTACAGTAGACTCGGGGTCTCGTTCGAGCGAATTCGGACAGGACGAGTTGAGAAGTAAATATATTCGGCTATTTTAGGGAAAGATAAGTACAGCCTACGTCGACCTGAAAGACAGTGAACGTTCCCTTTCTTAGAACGGACTGTCTTTACTTAACGGACACCCCCCACTCGTTTACCTCGGAGACGACGACTAAGGGTCCACTTCTCCGACCCACCCACTTTCACGGGTCGTCTGTCCTATGCGTCTGTCCTATGAGTCCTAGTTCTCTTTCAGACGTCGGTCCCGGACGACCCTCAGAGGAGACGTTATGTCTCTACTGACCAACGTAGGATTATTGGCCAGAGGAGGGAGGGAAGGAAGAGGTAAGGTGACGGATCTTACCTTCGCCTAGAGACCTTAGATCAACAGAAGAATGGTTTTTCGACTCCCTGTGAGCCACCTCCACTCCTTCGTCTTTCTCCTTTTCTCAGACCCCATGGTCTGTGAGACACTTCAGTGGTATTGGTCGGACGTGACGGAAGGAGGTCCGAAGTGACTGTACGGTCCTTTTACTTGTTGTAGGGTGGGACCATTTTGGTGACAATAAACTCCTCAAGGCAAAGTTCGTCGACTTAGATTAGGATTGTACCTGAAAAGAAAGACAGTGACACTGACCTCGGTGTCACTTTAAATAAATTAGTGACAGGTCCAATATCTCCCAAAAGGTATATGTTGACCGAAGGGTCCACCTAGTCACCGTTTCTTAGGTGGACGGTTACGTCCTTTACCTCCTCTGTGTCCGAGATAGGGACCCAGTCCTTCTAGGGGAACCTCCTCCTTTACCGTTGAGTGAGGTCATAAGAACGGACCTTTTAAGGTACCTATCTCTTCGGACCACCCGATGTCAGGTACCCCAACATTTTCTCAACTTATACTGACTCACTGACTCATGTGTCGTGGTAATAGGGAACCGTAGACGACTCTTAATCAAGGTCCTGGAAGGGCCTATAGTTTTAGACATGTACAAGTTCAGGGAATACACTCTACCATTTCATGTCCTTAAGGGAAGACCAGGTCACCAATCCTGAACTACGAAAGTCACACCCCCAGGCCCAAACTAGGGACCAGGTCTTGACTCTAAGGTGTTCGGTACGTGTCAGACCGGTTTTTTTTTGTTCCACATCGTAAACGTGTATTGGACACGTGTCGGAAGACATTGTGAAATTTAGTAGAGATTTAACGAATACTAAGGATTGTGTTACATTTACATTACCTATAAACGACCATACACCGTTTAAGTTGAAAACCTAAAACCTTGAAAGACCTAAAAAAAAAAAAAAAATTTGTAAAAGTCAGACTCCAACCAACTTGAGTACCTCCGCCTTGGGCGTCTATCCCGGCTGATATAGGTGTGTAAAAGAAATGGGAGGAAAGGTCTAAGATAATAATTACAATCGTTTTTGATAGATAAACATAATAATAACGAAATGCAAACGTATCAGAAAATATCGTGCCACATATGTCAGTGTGGATAGTATGCGAAATAAATAAATAAAAAAATAAAATAAATAAATAAATAAAAAAAATACGACGTTTTTCGAAATAACAAAGGTAAACCAGGTTCCGAACTCTCGCCCGAGGTCCCACAATTTTTCGACGGATCACCGACGTCTCTCCCCGAAGTCCGTCGGGACTACAATCCACCCAATAGTATGCCAAATTACGAACAAGATTGGAAAACACTCCGTCCAAATTAATGGTAGTCGGGAAGTTCCTGTGTTCGTGAAGGATATGTGTAAACATAAGAAATCGGGGTCCGTGTATCGGCCCATGTACGGTCGCGTAACCATTTAGAAAGGTCTCACCAACCAAACAGAACTCCTTCGACACACTGAACGGGTTCCAGTACCTCAGTGACATCCCGACTCTAAACGTTCGGATAGTAGAGTGTGACTTATATCGGAGAAATTTTTATTGTAATTTCACTTAATACGTCTTCGGAGATGGAGTTTAAAGATTTTCATGAAATATCAGAGATTAATTAAAAGGTCAATATAGAAACCAAAGAAAATTTTATAAATAATAATTTGTGAATTTACTACCTTCTATTTTACCTCTACAGACGTACCGAAAGAGACACAAGGGGAAGGGGGTACTACCCGTGATTATGAGGACCTACTGACAGAGGAAAGTTAAGATCCACTGTCTCCCTGACTTACCGAAGTGGGGTCACGGATCGAGGTACACTTGGAAAATTACCGGTGAGTCATTTTTACTCGACTTATGTCCTTACTTATTTGTTTTTGATTAAATATAGTAGTAAGATTTAAAGGAACGTCAATAAAAGTAATATGAAAGGATAAATATTTATCAAAAAACAAGAAAAAAAGTAGTTTTTTGCAACGTGTAGGTGTGCATAGTCAAGTGACATGTCAATTGTCAAAATAGTGGTCCATGAAAAAGAAAGATAAAATGTCTTCGATGTTTTCCCTTCCACAGAACCGATTTCGATCTTTCGTTGTACTGGTTACACCCGAGGGGTTCAGAGGCTAATCAAGTCGGGGACGATGTAGTTGGACGGACTGTGGGAATGATCAGACAGACAGCCGGTGAAGTGTGGACCTGTACACGGTTCAGGGAAGACCCAGTGAACTTTCTCCATCTTTGCGGACTTGTGGTCTGTTCAGTGAAACCCTACAGGTCGGTACTTCGACCGGTGAAAATTTACCGTCGCGAAATCAAACTCTGTAAAAAACACGTCGACCACCGTAATCGTCCCCTCGACTCGACTCCCTGTAGTCCCACCGGTCTTTGTACCGTGATTGGGAGACTCACTGGACCATCATGGAACTATTCAGGAACGTGTTGAATAGACTACCACGTCCCTTCTCTAAAGACCTTCGACGACACGGTTCAGTCCGAAAGAGGGTTTTTTTCTTAAGTCTTCCGTGGACCCCGAAGAGTGGTAAAAGATCTACCCACACGAAGTATGTAAGGAGTTATAAATGGTTACGATCTCGTTGGCATAGGAAAGTGTAGATAGTTCAACCGGTTCACGGTAGTTTACATCGTTGGATGTTTTCTTGGTGTAGATAAGGTGACATGTGACAGAAGTAGGACGAAGCTAATTACGATCGGGGAATCTCAACGTGCTATGTGAAAGAGTTTCCCAGGTTTCCAGAGGTTTTCTCTCTACTCTGAGAGTCGGGACGAACATTCTATTTTGTGGTCTTTATGGCTTCTCTTTCTAAATGAGACCCAGCGGTGGTTAAGTCACACTGTAAATTATGGTACAAACGACTTGGGGTAGGTGAGGGGAGTAGTGGAGAGGAGTTCGTCAGGATGGGATCTTCCTCGTCTCTGCAAAGAGTCGGTTGTTTTCGGTGGGTGGGTCCACAGGCTGTTCGTGGGACCGGAGGTTCTCGAGAGAACTCCTCCTGGATAAAGAGTTGTACCCGACCTCGCACACTGACTTGCATGTGTCCTCCTCTGGAGAGTAAATAAATAGTCTGCCCACCCGACCTGGGGGAGAACTCGACTACCGTGTGGCAACGAGTGGTCCTTCCTCGTCTTCTTCTACTTCCTCTGCTTCATGTGCATCCGGTCCAGCCACGGTGTCGCGAGCGAGAGCGAGACGGGGCTACCGCGTCACCACAGACCGAGTGTCGGGAAGAGGGGCTCTGTGCTGTCGTAATAGAGGACGGTCCGGAGTGGGCACCGTGAGGACTTGGGTTTCTGTTGAGCCAATCATCATCGTCCAGACGTGCCGGGTAGGAGAGGGACCGGTAGAAGGGCCAAGGACGTAGGGAAGAAGGGAGGGATCCGAGGAAAACACGGGTCAACCGGAGACAGACACGAGAGGTAGGACACTACCTCTCACGGTCCCTCCCGAGGACCCCGAGACGTCGGAGTGTGTTGTGAAGAGACAGAAGACAACTGTCACCATTCGTCCCGACACCCTGAGGTTCTGAGGTACCTTTGGACCGGAAGATACCAAAGCGGAAAATTACCTGAGACAGGAGTCGAAGGGGGAGAAACTCGGGATCTCCTCCACGACTTCAACGGTAAACTCAGTTTCTACACCTCCTTTGAAGGACTTCAGTCGTCCCACCAAAAGACCTCCGGGGCGGTGGTAGGGTGGGGGTAGATAGGAGTGTCCTCGTCTCGTCCGTCTGTTTCCCCTTGTCCGTCTTTTCCACCCACTGACAGAGAGAGAGAGAGTCTTCGTGAGGTCGGTGGCGGCCCTGCCTAGGTCCATGGACTTCTCGTCGTACTCCCTGGGTTTCTTTGAGGCCTTCAACAACACGGCCAACTATACTGAGAGAAGTAGATTGAAATACAAAGGTTTCTGGACCTACTCTTTTTGTCTTCTTCCGGGACTCGTAGTCACTCGGCACCCTGGACGTTCCAGTCACCGCAGTACCATTTCTTCGGCAGACGGTCACGTCCTCTGTGTTCTCTGCACCCAAGCTAGGGACCCAGTCCTCGTAAGACACGTCCTTTTTTACCGTTTGGGTGAGGTTATAAGAACGGACCCTTTAGGGTACCGTCCGATGTCAGGTACCCCAGCGTTTCTCAGGCTGGGCTGGCTCGTGTATGACCGTCCCCGCCATCGAAGTGGATGTGCCGAGGAGGACTGCCGAATTGGGACTTCGTCTGTTCAGTTTTGGGTCCTTCCGACCGTCTGGGGTGCAAGAACCGGACTACACATACTTCTCAATATAAGAGGACCCTTCGTTTCTCCTCCTTACGAACGTTCCTGGTATCTTCCGTTCTAGAGACCTTTAGTAAGACGAATCTACATCAAGGAGGATGTGGATTAAACCAGAAAATTAAAGATACTATGGATAAGTGGTACCGTAAGTTCGACAGACAGTTGTTCTAATGGGGTACTATCCGCACGTCCCTTGCGCAATGGGCGGAGAGAAGGACAGAGTCGACCATTACTACTCTCGTATACATAAACGTCTTCTACACCAAATAAGAAATATTTTTTCTTTATCCGTCTACGACGGGACTTTAAGTGTTCGTCACATTCAGTCTCTCCCCGTGGGGACAGAAGGACCCTACACGAGGGTAGGTCTCTCAGTGTGGAACCTTCACACTATGTAGATATTGGGTCCGGGTAGTCTACTTCTTTCAGACCTTTTGACCTATGAACCTTTTCCCTTTTCTTTTGTCCAAGCCCGTCTAGACCGATGTCTCACTCAAAAGATTAGACGACAACGAATAACCCGAATCTTACGCCAATGACACGTTTAAGTATACCTTTACTCTCCGTGTGTGTTCTGGAGACCGGTGTCTCTAATTCCTACTTGAGGATCCTGTGTCACGACGGACCTCGGTTCCACATAGGGTGTAGAGAAATCTACCTTTCACTTCATTACACTTTCAACGAGTCAACACAGACTGAGAAACGTTGCGGTACCTGATGTGTCGGGTACCTTAAGAGGTCCGGTCTTATGACCTTACCCATCGGGAAGGGAAGAGGTCCCCTAGAAGGGTTGGGTCCCTAACATCCGTCTAAGAAATGGACGACTCGGTGTTCCCTTGGGGTTCTTATGACCTCACACATCGGATACGGAAGAGGTCTCCTCGAAGGACTAGGTCCTTAGATTAACCCCAGAGGACGTGACGTCCGCCTAAGAAATGGTTGACTTGATCGATAGTTCCTTCGGGAGAGATCTACCCTTCCCATAGGAATACGTACCTGACAGGAGAGGTCAGTACTCAGTCTAGATAGAGTCCTAGATGAGAGTGTTCCGTTACAAACACGTTGACTTCCGAATGTCCAGTGAAAAGGTCGGAAAACTCTATTAAAGGTCGGACATAAATTGTTCGAAGTCGAATAGATTATACACGATTTACCTTGTGTGAAAGGAGGATTGTCGCAAACCTTACACGTCAACTCCTTGTCAGAGACGAAAAAACGAGTTTATTGAGGGTGACTGTGGACGAACCCCTTAAACAAGAGTAGCGACTAAAAGTTTTGGATTTATGATGAAGAGAGAGTCCCTCTTACCTCCACCGTTCGATCCACCGTGACCCCTTCCTCCCTTTTTCCCTCTATTCTTCCGACTCCCGGGGGTTAGTCTGTTTATCGTCGTGACTTTTTTTAAGGGTCGGTTTGTTAGTTTGGATCAAGACCTGTGAGGTCCTCCTTTGACAGTGTATAGGAGTGGGTACACGTCCGGAGGAGACAGAAAGAAAAGTAGGAGAATTTTATTTTAGGCACTGAATAGGGACTAAAAGTGTGTGTGTTGAATCACAAAAAAGAGGGATACTGAGAGGACTTCTGAAGGAATCAACAGGAGAGATGTTAAAAGAGTTTGTGGAATGGTTAGTACTCGACCGGTCTCCCATGTGACAATAAAATATTTTCAATACACACATTATCAGTTCCTCGATGACAATTCGACTTTCACGTATAAATAATGTTTCCACCGGAAATTTGAAAAAGTGGGAAAAAAAATTTCGAAAAGTGAATCAGGAACAGTAATTGGGTTTAGAGGATATAGTTTTCCTTTCCGATACCTTCTCTTTCTTCCAAACGACTCTGGGTAGACGTGTGAATTACTTTAATATCCGAATTGAGAACAAAAATATCCGTAACCCCAAAGGGTCCACCGTGTCACTATTTCTTAGGTGGACGGTTGTGTCCTCTATGTCCTCTGTTCCAAAGTTAGGGACCTAGTCCTTCTACGGGACCTCATCCTTTACCTTTGAGCGGGGTCATAAGAACGGACCTTCTAAAGTGATTACTTCTTCGGACTACCCGATGTAGGTACCCCAGCGTTTGTTAGTCGGTACGGACTCGTTGACTCGTGTATGTATGTCTTAAAATCTTGATCTTCCCTAGGTATTTCGATAGATAGGTTGAGGAGACGACGTAACCACTACTACAATTCAGGTTCTCTCCAAGTCACTAGATTCAAACGTGTCGACCAGTCACCATCTCGACTCCAGATTTTCGGTGTGGAGGATTGATGGTCGTCGGGGTCCCAAGAAAGGGTTTGGGTCGTTGAATGAGGAAGAAAAGGAGGAGTCTAAACAGACGTTGCGAGAGAAGAAGGTTCTTCGGGAACTCTTAAGTCTTATTGTTATGAAGAGTTTCTATGTAGGACAACGATAGAGGCAGAAAGGTTACGAAGAGATGAGACGAAAACGAAAAGACAGTCATACCTAGGGGGACGAAACAATGCCGATATGTTCTTTGTTGGAAAGATCATTGTTCGACCCACAGACGAAAAAAAGAAAAAAATCCTCAGAAGAAATAAGTACCACACCCCAGAGATAGTCCCCGGTACTACTTCTGTCGGTCGATCGATTTCCATACAGTTTTACCCCTACGGTAAGGACAGAGCCATCTTATCCTTGTCGCGAAAATAAAAAACCTTTATTCAGATGCCCGTTATTTAATAATGTGTAATACCGATGACATTTATAGTGTTACAGTGTTGACTTCTTGAAAGGTGGATGGTGGCTTCTCAGTTTCTTTATGAATACAAAGGAACAACCACCCTCCTCTCTGTCGTGTCTCTTCCACGTCTGTACCCGACACCTCGTCTGTCTCGACTCTAAATTTGAGTCGAGAGGCCGACTGATAGATTCTAGACCTCACACAATGTTCAATGAATGGTGCGATTCGTTGTTACCTTTGTTACTTTCGGTGGACATTTGTAAAAGTGTAGTAATGACTTATGTAATCAATACATAGAACACACAGGACATAAATACACAGACACATATTGTATGTGTAAAATATTCCCTCCCTCTCTCTCCTTCTTTCTCTCCTTCCCCTCCGTCCTCATCCATTCTCGTATGCAAATCGTGTCACAGATTTCGTGAATCCTTAAGTTCACTATCATTTGCCATAAGTAGTAATAGTCATCATAGTGATTGTCCATAATCTCTACCACAAAAAGATCAAATAAGACGAACTTCTACTTTTCCCTATTCTTGATAAAACTTTCACAATCAACGAGTCAGGAAAGGTCGACAAACGTTGAGATACCTGACCCCCGGAGGTCCGAGGAGATAGGTACCTTAGGAGGTCCGTCCTTATGGTCTCACCCAACGGTAAGGGAAGAGGTCCCCTAGAAGGGGTAATTCACACCTGGTTTTTTTTTTTTTTTTTTTTTTTTTGGGTGATTAAATTAGTTCAAAGTAAACCGACAAGTTCTTGTAAATTTAAGATCTTAGTTTGCGAAGTCTCAATGTTTCCTGAATTATTTTCAGTCGTTCTGTTCGAAGTCGAAGTCGACCCTAAGTCGAACGTTGTGTGGGGACTGTAGTAGTAATTTCGAGATAGCTTTATAGGAAGTACTTCTTGAGTAATGAAACGTTGGTTCAGAGTGTAAAAGACTGTGGACTGTAAGATAACATAAAAACCTCTTGTTTTGAGAGGTCATTACCCTAATTTTCTACTTGTTTTAATCCTTCACGTCCGTTCTCTCTCCTCGTTTTTCTACTGTAAAGTCTATTCGAGATCTTTCCCGACGGCTGTACCGTTCAGACCCCCTACACTCGTCACCGAGGTCCACCGTCGGTGGTGACTCTTCCGTCGACCGGCAGGTTTCCGTCGGTCTGACGGACTGACGTCCTCTGTCGGTGCACCGACTCCAGAATGTGACCCCACATCGGAGGCATAGAGGTTCAGTCTTTCAGCCGGAGAGCCTCGGGTCGTCTCGGACACATGGGTTGGTCTGTCACGACCCTACACGACGTCCCACAAATACCGTCCACAAGTGGGTGGTGTTTAATGGTTACGGAAAACTTTCTAGAAAACCGGGGAAGACGAGTCACCCGGAGACCGATGGACGTACTCATGGGTCCCACCCTTGACGTAGGTGCAGAGTTAGAACTTTGGTCTTTCCTGCACGATTGG
Organism: Capra ibex; assembly: GCA_006410555.1. Lineage (NCBI taxonomy): Eukaryota > Metazoa > Chordata > Mammalia > Artiodactyla > Bovidae > Capra > Capra ibex. The sequence continues at coordinate 1,840,207 of SJYO01010634.1, read as the reverse complement.
GTCTCTTGGTAGGCCGTCCGACGTACCAGGAAACTCTCCATAGTCGACCTTACACCGGGCACCCAAAGGGTTCCTGACCCGTGTGACGGTCCCTAAGACTCAACAAGGGTTAGAGTCGACAAACCCTACATTGAGTCTATGTAAAACACAGATACAGATATTCTCTCGTTGGTGGACTAGAAGATCCAGACCGAGTTTATACCTTCCGAGAACACTATACCTGGCAGTCCTCGGAGTGGGAGAGGAATCAAAGTCCCCCGTGGGAGACCGGTTTTTGTTACCGTAATAGAAGTCACCTCGGGTCGACGAACACTCCTTCGTGGTCCTGGACTGTTGGTGTCTGCTTCGGGGACATAGTCTGGTGAGACTGGTGGACCCGTTGGACTCGTCCCTTGACGTGTACACTGAAGGGTTCCAGTATGACGTTGTTCTATAATCTCACTCGGAGACCCATTCTCCGAAGAGACCACCGAATCACCATTTCTTTCACGGACGTTACTTCCTCTAGGTCCAAGTTAGGGATCCAGTCCTTCTAGGAAACCTCTTCCTTTACCGTTGGATGAGGTCATAAGAACAGACCTCTTAGGGTACCTGTCTCGTCGGACCTCCCGATGTCCGGTACCCCAACGTTTCTCAGCCTGTGCTGACTCGATGATTGTGAAGTTGGAGACCCATTCTTCCCCTAGAAATTTCGTGGAAGTTAGGACGTTCGAGTCCGACCTTTCAGTCTCTGTTGCACCCGTTGTCGAAAAAGGGTAGTCCGAGGGTTCCGTGGGTGAGTGGACGTAGGGTTACTACCGTATCTACTTCTTTTCGTACCGCTAGTCTTCCGTCTGTATCCCTTCCCGGACCTTCCTTCGTCTCTGTGCTGGCACTTAAATTTACGTCCGTCGAGACCCCAGTTGTTTGACGTGGGGTCCGTCACGTTCAGAGTCCGAGCGGGACTACGACTGAATTTGTGTCCCGTCGCCGAGAGACTAGGGGACCCTACAAGATACAACCTCAAGGCACAAAAACGTCTACAGGTGTAGCAGACTATCCATACGTTCGACAACCGGGGTTTCTCCAAGCATTAAAGGAAGGGGTGGTTCTTATAAGAGTCTGGGTCTTTTCACACACCGGCCCAGAGACTCCCTCTCGACCCTCTTTAAGGACCCAGACCCGAAGTAGGGTGAGACATACGTCTTATAATTATTGGACCCGTTAATACTGTGGTCAATGTGTCGTTCCTAAGTCGAAACTGAGGATTTAGGGGTATAATGGGAAGGGTGAGGAAGTGAGTTGTGCTCCGAGGATTACCTCGTAGACCTTCGTCTTACTTAGCCGACCCCAGAGTCTGTAACCAGTCAAGGATCTTCCGTGGAAGTTCGAGACTACTTTGTAGAAAAAGGTTACAAATTCGGACGACTGGAAAGTCAGACAAAGCACGTTTTAAGGTTTTTCGGAAAGTTTCACACTCACTGGTGTTTTGGGACGACCCTTCGATGCACCGTGTTGAAAGGTAGAACACGTTCGATGGACGGGGAGTCCCTACTGTTGTGAAATTTCCACCTCCACTCACCTCCTTTTCCTTCCGTCCCTCGATGGGGACCACCGACCTCCTCCCACTTCTGTATCCCGTCAAACCAAACCCCCAGTCCCACCCGTGATGTTAAGATCCCCTAGAACGACAACTGTTACCTTCGGAGGGACCGTCAAGGACGTTGAGACTCAGAAGTAAGAGAGTTCACACATGTCGTGCTGAGGGTCCTCCCGTTAACTTCCGAAAGTCTGACGTGCTCGGTCCGTCTCGAAGAGTTGCCACGATTGATTTACTTCTCAGGACCCTCTGAAAAATGTTAAACTTGTTTCTTATTTGTACTTTTACTTTAACTCTCAACCACCCTCTTGGGGAAGAGGGTACCTCACGACTAAGAGTTCCAGACACTCCTCACCGATGCAAGGGGTCCCCGTACACCTCTGTGGAAGACGACTTTCCTCTCTCGTCCCTCCGTCCAAAGACCGGAGAAGGGCAGTGGAAGATACAACACGAAGGACGGAAATGAGACGGAAGGGGTAGGGTAGTAGAGACCAGGGACCATGGAGAGAGGGTAGGACTAGAGGGAAGAACAGTACCGTATGTAAGGTTGTGTTTTATTCCCTTTCTCCCCGAAGGAACCACTAGGCCGTCAATTCTACGGTGCGAGGGTTACGTCCCCGCACTAAACCTACGGACCAGTCCTTTGATTCTAGGGTGTGCACGTCACCGTGTCGGTTTTTTAAAAAAAGTTTTTCCTAACATTTTGTGGACCTCTTTCTTTTCTGTGTTGTGTAAGTGTCTTGTTTCTTATTGTTGCATGAAGGCCAGTCTTTTATACGTTCGGTCTTCTGGCGGCTCACAGTAGCAATTTAATACTTTCTTTTTTTTCCTCTCTCTCCTCGTGACTCATCCTCAGTCACCACCTTTTACTCCACTACGAGTCCCCCTCCCCCCCGTCTCTGCCCCGTTACGACAGATGTGACACACTGAGAGACAACACACACACGTCTCCGTCGGAAACAATTTGGTCGAAGTTCTTTTGTTGAAGATGTGACACAGGGTCTCGCCGAGGTTTTTCGTTTGTGGGTAGGTAGTGTCACAGTGGACTTCTGTCTATGTTGACGGAGGTGAGAAGAGATAAGCGACCTTATTCGGTTGGTAAACCGGAAGTCAAATACTGTACGTAAAGACACGGGAGTTATCATATGTGAAAGTGTCTCTTAACCACTAGCGCTCTTATACTGTCCGACTGTGTATAAAGAATTCTGTGATTGTTGACATTGAACAATCCGTCCGGACATGTTTCTCCAAAATTCTCGTAGAACACAAAGTTTAAGATTTAGGTCGAGGTGAGTTCTGAGTTTGCCAATTTGAGAACGATTCCCAAAAACTAAAGAGGAGACAGTAAGTCAAAACCTCTTTGTCAAAAGTAACTCCCCTCCGGAGACACCCTTACTAGTGTGGTTTGTTAATACTACTTATGTTATTTCTACAGTTCCAACGAGTACCCTTGGACTTGTAGGAATGTTGACCAGAGTGTAAAGTCTACGTGTCCTTGAACTACCTCTTCATTAAATCAGTACCACCACACCCCACTTCAGGGAAAGTTTATTGCTCTTTGGCACTTAAGTGACTGTTCGCGAGAAGTCAAGTCAAACCTTAATTTTACATGTTTATTAACCTGAGGGACCACCAGGCCACCAATTCTTAGGTGAATGGTTGTGTCCCCTGTACCCAAGCTCGGGACCAGATCCTGCTAAGGTGCACGGAACCTCGTTCGTTGGGGCGCGTGGTCTTAATGATTCGGACTCGAGGTCTCGGACTGTCGTAATTAATGACTTCGGGCACACAGATATCGGACACGAGCCGTTGTTCTCTTAGGTGACGTCACTCTTCGGGTTCGTGGCGTTACTTCTCGTCGGGGAAGAGAGGCGTTGATCTCTTTCGGGTGTACGTCGTTACTTCTGGGTCATGTCGGTTTGTAGTTTATTAATTTTACATGTCTATTAATTTCATTTCTTCCGTTAATAGCTTAAGTACTAAAAAGTAGAAACTTTTTGAGATAAAATCCTTCTTTTATCATTCAAAAACTTGTCGCAGTTACGAGGGGTTTGAAGTCTTTGATTAATATAAACGATGTCGTACGTTTATAAATTTATACCTTTTAAAGAAAATAAGTTTCAGGGACAGTAAATGTACCCAGAGTCCAAAGTTAAAAATTGAACAAATACTGTGTATGTGGAGACATGTTGAGGTACTCCAGTAAGTTTTCTACGAGTGGTATAATTGGAACGGGTCTACAGGATAAGTAAACGTCCTGCTTCTCCACCGGTAATCGTACGGTATATAAGTCACCAAGTCCTTAATGTATGATTACTACTGTATACACCCTTACCATACTTAGTAGAACAATATTTTGTGTTGAGTTCCTCAGGAAACTTTTTTGACAACCCACTTTATTTCGGTACCTGCTTAGAGACTTTTAAGTCTCCTATACACACTGATGTCCACCGACCGAGACGGGGACCTATCCTAACGAGGCCCGTAAGACCTTGTGAACGTTCCCTTGTGTGGAGTATTCTGTTCGGGGGACGGAGGCACTTGTCTCTGCTATTGACTCGAAAGATCTTACTCTAGGATTGGTTAGTCAGTATTCGATTGGTGGAGGACCGGCTCAACACCTGACGACACAAATAGACTACGAAGACTGTTTATGGGTAAGGGTCTCCGCTCCCCTGGACGTCTTATTACGACACAAGACAGACTACACTGTCTCCGGGGAGTCGGGAGTCTCTCCTCCTCGACCATTCCAGAAAATGGAATTTCCTGACGTGCTTCCAGGTGTCATTTTACGCCTACCACATCGGGACTGCGTCGTCGAACTACTCCGCCCGACGGGCCTTCTCGAAGTCTTTCGAGTACAACTTCGGTGAGCACAAGTGGTCGACCACCTGGTCTTCCTTTGTATAGTAATCACTGTAAGCCCAGTAAATCTTTTCAATTCGTGACCGTAAACACGTAAATAGGGAGTAAGTCTAGTATTTTATCTTGTGCTTACCACAGAAAGTAAAAATTGGGGCAGAGGTCGACCACCCGGTCTCCCCTGGTAGAGAAAGTCGGAGGGGTCCGGGTGTGAGATAAGGGTCCGTCCTTCCATACCTTTAAGGGGTCTACCCACGGGCCTTGTGTCCACCGTTTTGACCGGAGGGGTCAGAAGAGACCCACCAGGATTGAGACGTGCACCCACAGTCTCTCGTCTGGAGTATTAGGGAGATCTTGTACTACCAAAACACTATTCGAGAGGTTCAAAACAAACCCTACTTGGTAGAGTCCCTTGGCGAAATCCAGATTGTGGAAACTCCCGTTTCTAGGACACGGATCTAAGAACCATGGAAGACTTCTTAGATCGTCTTGTGACACTGTACCGGAGAGGACCCGGGAGACAGGGTGAGTGGATAAACTCAGTACGTTTACCCTGGTGTCGAAGGTACTCTAGGTCACGGTAGGTTACCAGGGTAAAAGACCCCTTTCGAGTCCTGACTCCTTCACTTATCCCCCGACGTGTAACCCAAACTCCTCAATTTTTACCTGACTTACACGGCTCCTAACAAAATTACGATGAGGTCCCGGCTCGAATTTCTCTTTCTAACTTCTCGATAAATGGAACGACAGGCAGTCTTATTAAAGACACTATGACGGTTAGTGTCACTACTTCAGTTTCTATAAGGTCCACAGAGCCTTTATCAAGACGGTTCACTTAAGTCGGTACTCGTAATCTCGCCTTTTTTATTTTCTTTTGTTCCCCCCTTTTATTTCTTTTTTATAGAAAGTACTATATTGAGAAAGTGAACCTTAATTTCGAAAAGTTAAGGTTCTGTTCAAGTAAAATTGAAACCGAAATCAAAGGATAAAGATTGGTTTTTACGTCAAAGAGGAAGTGATTAAACTCTTAAAGAATAAACCCTTCGGCAAAGTAGTGATAAACTTTTGGAACAAAAACTTCGACAGTGATTTTTCGATATATTTCTTGTGTATTCTAAAAAATTACATTATGATGTATTTTTATACGTTCTTTCACTAAACATCGGATCTTGTACAACTGGAGGTTCTTTTCTTTCTAGTAGTAACAGTGGATGTTCTGTTATTTTACTAAATGTAATAATCAGATTCCAAAAGATATTGATGTTGAAAATTTAATAAATTCATCATAGTACCCTGGGATATTTATATGGTAAGACTGAAAGTTGATTGTCATTTTCAGTGTCTCTACTTGATTCACGGATTTCTAGTTTCTACACGGTTTTTAGAGAAGGATTGAAGTGACTTGGAAAAGTTTGGTTGAAGACTAACCGTTATTCTACTTGTTTTAGTAGAAAGGGTAGAAAGAGCCGAGACAATGTGGAAAGCTCCTCCACACTTATTTACTTTATATTCCTTCGTCATTACTCTACTCTTCCAATTTCCTCTACTTCCTCATTTCCTGGACCTTTTACGTGGTTGGTCTTGTGCAAGTCGAGACCTTACACTCTCGGTTCACCCGAGACGAGAGTAGAGGTCCCGAGTCCACTTGTGTCTGGAACCTGATATAAGGAATTTTCTCTCTCTTACGGACCCAGAGGTTTTGTAGTGGGTGAACGGGTACCCACCGGCGAGGACATTCACTGGGAACTCTGACGTGTTGATATGGGAGAGGGTGGGGGTCCCGACCGTAAGTTGTTAGGAATGATATGTACGGCCTAAGACACGGTCTGGGAACGAGTCGTAAGAAAGTCAAGTAAATAAGGAGGGTACCTACGAGAATCATCCATCACTATTTATGAAGTGTTTAATGACTCACCATCCCGGCCGAACTTCTCACCCCTCCCTTTACACTATCTTTACCACGCCCCTCTCTCCCGTGTAAATACTCGTGGATGAGTCCTGGTCTGTAGAATGTACTAACATGTGTGTGTGTCCTAGATACCGACATGTACCGTCAAGAACAATAGGAGGAAATTACGTACTCTTTTAACTCCGAACCTTTCTAGACAGACTAAGTTTTCAGTGTCCGTGGACGGTCCGTACATCTATTTGGTCTGTAGGTCGGAGTGTTTGAGTGACGACAATTCCCACGGATGAGGAAGTCCTGACCCCGGTTCAACTCAGAGACTCAAGGAGTGTAGAGTCCCGAGAGGATAAAGGTTGGACCTCACTCGAAGGATTAAGAATCTACACTCACTCGTCATCAACGAGTCAGTACAGGCTAAGAAACATTGTGGTTTCTGACCTCGGACGGTCCGAGGAGACCGGTACCTTAAGAGGTCCATTCTTATGACCTCACCCAACGGTAAAGGAAGAGGTCCCCTAGAAGGGCTGAGTCCCTAACTTGTACCCAGAGGACGCAACGTAAGAATCTATCAGGGTTTATATACTCGATCTTATATTTAGATTCAGAACCCCCTGTCTTCGGGACCTAAGGTCATCTCCTCCGAAATGTTATGTCGTACCATTTCACGTCTCCTCATATCATGTCCTATCCTCTAATACCTCCTGTTTCACACCCGAAGGCTTCGGTCTATCTGGTCCTAGACTTGTGTCCGAGACGGAAAATCATTTGAATACATTTCATGACTTAGAACGACTCAGGGTCGAGTAGGTATATTCTTCTTTTGGTATTACGGGTTAGATTATCTCAAGAATACTTCCATTTTACTTATTATACATTTCGAAAAAAGGGACCACCGAGTCTACCATTTCTTGGACGAACGTTACGTCCACTGGACTCAAGTTAGGGACCCAGTCCTTCTAAGAGACCTCTTCCCTTACCGATAGATGAGATCAAAAGAACGAACCTCTTAGGGTACTTGTCTCCTCGGACCACCCGATGTCAGGTACGCCAGTGTTTTTCAGCTTGTACTGACTCGTTTATTGTGAAAGTGAAAAGAAAAAGGTCTGTTGGTTACATAAAATTAAGAGAAGGAAAGAAAGAAGAAGGAAGGAAGGAAAAAGTAAGGGTAAGGTGATAGGTTAAGATGACGGAAAATCAGACATTGGAAGTTTTTCGTTGTATTAAAAAGACTTGAAGTTAAAGGAGTAAATTTTATTGTTGTTGTTCCTATCAAAGACGGTACGGATAAAGTCTCAGTAACACCTCTAGACTGTTTGGTCACACATAATCCCTTAAGACTTTTGGATGTCGTGGTATAGTTACTTTTCTGAATAAACCCCGATCACCGCGGAAAATATCACAAGTCTTACGAAGATCTGGAACTTACTTTTATACTCCCACTCCCACCCTTCCTCCGTCCGAAACCCCGACTTAGTGGATCAATTCGAAGATTCATCCATAAGTCATACGGGATATTAAACTGTGTATTAACCCCCGAATTCGTGTCTGTCATAGTTAGGTTGTACGTTCATTTAGTTCTACACCTCCTTTTGAAAAGGACAACAACATATTCGAAGGGGGCGGGGAACGAGGGGGACGGGTCCCGATCTGACATAATATTTCCGTAGAAACACCGACCATCAAATGAAAAACTAAAGAGATTCTGAGTTTTCCCTCAGGTTGTTGGTTGTTATGTCGGTGGACGGTACCCAAGGGAAGTTGAGAGGAGGGATATGGTAGTTTAGTTACTGAAACGTTTCTTGGTGACCCTTCGGTCTTCGTTGGGGGTGGCAGTTGTGAGTGTTGGTGGTGCAACTCCAGTCTCAGGGGCGAGTTCGACGGTCGTCAGTTTGGGTGTAAGTCTATTATTCGCTTCAAAGAGAAGAAAGTCCCTTCCGGTATATGTGTATATTAAACTTTACCATCGAGTGTGTGTTTTATTCACACTTTGTCGACAGTCCACCCAAATAGACATAGGGTGACTAGAATGACATTTGTGACTCGGTTCCCACCCCCCACCCCACCGTCTCTCTTAACAATCCAAATATCCTGGGACTTCGTTTCCCGGTCCAAACGAATTGTGCGAACTACCGTCTACACTCTTAGACGGTTTTGATATTAATCGTCAACTTTTTTTCATTTTCCTTCTGAGTACGGTCTTTTTGAGTAGGGTCACGAGGGGTTTGGATAAGGTCTTGCGGGTGGAGAGAGAGAGAGTGTATGTCTGTGAAATTTCCAGTGATCAGAAACGTTCGAAATCATGATTTGTAAATAAAAACAACCGTTTTCAATGAGAAGTGCATTGATTTCCCTCCTCCTGTTAATCCATAATTATTTTAGATAATCAAAGATACAACCCCCGATTCTCCCTGTCGATAGAAGGGTAAACTCAAGATTCTCAAATTTGGAAGGTAGTCATTTATTCGTGAGCCCAAATGATCGGGTCAGGAACGAACCGAGGAGGAGTTGTCCATTTAGAATGATTCAAGGTCATTCTGGGTTATAACCACCGGGGAACTCGTGACTATCTTAAACTCTCTTGTCTCGACTCCAGTAATACTCCCGAGACCAAGGGAAACGGGAAAGAGGATTGTGAGTGTGTGTGTGTGTGTGTCTCGTGGAACAGAGATACTGGCAAATAACTCGTCAGGTCTGTTTAAATGTTAATCCACCCACCCACACACTTGGTAAAGACCTTATCGTCACTGGTGGGGAGGGAAGGTTGTCTCCGACCCTTACACTTGGGTTTATCTTCCCTTCTGTTCGTACTCCGGTCCTATTTAGGGTGCTGTATGGTTCTTCGGTTTACGTTACTAGAAGTCCTGTGTGAGGTCCCTTTTGTGGTACCACTTCCGCTATAAATCCATGAAGTCCCGGTCGAGTATCCATGTCCCTCGTCTCATCATGACGGTCCTTCTCTTTTGTCCTTTCCACTCTCCGTATAGGTCCAGTGTCTCCGACCGGTAGACCGTAGGGACGGGATCCCCCTGTAAGACCACGTACTACATCTTCCTTTCTGCCAGTAGATCCCGGCCTCTCCTCTGCATGCGTAGGATACATCGTTTTGTTTTGTCTCTCCTTGTGTTTAGAATAATCGTTTTACCGGTCAGAAGGATTTTGACTTCCGCTCCTCCTGTCTTTGTAAAGGTTTTCAATTAGTGAAATGGTAAATCATAATTTATTGTAGTTCGGAGAAGACTGAGAATCGTGAGGTGTTAGTGGGTGTGGACTGTAAAGGTGGGAGTAGACGTAGACCGACGGTAGTGGTTGGAAACGAAAGTCTCAAGGTACTGACGACGATACAATAAAGTGCCGTAAAATGGGGTTCCTGGATCTCCGACCCAACGACTACCTCTGTTCGAGTTTCTCTCTAAGGTGCTACCTTTTCATCCATTCCTCCGTTGTCTGACCATTCGGCAAAACCCCCCAAAAAACCGGTACCGTGTATCAAATCTTGACACCGTAGGGTCAAGGGGCTCGTCCCTAACTTGGACACGGGGGACGTTATCTTCACTCCACAGACTTGGTGACCTGACGGTCTCAAAGGTTAGAACTTAAAAAATTTTACAAAAAATAACACCGTTTTCAGTGTAGTATGTTTCCTGTGATGAAATCGGTATAAATGGACATTTCAAGTCTCCGCGATTCGTGTAAGTGTGACAACATGTTTAGAGTGGTAGTGGTAGAAGGTTTAAAAAGTGGAAGGATTTGCCTTTGAGACAAGGGTAATTTGTGGTTCAGGGGTAAACAGGAGGGATGGAGGGGGAGTGGGAGGACCTCCCAAAAGAGTCACAGAACCCGTGTGTGTGTACACGGGACATTCCCCCGTCAGTGGCTCCGAGCCGAACGGGGTCGCGGAGGGTCGGTGGTGGGAGAGTGGAAGTAGTAGTCGTGCTGCCACAAGTCCCGCTAGTACCGGTACTACCACATGAGTTTCCTACCTCTGTGGTGCTTCACGGTCTGCGCCATGACTTTCCACACGGACAAGACCCCGTACATCGCCCACTCGCCAAACCGCGACTACCGCTTCAGCTACGTGCGGGAGACGTCCTCCCAGTGTGACCAATCGGTCCGAGTCTAGGGGGTTTGGAGCGTGGGAGTGGGGCCCCCGGAGAGACAATCTACGAATCCTCTTCTCCTGTCACCTCTTCTCCGATCCTGACCTGTTCGTCTCCACTTTCATCGTTTTCTTTAATAGACCTGTTTCGATGTCCACCCGACAGTATGTCATTCCTGAATTATGAACGACAGTATGTCATTCAGGGTATGAATTACAAAAGTCACTATTATCACCAGAGAATGTGTCGTGTACCGACTCTACTGATCCGTCCTTCGGCATGGACCACGGACGTCAGTCTTCATTTCTAGATAGAGGGGCACGTAAGGGTGTCCTGAAAGAAACGTAAACAGAATATCTGAGAATTGCTAAAGATCACGTCAAGGTCCTATTTTTGTTACTTGAGCTGTTACACGGTCTTGGTGTGAACAATGATGTTTCTCGTCATTGTTCATTCTGAACAAGAGATGGGAAGGTCGTATATGTGTGGTGACTCCCTGTGACGGTCCCTTCGTCTACAGAAGTACAATGTTACAATCGTGCACAGAAAGTGGGGGTTGGAGATCTGATTCACGACGTATTTTCATTCGTAGAATTTGTCTAGGGAAGGTCCAGTGACACGGAGTACTTTCACTTTCACAATCAACGAGTCAGTACAGAGAAACGTTGGGGTACGTGATGTCGGGCGGTCCGAGGAGACAGGTACCCTAAGAGGTCCGTTCTTATGACCTCACCCAACGGTACGGGAGGAGGTCCCCTAGAAGGGTTGGGTCCCTAACTTGAGTCCAGAGGGGGTAATGTCCGTCTAAGAAATGGTAGATCGGTGGTCCCTTCGGGTGAGGATACGAAATAAGAATCCGAAATTTGTGTCATCTACGAGGTTTCTACAAGTAAACTACTGGTTGATTTTGTAAAAGGGGGTTAAGAGATTAAGTATCCTCTCACCTCTTGTAAGACAAAAGGAGGTCGCGACGACCAGACTGTCAGGAAAGACCTCAGGGGCGACGGAGCACGAGGTCTGGGGGAACGAAGTGGAGCAAGAAGAGGTCCGACGTGAGAAGGTAGTAGAACAGGGGAACGAGGACCTTCCACTACTACTACTCTCGGTGTTTCTACAACTGTTTCTTCTTTCCCTTCTGGTGCTTCATCTGGTGCATTTTCTACCTGTAGAGGTAGGCCAACGACGCCGAGCCCGGAGCCAGAAGGAGGCAGTGTAGCTGGCTCACGACGTTCTGAGACCCCTGTCTTTCTCCTCCTTCCGTACCACCTCCACCAGAACCGTCGACGAGACTGAGTTCCGAAGTAATCGACTATACGGGGGATAATATATGTGTATACTAAAAAAAAAAACTTATACCTGGTAAACATTTCAGAAGTAACTTAAGCACTGTATAACGTCTTCGTCAAAATACAAAACCAAAAAACCCGTGATGCGAACACCCAAGAATTAAGGGGTTGGTCCCTGACTCGGATAAGTACGACGTAACCTTCCTTTTGAGAATTGGTGACCTAGTGGTCCCTTCGGGGGACGTAAAAGAATAAACTGAGAAAAAAAAAAAATTAAAAATAAAAATGAAATAAAATGTTATGACATAACCAAAACGGTATGTAACTGTACTTAGGCGGTACCCACATGTACTTAAAGGTTTGTACTTGGGGGGAGGGTGGAGGGTGGGGTATAGTAGGGAGACCTAGTAGGGGCACGTGGTCGGGGTTCGTAGGACATAGGACGTAGCTTGCATCTGACCGCTAAACAAAGAATGTACTATCATATGTACAAAGTTACGGTAAGAGGGTTTAGTAGGAAATTTGAAGTACCTAGAAGGTACTTAAACCCCGAGGTTTTGGTTCAGCCACCGCTAGACCACTGGGGGTTCGGTGACGACAAAGACCGGGGACACGACAGGGTCTAGGTTGAGGATTCGTGGTCTCACTGTAATAAAATATCAACTCCAACAATACTTTATCGTTCTGAGACGTTAAGGGGAAACCGTAAAACGACGGTTGTCTCATACGACGGTGGTTTTTCACCACAGAACCAATAACGGTTCAGAGACTTTTTTTAGTCGGACGTCGACACACGATTCAGTGAAGTCAGTACAGACTGAGAAACGTTGGGATACCTGACATCGGACGGTCCGAGGAAACAGGTACCCTAAGAGGTCCGTTCTTATGACCTCGCCCAACGGTAAAGGAAGAGGTCCTCTAGAAGGGCTGGGTCCCTAGCTTGATCGTGGAGAATGTAGAGGACATGACCGTCCACCCAAGAAATGGTGATCGCGGTACTCGTCGTATTTTTTTGACGTAAGAATGAAAACGGTATATTCCATACTAGTGTCTTTCACAGGGACCCAAGACGGTCGAGTAGGAATTGGGAGTCGGAGAGAATACAGGTCCCAGTTGGACCTACTATTTACACAGATTTTGTCAGGAGTCCCTGAGAGGATTTCGTACCTCTCGACAAGTTTCAAGTAAACAAGACATTCTCAGTCTACCGAGGCAAGTCGAGGTAGTCTAGGGCGGACTAAGGACAGACTCCCTAAAAGTAAGAAGGAGAGAGGACGGACAGAGTGGATGAGTCTTGGTGAATGGAAGGAACCATATTATGGGTTCCCAATCGGAACAAGTAGAATTTAGTCGAAGAGTTTCGTTTGTGTACCAGGGTCGGGTCGAATGTCTGTTCATGCGGTTCAGTTTGGGTAATGAGTGACTCCGGTAGGAAGGGGACACCTCTGTCACTTCTCTCAGTCGTCTCGGGTCTACTACAACAGTATTACCTTAAGTACCGCGAAGGTGAGAGCCGGAAAGTGGAGGTAGAACAAGAAGAGTACTAGATGTATCAACGGAGATTTTGGTCTCGTCTTTACTTGGTCTTGGAACAGTGATATCAAGTGTCTTCTCGTTTCTTTAAGATCCCTGACGTCATTGCATGGGATCATTAATACCTTAATAACCGTAAGTTTACGTTCCTTCCTCCCCAAAATAATACTGTCGTATAATAGTACCTTGTTTTTACTCTAAAGCACGGGTTATCTGTACCTTCTAATTTAGAATTAGGAAAGTGATCAACGACCCACTTTCACTTTCACTTTCGGCGAGTCTGTACAGACTGAGAAACACTGGGGTACCTGATATGTCAGGTACCTTAAGAGGTCCAGTCTTATGATCTCACCCATCGGAAAGGGAAGAGGTCCCCTAGAAGAGTTAGGTCCCGAGTTTGGGTCCAGAGGACGTAACGTCCGTCTAAGAAAGGGTCAATTCGGTGTTCCCTTCGGGTCAATCAACGACTCATTAGAACTCGTCGAATTTGAAAGACACGGAGTTGAAGGTGTAGATATTACACGTTTCTTCTGGGTAGAGTCTTCCAGTACTCTTTCTAAATTTTAAATTTGGACTACACTTTACAGGTACGGACTGTGTTTTCTCCATGAGTTAGTTTTACGTCGTGGAAGTATAAAACTGAAAACAAAAGGGGGTTTCACGTTACCTAAATTGATTCTCTTTCTTTACTGGATAGACATTTCCCTCCTCACCTGGAATAACTTTGTGTGAAGTCGTCTGTCACTCACGACGCGCGACCTCCGTGAGTGTACGTGAGGGAGACACACAGGAACCTTGACAGGCACGTCATCTTCTTGAACGGGAACTTTTCGACTTGGCGCTACTGTCGTTTCTACTTGTACTTCTCGAATATCTGTTACTCATACAACTTCTGCAAAAAGTTCCTCCACTGGTGTGTCAGCTTCTGTCGGACTCTTGTCTTTTTTTTTCTCGGGACCACACACTCAGGGACCTTACCGGACACCCATACGGACGTCGACTTACCCTGGGCGTATTGGTCGTCGGCCGCGAGCCTCTTCCACGGGGTCTTCTATGGTGGGATGATTCTTCACTGTGAGTGTCCTAAGTCCGGACCGGGGATTGGACCAGTACTGATGTCGTTTTGGACGGTGAACCCTCCCCTTGTGTACGAGACTTAGACTTTCCTTTGGGCTTCGTCTTCTCTGGTCTACCGTCGTCCGTCACCTCCTTCAGGAGACACCTTAAGGTAATGCACATAAAGTGAATCACACTTTGTCTTTACATAACGTCTTTTCCCTAGGAGCTTTAGTAAATCGGACAAAATCCGTAAGTTATCCGATTTACTAAAGTTCCTAGGGAAAAGACGTTATGTAATTTATCGAATAGATATTTGGAGTAAATAAACCCCGTGTAAGAATCTAAAGCAAACAGATGACTTATGCATAACGAAAGGGAAACGAAAGATTTACCCCACCCCTCACTATTTGGTAGTAGAAACAAGGAAAATTACTATAAGGCATTATTCAAGTATGTAAATGGGGGTTGACGTAAGGTGTAAAGTCTATTTCCAAGAGATCAAATTTTCGATTGACACGGCCCAAACTTCTAAGTTGTCCACTACACCCTTCCCCACTCTCTACGGAAGAATCTCTGTCCTCCTGACTTCCTGTCTTGGTCTTTGCGTGAAGTCAGGTTCCGTGACTTAGAGGGAGACCTCTTAGGGAAGATCCGGGATGAGGCACTTCTCGATGTGCCCTTAAGTTACATAAAGTTTAGTAAAACCCCAACAAAAGATCCAAACATCCAAACCGCGTGACCGCTCAGATCGGGGTGTCACCGGGACGCACACTCACCAACGGAGAAGTGCCACGACCCACTTGTGACGACCAAATTAATCAAGTCGTGGCGTCCCTTACCCTCGGTGTGCGTCTGAGTGCCTTAATAGTCTAGGTGGATGTAAAGGGAGTCCAATACCTCGACGTCTCGCTCCGCGGTCGGGAAGGATTAATTAACCTTAATCGGTTCCAACCCCCGCGGAAGAGGTCGGACCACTCATTGTGGTAGGCGGGCAGACTCGAGAAGAGACCCGGTGTCGTATCGAGTCTCCTCTACTCTGGTCACCTGGACCCGACGCCGATTGCTGTCTCCAACAACCCGGGGTCCCGAGGACCGGTGCAAAACGACCCCCTTTCCGTCTTTCCTTACAAGTGCCCACGACTCGGTCCGGCCCGGGACACAACCCGGGTAGTGGTACCCTCCACGGAGTAGGTCCTCCCCTCCGGCCCGTCACCTCCTCCCCTCGTCCGCCACTCCTGTGAAGGACACTCCGTACTCGGAGAGAGGAGTCCTTGGGTAAGTTTATCGTTCCTGGGACCCGAGACTCTCCTTCGACACAGAGTCGGTCAATCCCCAGAAAGTTTTCTCTGGAAGGACACTAGGATTCGGAGACTAGTTGGACCAACCGAATGGTAGGGGGACGTCTCGGTCTCCCGACTTTCCCTTCGTCGACCCCACCACGACCATCTCCTACCCACCCCTTATAATCTCCACTACATTTGAGTCACCCTGTCTCCTTACCCCTCGTACCCCCAGGGGTCAAGGGACGGGTCACCACTGACCGAGAGTAAGCGTCCTTATGTCCCTCCTTCTTGAAGATAGGGTACTCCGAAGTCGAAGGTATTGTCGTCGTCTACACACACCCTCTCCGGCCAAGGTGTACGGTCGTTGGACTCCCGTCCTTCGGAGTCCCTTCCTCGCGTCCTATCCGGTAGTCCGGTCCCCCGTCCCCTTCGGTCTGAATCTGGATACGTCTGTGTCCAGAACTGTTATCCCTCTTGAGTCGACGCCTTCGAGTGAAGGGGTAAAGAAGAGACGTCCACGGCTTTTAGACAGGAACCCGTTCAATAACTGGATAAGTACGGTGTTTTTATACTTCGTAGTTCGGATCTTCCAGGAAACAAAGAGATCTTAGTGCTCCTTTCTTTGATAGGGTCCAATGAAACAGACTGGTTCATATGTCTGGTACTGTGGGTCTCGAGAACAACGAAGGTAAGACCATAGACTGGGTGGAATTGGTGTGCCCTCCAGGGTCCTGTTTCGGTGTGTTCCAAGAAGGATACTGAACAGTCTTACCCATCTTTTATGGAGGATCTAAACCTCAGTTCCCCACTTTCGGAGGAACCTCTCAAGAACCCTGCAACCAATAAAAGGAAACTCTGATTCTGGGAATCAAAATCGTCTGTTTTTCTTAGGATCAGGAGTACACTCGTTGTCCTTATAAAGGTCTTTATTAAGAGGGTTTCGTCCGGTTACCACCGATCTCTCCTTTTTTACCTGTTTCCCCTCGACTTCCCTTCTTTAACCGCTTGTAGTGGAACTCGAACCCGTTCGCGAACTACCAGAAGTCGCCGGAGTCCTGTGCCTCTTGGGAGTCCCTGAACTACCAGAACTATAGGGCCGGGAACAACCAAGACGTCTCTTCGGGGTCCCTTAGTGTCCTGTCCCCTCTTAATTTCTCTACCAGTGTGATGACGTAATTGTCTCGTCCCGCTTCCCCCTCTCTCCGCCAGTTCTCCGATCTTTGACCCAGTCTCATCTGAGGAAGTCCCTCTGGGGGTTCTTTGTACGAGGCCCTTTTGAAGGGTTAGTGGTGGGTCCCACATGTGTGAGTGTACGTGCGTGCATGTGAGTGTATGGGTACATATGCGTACGTCTCCCTCTGTGCCCTGTGGTGTCTCCGTGGGTACGTGCACACAAATAGTTGTGAAGAGGGGGAGGGTTGTCGGTCTCGGTGCGTCGAGTACTGGTGTGACCGGTTTACCTTTACCTACTATGTGCCTGATTCCTTGTCCCGGTATCGGGTCACACCTACCCGTGGTACGGGTCGGATCCCTCAGAAGTCGTCTTCCGAGAGATTGTTATAACCCAACCGGTCTTTCAAGGAAACCCAAAAAGGTACTGTAGAATTGTCTTTGTGTGTTTGAAAAAACCGGTTAGATTATAAACGACTTAACTTATCCCTCGGGGTCAACTCTCGTTCAGAATAGGTTTCTGAGTTGGATCAGGAAGGAAAACCAAATATCCAACCAGTGGAGACGTGTCAAGGTCCCTCTCGTCCCACTCCTCCCGACCGTCCCTGTCCTACGGGAACGACACGGTCCGACGGACGAGGTCTCTGTCGTACAGTACGTCCGAAGGTCGGTCCTGGAACCGAGTGTGGGGGTAATAGAGACACGTCGACCGAGAAGGACGTCAGGAAGGGTAAAGTTCGGGAGACGTAGGTCGTGTTTGACACCTGTCGGATGTCAACCCCCTCCGGGTTTGACGTCGGGGGCGGGTGGAAATAGGAACGGAATGTCGATTCCTGGGAGGGGGAAGTCGGAGAGTTTTTACAAACGAGGATCATCTGTTTTATGTAGATAAAAGTCCTTCCTTTACTTATTCAGTTGGACGTAAAGAGAGAGGTGGGGTGAGTAGGGGACTCTAGAAACGTAAGTTCAGTTTGTTCACGTTAAACATTTTGTGTGTCTACCATCCTTTACTCTGAGATTTATCACTCGAGTCCGAGGCCAAGAAGGGAGTGTGACCGGGTCTAATGGTACCGTGGCTGTTAGTTTTCTTTACCCTAGGTAGATCTTGTAGTCTACCTTTGAGGTTCCGAAGATGGACAAAAGGTGGGACGGAAGGGACGGTATGGGTAGGAGGGTCTGTCCTTCTAGTTTCCGGTAGATAAGAAAGTATGTTCCGTTCCGTCCTTCTGTAAATTACCTTATGACTGACTGATCTTACATATAAAAGTCTGGGAGAATTTACCAATATTAGGTACTGGATATTCAGTGAAAATGAGTTGACATCTAGACTTACATCTATTGGGTTTTCATAGTGTAACCATAGTTACCGGAAAACGTAGGTACCCAAAACAGATAAACTATTTCCAACCAGTTATTTTGATAGATTCTTCCGTTGTATTTTCGGGTTTATGTGTAGGTTTGGTCATTCTTACTAGTAAAAGGTTCTTTCGAACCACTGAGGGTCAAAACCAAAAGAATCTACAGTTACTCTTGTGTGGTGAGTGTATTTGAGTGGTGACGAAAGAGTCACTCAGTCGAGGAATGGAGGGTTAGTGTGTAAGAGGGAGGAGGTGGGGTAAGGGAAGTTTCTTTTGACTTCTTTTTTTATAAATGGGGTTTCGTAAGGATACCTCCTAGGTTCGTCCTTCGTCAAATTTTTTTTTTTTTTTCTCCCCGCCCCTTACCTCTCTTCCCTCTGTCAGTCATTTGAAGTCCCTCTTTCCTCTTAAATCCCACTACCCTTTAACCTCTTTAGGTCTGGGCCCACTGGGGCGAATGTCGGAACCGTGAACGTCTCAGGTGTGTGAAACACTTTCCTTCCCGGTCGAGTGGTACCGAGGTATGGGTGGAGAGATGGGACCTTTCCGGTTCCGGGAGACGTCCGTAACCACTACGACGGAGATTGGACTACCGTAAGGGGTTCAACATGTAATAAAGTACCTCGGAACGACTTGACTTCAAAAGATTTACATCCGAAAGTGCAGGAGAAGGAATCATCAGAAGTCAGTTTGAGACAAAGGTCACTTACATATTCTATAGTCTTATCTCCTTTTTACGGATGAGACCCGGTCTTTGATACACAACCCCTTCCACAAAGTTTCGTAGCACCGTATAAATACAAATACTTCCTAAAGTAAACCTCTCCCTGTGCGTTACAGGTCCTCTCCCGATGAGACTGTAGAGAGTTTTCGTGTCTTCCCGGTGTAATGTTTAGGTCGAACTTAATATCCCCTTCCGTGACAGATAGTTCCAGGACTACAGTGTGTTTCTCTACGGAAAACTATTTAATTTACTGGTGGACAGGAAACACTCGATAAATGACACGTCGACCTTCTGTTTAGTGGGGACGAGATCGCCACCCCAAACTGTTACTGTGTTTATTTCTACCTCTCGTACTTATATTTTGTATACTCTATACTCCTGATTGAAATTATAAATAAGAACCGGTCTGAGTCACAATTCGTGAAAATCGAGTTGAGAAATAAACCTGTAGGCTCTGTGAAATCGTGTTTCCATAATGGTAGAGACAAAGTGTCTACTCTACGACTCTCCAGCTCACGAACCGTGACCGTCCCACTCGACCCTGAACTTGGGTTCAGACGTACTGCAAGTCTCGAGAGCGAGGCGTGGTGATCGAAGACACGGTCGTCCAAAGGCAAGGTCCGAGACAGTTTACCGAGTGGTTTAAGATCTCGACCTTCTCTAGGGACTTTAGGAGAATTGACGTTTGTTTTGACGTCGGACCCCTTCTACACGGAACGTATTCTAGAGTCACTCACTCGGGGTCACGGTACCCACTTGTCCGGACGACGATACCTCTTTACGGATCTTAAGTCGGAAACGAAGAACCAACTGTCAGACGACACTTCCCATGAAAAAGAAGGAAATTAAAAAAAATACATGGTATTTGAACACAATGTGGTGGTATACGGTGTTCGTTTCTGAAGGTCACTGCTAAAATAAGTCCCTTACCGGGGTATAACCTTTCATATAATGACAAGTGACATTTACAGTTTACTTACCAACAAACTCTTAATTTAGGGTTCCGGAATATTTGGAATTTAGAGAGCGCACTATTAGAGGTTTAAGAGTCTTCTGTCTCCATTACAGAAGAGGACTCAACATTGTCACAGAAGAGTACGTACTCTGACCTGTGCACCATCCAGTCGGTTTATATGGAGATTAGGTGAGTAAGCTGTCGTGACTACCTCAGAAAATATTTACAGACCGTAATAGGATTCATGACCGATGTACCAACACTTGTTTTGTTTACTCCAGGGATGGGAGAACCTCGAGTGGATTAGATCCTCTCTTCTGTCCAAAGTTTATTCGTTCGTTCACTTACTTCGATTTTGACGTTCGATTTACGACACCCCTTTTGTCTTAGTAAACTAACTGTTAAGATGGTTTTGTTGATGGACCCAGTGGTAGAGGAAGGATCCGGTGTACGTAGAACTCCTCTTCGATTTCCTCTTAGAGGGTATGGGACTTCGCTCTCTTCTCACCCTAGTCACCTACCCGTCCACCAGATCCGAAAGAAGAAGGAGAATCGAGTCCTGAAATTGGGGTTCTTGAACTCTAGGTCAACTCAGATTTACTCGAGTAAGAGTGTCTATGGGTAACGTACTTCCTTCCAAGTTATTAAAAACAAGGAGAGTGTGTGAGTCTATTTCCCGTCTTTAAACGACAGATGTTAATTATGATAGGGTTCTAGAATCATTTTATAGCACGATACCTTGTTTCCCCTAGAGACTCGTCACACGAACACACAGGGAACAAAGCCCTTCACCTTAAGAAGTTGCCACGTGAGACTAAACTTGTCGACTGACGCTGGCGGGTCCAGGACCGACCTCCCGACAAACAGGGTAAGACTGAGGGTGTCTCACCTCGGTCCCGATCATTAATCTGTGTCCGGTTTTCATTTTACTTCTAATCAGTAACGAGACATGTAGAAAGTGTGTCCAGAGAGTGACGTCTCGTCGGTGACTTTTCGATACGAGAACTCACCGACACTTTTTCGTGCGAACGTAAGAGTCAAAACAATTCTATGTAAAGTCACGTCAAACTTTTAAAAGTGACTTTACTTTCCTTATGAACGGTTACTTCGGTGTCTCAGTCCTTTTCACAGTTAGTTGTTACATCGGGGGTAATTAATTTTATATAGTATGTAAATGTGTTCTCGGTCCGGTTTGACGGAGAGGGTTTAGGAACGTATCTTCTTAGTAAATTCGGTAATAGGTTGAGTTGTTCTAACGTTCCCTTCCGAAATAGTTTGATTCTCCTGTTGGAGAAGTTCATGAAGTTGACTCCGTGTAACAAAATCTTTTTTTAAGTACTCGAAAAATGTCTAGTAGATTTATATTAGTAAACTATTGTGAAACGATCAGAAACGATGATCTACATATTAGTCTTAAAAAAAATTGTGACGGATCGATTAATCACTTTAAAAGAGTCAAAATTTTTAACTGAGATTGCACTCCTATTAAAGTATACACTCCTACATGACCGAGGTGCGATTATCCCCGAGTCAACCCGAGGGGTAAAGGGGTAAATGATATGAAGAATGAATAAACAATTCAAGGACCGACGAGAGGTCTTTTATTGACGGTGCAAAGAGAAAACAGAGTAGTCATTTTCTACTCTTAAAAGGTCGAGTTGACCTTTTAGACGGGAGGTCTAAAAGGTACACATTAGTGAGTAGTAAGTGGTATTAGAACGAAAGGTCGAAGTGGCGGGGTGGGGGGTGGGGGACGTTGTATGAAAGAGTTTTCTGAATTTAACTAAAGACGATCCTTGACTGAGAAGAAAGTATCCTCCCACGAACCCCCACCCCCTCTGTCGGTCCTGTGACCCAAGACTTTTCGTGGAGGCAGAAAATTCACCTTACCAGGAGACGGGAGGGGACTCGGGTCGTCCCTTGTCATTACCCTAAAATTCCTTAGAGAACACAGTCCCCTTACCTGTCCCATGACCTTACATTCCCCCGTCACCCCAATACGACACTCTTTGAGACTTGGAAGGATTTCACAGACCTGATAATAATTCATCAGTTATTATTACGGATTGATTATATTATGTTTCATAAAGTGCGATATGACCTGTGTTATATAAAATGGAATGAATTAAGAGTGTTCTGGTTTTATCAATAAAAATTAAAGATGAATATCTACTCATTCATCTTCAAGTCTCTCGTTTCCACCCAATTATTAATTGTTGCGATTCACATAAATTGTGGACTGAGACTTTGGATCCGAGAGTAAGTGCCGCAATACTAAATACTACAATGTTACGGAAAAGTGTATCTTTGGTTACCGCCCAAAATTGGTTTCTTCCTTTGTCGTTTTCTTTGGTCGTCAAGTACTCGAGTTTATGACTCGGTAGATAGGATCATAGGAAGTAGTCAGATCCCGGATACTCCCAAGTACCCTTCTTTTTCTATGTCTACTTTGTCGTTCTGTCTGTTCCAGTCCTTACGAAAGAGGTAGACCAGGTGGTCCAGAACAGACAAAGGTCCGTCTCTTTCTCCTAGACACCCTGTTCCTCTTTAGGTATGGTTCGGTGGTGAAACTGAAATGTCTCCAATTACCGAACCTTACTTCATCTTGATGAATCTTGATAGAACATTCTCCATCTTCCCTCGAATTACATTTCGTCTTTCGGGACTTGAGTTTTAGTTTTAATAGTCAACAAATTCTTGACCAAAACGATAATAATGAGTTTACTCAGTTTGATGAGTTTGGAGTCCGTTAGGTAAAAAGTTGACACTTTGTCCTGACATCTCACTGTTTACTTTATTCTTCACACTTTCGTGAAATTTTTAAGATTTCGGGGTACCTTCACTCCTTCTTCAACGGGGAGACGTAACCGGTGTGGACGGAGACCTTTGTCTTGAGAGGTCATGAGTTACAGTTCCGATCCAGGAGATACACTCCGTAGATTTAGGTCGTGAAACTGGAACAGTGAATGGTCGGCGACGGTAAACCCCTAATAAAAGGGAGAACTGGGTATGGAGTCGTAGAGAACCCTAGTGGGTCCCGAGATTTAGGAAACCCGGAGACGGTCGAAAGAAACAAGACACTCGTCTCGTGATCGAGATGCGATTCACCAATCACGTATTGAGAAAAGAAGACCGTATACCTGGAGTCACTCGAGGGACACGTGTGACTAATAACGGAAACGTTTGAAAGAGGAAACGTTTTGTGGTCGTGATATGAGAGTTACCTTCCATAAAGACAGATTCGTGACTCTTCGTCGTTCTCTATCGTTTCGTAGATTGACACACACATAATCCAGCAAAGTCTGTACAGACTGAGAACACTGGGGGTACCTGACATCGGGTGGTCTGAGGAGACAGGTACCCTAAAAGGTCCGTTCTATGACCTCACTCAACGGTACGGAAGGAGGTCCCCTAGAAGGGCTGGGTCCCTAACTGGGGTGTAGGGACTACAGAGAACATAACCGTCCACCCAAGGGTTTCCGAACGGAGCGCTAAAACAATAAGTAAGACTACTTGTCACCGGACTAGATAGAACGAAGAATCAGAAGTATTAGACTTGTATGGGTTTCTGGGGAGTAGACAACTAGAAAGATGTTTCCGTGACCACGGTCGATTTCAGGTCGGGTATGTGAGGGAGTCGACCTCTGATTAAGTATTACGATCCGACACGGAGACACCCACACCTACTTCGTCTACCGACCGTCCAGTGTACTAGACTCGACTATGAAAGGTTCAGAGCAGTATTTTAGAAGACTGAGTTTAATGAGCCTTTGGATGAAAATTTATACCTCCCGTGACACTACTGAAAGGTGATTAGGACGTCTTCACCCGAGTAGGGTATCGACACTTCGGAGTAAAAGAACACGACCCATGAGACCCTGGTCTCAAACCAATCAGTTTGACAACCCATGGTACACCTAACCTGGTAAAGTAAAACGAACCAAGACACTGGTGTTCGACTCTAGAATAAATGTTTGTTGGTTGAGAGGTTAAACACGAACGATTATTTCTCTCTATAAATCCACAAGTATGAGCAACAGAGGTATACTATTTTCAGGGATTCGTGTGTAAGATGTCTCCCAAGGGGTCGTCGTGGTCACCGTAAACATTGTCTGTTACGTAAAAGGTCACAAGTAATTTTTTGTACGTACGACCCCGAATTTCTGTCGTCGTCCATCTGACCCTTGAATAGAGCAAGAAAGTCTGTGAAGGAGGTACACGATGGTGGTACTGTGAGGAAAGAGGGAGGGGTTGGGTCATCCGTTCCACCGGTCCCGTGTTTTATCTCGTCACCCTTGGGGTTCTCGGACACCAGTAATTAGTAGAAGTCTCAGGGACGACCCCGTGTTTCAGTCTATTTCAGTGAGAGCTCCACTGAGGATTTCGACCTCAGAGTTCGTTGCTGTAGGAAGATAGACAAGTACCGACCTTTAAAGGTTAAGGTCGAGCCGACTGTAGGATTTAGGTGTCAATTACCCGATGGACTACCGATTTAAATTAAAATTAGGAAGTAAGAGAAGGTGTCTCGCGACCTTGACCTACTTGACAGACCGAGTCACCATTTACCCAGAAGGACCGTACCTCATCCTGAAACAAGTGGAAAGAGGGAGGAGGTTCTAATTACACATCAGTATCGAAGGACATCCTCTGTAGGGAAGTGCCAATATTCTTCCTCCCGACAGTTCTTCGTTCGGGTCTTCCGTTTCGAACTCCAACCTCTCCTGACGGAATCCGTGTCGTCGGACGTTTCCTGTCCTCCTTCCCAGTCCGTCCACACTCCACTTTACAGTTAACATAACAATGGTTCGAGACGGTTCACACTCGTGCACGGTCGTAAAGTCAAGATTTATCAGTGAGGAAAGAGTACACACGTGTCAGGGTGGAAGTGTTTGCGTTTTGGTCTCGGGCTCACGGTAAAGGTTCAGATTTTACCAGACACGAACATATAAAGTAACTTTCCTAAGTCTTAGTCGAGACAACGACGCCGACCAAGACTTACGTAAGTTTTCTGGAATAGGTAGACTCTCTGATCCCGTCTCCCAATTCACAGTCTTTCACTGTATGAAGTCACTTTTCTTACATTATTTTCGATTACACCCTTAAGGCAAGGAAGACCGTAGTTCTCCGTCTAACTGAGTACAAAATGAAAGGACCGATTCGTGACTTATTACTTTCCGGTTCTCGCCGACACTAGGTCTCGGAGACGCACGGTCCTTCAGGACTGGAATGGAGCACGGGACGATACTACCTTTTACCATTACCCTTCGAAAGTCGAAGAGTACTTGGACGTACTGAGATTGACTACATGTCTGGACATAGGTCCTCGTCTTAAGACCAGTAAAAATTTGACACAACTCTTCGGTAGTATTCGGAGTCTGAATGATAAATCTTAGGTTGGGCCCTGTCGAGCGAACCACTGAACTGAACTCGACCAGTTCGTTGTACAACATCTCGTTATCGTTACTCCTCCCCCTCCACGGGTCCGACCGCACGTCCTAGTGTCGGAAGGGCAGGAGGGGACGCCAGTGAGGACTCTCCGTCGGTCCGGGTGGCGGACGGGTCCTTCGGGAAGCGACTTGTACCTGCTGTCCTTAGGACCCCCGGTCTGTCGTCACGGTAGGGACCTGTCTTAGGGTGTTCCGAGTACTTGAGTTGGGCGTATCACCTGTGTTCTGAGGGGATGTTCCGTCGACTGAAACCCACACCGCGGGGTTTCACTCCCCGGGTTACACGTCTATGGGTCTTTACGGTTCCGACCTTGGTAGAGACGAAAGGGTGGGTCGTTCTACCCTTCGTCTTCCCTACCGTTGTCCCACACTCTTGTGACCCTTTTCGCCAAAGGCCAGAAAGCCACCTGTTATTGGTAGTTTGTCCTTGTTGTTGTTGTTTTCTTTGTGGTGGGAGAAAAAGTTTATCTTTTTCTATTTTTCTCTTACCAAAGTCTCTGGATCAGTAAGTGGTCTGAAAAGAACTTTGGTGTCCCTCCTTTTCTGTGTCAGTCCTGTAAATGTCCGCCGTTTGTGGCAGAAGTGTCCCGGTTCTTCCGCGCCGCGAGACTCCCGTCACCCTACTCCCGCGGTGGGAGACGGTCTTCGGGTGGGCGGAGATGTGTCCAATAACCCGAATCCCTCCCTCTGGACTCACAAGAATCTTTACGAAATATTACATTTTCACCTGCCCTTTCTTGCCTTTTCCACGATAGTGTCCATAGAAAGGCAAATAAAAGAACAGGGGACGATACGGGTGTACGTCTTTTATTTGGGGACATGGGAGGAGGAGTTTTCAGTTATTTCAGGGGCGCACCTTAAACAGCTCAAATGTAATATTTCTTAGGGAAGTGAACTACACGTACCGATGTCTCTTCTGTCTAAGGAAAGCCGGTGACGTCTTTATCGTGTATACAAAGGTCTTTTGTATGTACCGCTGTCCACGTCTGGAGACGGCACCTTCCCGAGTCGAGAGAGACTCTTAAGTCGATCCCCGGTAAGAGAGGGGAACCAAACCGCACAACGAGAACCTTGAACCCGACCCAAGACTCTTCCGAGACCGACGGTCACCTTCCCTATGGTTCAGTGAAGACTGAAGACTCCTCGGTACCCTTCGACAATGGTACCGTTAGTGGTAGCCAAGACGAGTTTAACTCGGAAAAATCTTCGGAATCATACCGCTCCAAGTTAAAGTTCCAACCCCCCTCTCTCCCGTCCTCATTACAATACACTTACTACCTGTACTGATCCCCTTTTTTATACCCTTCACTGTTACTTTCGACATAGGTGTCCCTCCCTCCAGGGACTGTTCGGATATCTTTCTGAGTATACAACAAGGACGACCGGACTCAGGGACTGGGGCGGTACGTCACCCTGTATCCTGAATAAAACTACAGTCGAATGGGGTCCACTCCGGGAGTGAGACGACCGTCCCCTTTGAGACCGATCGGGATGACTTTACTACTCTATCGACTTAAGAGACCCGGGAATTACTCATTTCCCTCCCTTGTCTTAATCATTCTCGCTCGTGCGTTCGTTCTCTGTCGTAATGGACCTAGGGTCGTTCGCACTACTTCCAGTCTCCTCTACCCCTCACAGGGTATTCGTCCTCCTTCCCCTCTCCTCCGATACGTACCGTTCGAATCTTCCTACGATTGTTTTCTCTCACACTCGTTCAAGGTAAATATGAAACCTCTCTTTACTTTTTTTTAAGTCCTTCACTGTAGTGATTTTCGTTCACTACCTAGTTTTGCGAGTTAGGTAGTGTATGTACACCTAAGGTCTTCGTCTCCTTAGGACCCCAGGGGACGTGACATGGACCAGACTCCTGGTTGTCTCTCCGAAGCCGAGGCCCCGACAATTCCGAAGGGGGACGTCGGTCGTGGTTTCGATGGTGGTGGTGCAAAGTTTCTCCGTCTCTCTTTCTTGTTCTGTCTACTGTGGGAAGGTCGGGTAGCAGTGACGAGACCCAGCCTCCTCTCTGACGACGTGACACCTCTGCTCCGACCGTACGTCTCTCGGAAGGAAATTGTGTGTGGAGGAGGGGTGACCGTGGTTGTGTCTGGTCCACACATACCTGCTATTGGTTCAGAACCTTTGGCCTGCCACAAGTAGAAGTTGATAAACGTAGGTAATACGTAATTGCATAAAACGACGCATAAGTGTGAACTACTGTACTTCCTCTTACCTTCGTGTTCGTTCCCTTAGGTGTAAATGACTAGTGAAACCCGGTCCGGGACCCGATTCACGAACTTTGTGTAGTAAGACAAAGGAACAGTCTCTACTCTTTGTTTTCAATTTACCCAATTATGGAACGATACAATGAGATCCGGTACTTCGACCATTCGCCTCCTCGACCCGGAAGGACTGAGATGTCGGGTGGGAGAAGGAGGGTGAGACGGGACACTGGGGTCACTCGAGACAAGAAGTTCTGCCCCACCGGAGGAAAGATATACGAAGAGAAAGAAACAGGGAATAAAGAAGTTTCGTTTTTGAATAAAAATGACTCTAGTTTTGTTCTCTCTTGTTATACTACTTATTACATGTGTTTACTTAACCTTTTTACTCTACCCTCGAACTGAAATTTTTGACTCCCCATTCTAAATAGAGACTGTTTTTGTCGTCTAGAGGAATCCTGTTTCCATTAGAAACCATAAAAAAAGGTACTTCCTCTTCCTTCTCCTTGATCTTCAGGGGAATCGTCTCGGTCTCAACGGAAATAAAAATAGAACGAGACTGTCAGGTGTGTGCCTGGTCCAACAACCCTTTTATGAAAGCACTTTAGAGGAACCCTTGTCAAGTCAAGTCAACGTGTTAGAACAGGTTGAGAAACGTTGAGGTACCTGACGTCGTACGGTCTGAAGGGACAGGTAGTGGTTGAGGACCTCGATCGAGTTTGAGTACCGGTAGTTCAACCACTACGGTAGGTTGGTAGAGTAGGAGACAGTAGGGGAAAAGGAGGACAGAAGTTAGAAAACGAAGGAACACTTCCCGTACTCACTGAGGTGCACTGAGATTACCGCAATTATGTGACCACGTGTATTCCTGTTCCCCGTGACCTCAACAGGACTACCGGTCGGGTGGAGTCCCAGTGTTCAGTGTAAGTCGGACCAAGAGGAAACCTCCCAGGGGAGACCGACCCCGTCGTTACCTGTGTCAGACGAAGGTCCAAGACCCTCAAGAGTTTAAGAATCGTGTCGTCCCCTGGAAAGTAGAGAGGATGTCTGTCTCGCGAGGGGTTAAAATCAGTGAACTCCTTGTACGAATTGAAAAGAGGGTAAAGAAAGAGACGGTCTTACGTATCCCTACTTTCGACCGTCACAGACCCCTCTTCCATCCTGTCTACTAGGTTTGAACTGGTAAACCTGGTCCTTCCAGTTCAGATACCTCTACGCAACAAGGAAGGGAAAACGTCGACGGTAGTTGTTGTCGTCCGGGGTGTCCGAAAAAAACACGGGGTAGTGTGACTCATCGAGCAGAACGGATCTTCTGAACCGAAAAAGAACATGAGTCTCTCCGACCTCCCTTAAGGTGACGGGGGCACCCTCTCCCACTTCGACAAGACTGTCACCTTGTCCAGGTCTGTCTCGGGTCTTCCGACAGTAAGTAGAAGACCCCGGGAGATGGGTGGTCGACTCCCTTCTCCGCGACTGTTATACGGATGAAGGATCGATATGGGACCTCCCGATCCTCTCAGGAAAGGACTTAGTCACAAGTTTTTTTTTTTTTTTTTTTTTAGGGGATTACATTACTTGTGTCAATCGATGGACCTACCAAATTCTGACAGAAGGATTCATACGATGGTTCCTTCCAAACTTCAGAAAGGAAGTCCTCAAAGTGTATAATTGTACCAGGAATTCAGGGACCCTATCGTGACCCCCTGGGGACGAGTACTCGTCTCTTAGAGGAGTACGGGTCCTGAGACACTAGGGGTTGAGACAAGATGGACGGAGTAAGAAGAAAGTTCACCTGGGAAATTACTGTCTTAATTCTTTGTGTTCCTATATGGTCGACAGGGACCAGGGTGGGACTTAGGTACCCCCTTGTGTCCACTGACGACAGGTCCGAGTAAGTAGAGTTGAGTTACCCTCCTTCTGGTCCCGGAAACTGAAGGGGATCTCAGAACGGGACGAGAGAGAAACGGTCGCGAGGAGTAAGCCCGTCCAATCGACTTCGACATTCCGAGAGCCCTCGAGACAGCTCCCCGTGGACCCTTCGTCTACGGGTCCCGTCATAAGCGGCCGTGGGGACTCACTTGGTCGGGACCTCTTCGGGAGTCTAGTCAGTCAGAGTCCTTTCTTCCTCCCTTCCTTTTGCCTGTCCTTTTTCTCAATGAATGCGGTCTCGTTTCCGGTGGTTACGTGGTTGGTGGTGGTGCTTCAGGTCCTACAAGGTGTCCAGAGCCTTCATCCTCGGCAGGACGTCTTAGTTCGGGACCAGATAGTAGACGTCTTCCTACCCTTGCCGGTGACTACTCAGGGTTCCACGACCAGTAAACCCGGGACTCGAGACCCGAGACGTGCCGTCACAGAGGTAACGGTAACGGAGATTGTATTGGGGTTTGCTCCTAGGTTTCATGTCCTCCTGTCCGGGGTGCCCGAGAGAGGTGACTCGACACTCCGGGAAAAGTCTCAGTGGTCCCAAGGGAATATGAGGAACCGAGGGTCGTGGGGTGGTCGGGAGGGAAAGTAATCACCGAGTCTCGTGGTCCGTAATGACGTATACGTGTCTACCATTGTTAGGGTCTACCCACTCCTACCCTTGTTCTCTATTTACTTCCAACACTCCCACCGTCCCTTGTCTCACCTCCCGTCACTCATACCGACCCTGATATGTTCCGGTCCTTCTAAGTAGGGATGGATTCGGAACCGACCCTGTGACCGAGTTCGGTCCTTCGCGTTACTCCTCCACTCTTGTCAGGGGTTCGGACGCCCTGAGGGTGACGGACGGACCCTGCCTGGACTGGGGGAGGGACCCGGTACGGGTGTCCAGACACGGTCAGATTCCTCTCGGTGCACCAGTGCAGGAGGGTGCTGTCTGGAGTGGTCCTAGACTCCGACCTCCTCCCCAGTCGTCTCCGGAGGACTCCAAGACAGTAACCGGTCCTCCACTGTCGGGACCCCTTCCGTGACAGGATCTCCGCGTCTGCCCACTGGGGAGGTCGGGGTCTCAGGTCCCCGTGAGATCGACGAGAATGGAAATATTGGTAGAGTTTCCACTTGTGCGGTCACTTGTGCATCAGTTTCATGGAGTCGTGGACGTCCTGTGTCTTGTGCCTCTAGTAGTCCGATGTATGTCAGGAGTTTGTGTCCGAGAGGACGTACGGGTGGGGCTCCGGGTGAGTAAGTTGGAGTCTTGTCTTCGAACCTCAATATTGACGATTGACTACGTCCCTCCTCTCCTCGGTACCTACAACGACCCGGTCGTACTAGACCACCGGTCAGGCGTCGGAAAGGGAGGGACACCAGTCTTGAATTGTAGAACCCAGACTTGACGGGGTGTCTAAAGAGGGGACGACCCTAGGGACAGTCAAGGTTAGGAGGGGTGGGGGAGTAGGGAGGACTATAGGTAGGACCCGGAGGTGTTCAACAAAATCGAGGGGTACATCTCGACGTCCCGGGGTCGAAGTGGGTACGGGGATCCAGTCTGAGGTGTGGGTCGGGTACCTACCACCGTCAACACCGACTCAGTTAGTCGGCACGAGTTGAGAAACGTTGGGGTACCTCACATCGGACGGTCCGAGGAGGTAGGTACCCTAAAGGGTCCGTTCTTATGACCTCATCTGACAGTAGAGGACTAGGTCCCCTAGAAGGGTTGGGTCCCTGACTTGGACCTAGAGGACGTAGTCGTCTTAAGAAATGGTGACTCGTTGGAACCTTCGGGGAAAGTTTCGGGACCGACCGAGGGTCCCATTGCGAGGTGACTACTCGTATTTCCATTCGTCATACCAACCCCTCAATCCCAACCCCACCCCCGACCAGCACTTTACCAAGTATGAAACGGGGCTCCTTTTCCTGACCCGTTAAAGAATTCGGGAAGGGTAGGAGGTCCTTCGAAGAAATCAGGTGAGATTACAACCTTATCATCCGAGACCCTCTCCCCTCGTGGTCCCATGGTACGTCCGACCGTTTGTCGGAGGCACGTGCGTGAAACAACGCGAGGCTCAACCAGTCCTGCCCCAGGAGTCGGCGGTCCCGCTACGACGACCGACGTTAGTGGTCGTCCTACGTGTAGAGCTTCATCGCGTCCAAGTGCTACATCACCGTCCGGGACGCCTAGGACACCCGTCGCCCGCTCGGGTGACTCGGTCGGGGCGGAGGGAGGGTGGGGTAGGAAGACGGGGTGGGGGTATGTGTAGTCGGAGGAGGTCTGTCGGTCCGCAACCGGTCTCCTTCGGCACCCCTCTCGTTAAATTAAAGAGTCCGTGGTGGGAACTAAATTTCGGGGTCACCCCCTTTCATTAGTCTAACCAATCTCCGACGTCATACGTTCGGTTCTATGTAATAGACGCACACGTAGACTCGGTGGAACCCCTCGTCGTCGGTCGTAGGTTTCTGTGTGCGAACCCACCGATGTGTAACGGAAGGTGACACGGAGTCACAGATGAGGGGGTGACATGTCTCTGACCCCGTCTCGTTTTTTTAGGATTCTTGGGACTTTGTATTTTTGTCTGGAACTAAGATTCTAAGGACTACTTTCGTCGTTGACCAAAAGGGCTCGACGTCCATAAGGCTAGTTTCACTGATAAGATAGCTGACTGACGTAGGACCGAAGTCAACCGGACTGTAGAGAATCGGGTCCAAGGAAGGAAGGGTCCCGGTACGACCTTATAGCGGGTGAACCAGTGACTTTCACTGGAAGAGCAGAAGGTTCTGGGACTTCGACCAGATGCATATGTGGAACGAGTCAAAGACCCGTCTTCCGTCGAAGAGAAAGTTGTAGGGTAGAAAAGACTTAGATTGGAAGGTCTAAGAAGGAACGGATGGGGTAGAGTACTGGTACTGTGGTCAGACTCCTTGTGTGGGTGAAGTTTTGACTAAACGTCCCGTCGGTTACCTACTAGGTCAATAGGATTCGGAGGATAAGGGTCGAGACAGGTGGGGACCTTATATACCACTGTGTAGGGTTCATCTACAGGAGGGAAGGGTTGAAGGGGGCGTTGGATGATTGGTTTCTGATCTACTTCCCAGGAAAGGAGACTGTAACGGGTACAACAAGATAGGATTTACTGGGAAATCTGATATCCGTGTCTCAAGTCTCCGACGAGTAATTAAGGTACTGGGTGGAATTGATCACTCGTGGGACCTCCGAAAGTCTATAGACCGGTATAAGGTGGTCCTTCCGAGTCCTCCTTCTGACCTGGGAGTAGGGAGGAAGGGTAGTGGGACGGGACCGAGTTTAGAACCGAGTTTTGGAGGTCGTGGTTTCCCTCCACCGTCACCTCCCACAGAATGCCCAACCACCACGACTTCTACTTGTAGCTCGACACCCCGTGGTACCGAAACGGGCAGAGTGCGAAGAGGAAAAAGACGACGAAGAAGAGATGGAGGAGAAGTAGGAGAGACTAGAGAAGGAGAAAGTTCCCTGACCGAAGAGGTAGTCAGAACAACGACTGATGTT
The DNA here is from genome assembly GCA_006410555.1 of Capra ibex. Taxonomy (NCBI): domain Eukaryota; kingdom Metazoa; phylum Chordata; class Mammalia; order Artiodactyla; family Bovidae; genus Capra; species Capra ibex. The sequence continues at coordinate 1,807,289 of SJYO01010634.1, read as the reverse complement.
CTTCTTGCACACCTTCAGAAGTCTTTGGAACGATGTACGTCTTACCACGGGAAGTAAAAGTTGACCCACCCTCTCCCTCGATCCATTGACGGGTCGTTCCACGGAAATTCCAGTCCCACAGACAATTTGACGTGACTCACTTCGGGTCCGAGAGAAGGATCGGAATGGGGACGGGATTAAAGTCCACCATCTCGGTAAACACGGTATATTTATTGTTAGTACAAAAGGATCCATTCTCTCTTACCAACAAAGACAACATTTTAAATGTTTGAACGGAGATAGATTTTAGACCTGAGAGATATATAAATGAATCCCGTAAAAAGTGCAACCATGTGGACTTGCTGTATATAATAATAAGGGGAAGATGTCCACCCTTTTGACTTCAAGTCCCCTAAGTTCCTGGATAGGATTCGAGTATGTCGACCACGACACGAATTACCGAGTCGGCACCTCCTAAGAAACACTGGGGTACCTGACATCGGGTGGTCCGAGGAACAGGTACCCCTAAAAGGTCCGTTTTTATGATCTCACCCAACGGTCCGGGAGATCGTCTCCTAGAAGGACTGGGTCCCTAACTTGGGTCCAGAGGACGTAACGTCCACCTAAGAAATGGTAGACTCGGTGGTCCCTTCGGGTTCTTATAGTCTCACCCATCGGACAGGGAAGATGTCCCTTAGAAAGATTGGGTCCTTAACTTGGTCCCAGAGGGTGTAACGTCCGTCTAAGAATTGGTCGACTCGATTGTCTCTTCGGGGTATGTCGACCATATGTAAGGGTGAAGTTTTAAGATAGAGGAAAGTTACTTTGGTGTGACGTCACCTTATAAAATTCTTCGGTACTGAGACAGACCCCGACGGGAAGACCGACAAGAACAAGGTCAGGACTAATTACATCTTTACTCTTACGTTATAAGTACCCTTCTACCCAGATACTGAAGAGGGTCCTAACTCTCCTACTTCGTCGTCTCTGGTTCACCCCGACGACCCGGAGACGAGAGTCAAAGGTGCACCTTCCGGGTCACACCCCACTCACCGTCTCTCCTACTCCGTCCCCGTGGAGAGGGTGTAAGGGTAAGTCACTTACCAAGACGGGACCTCGAAACACATTCATCGTTTGGAGGTTTCAGGACTGGGGAAGGTCCAGGAAGGTTTTCCATTCAGTAGGTTTCGCAGGTTTGGGGGAGATTGTACGAGATTGGATGCTGGTTCCAGTCCCTGATTGGGGTCTTACTCTTGTCTTCTCCCAGTTTGAAAGAATTACCACACAGAGTATTGTCACACACAGTCAACGAGTTAACACAGACTGAGAAACACTGGGATACCTGACCTCGATCGGACGGTCCGAGGAGACAGGTACCTTAAGACGTCCGTTCCTATGACCTGACCCGACGGTAGGGGATAAGGTCCCCTAGAAGAGTTGGGTCCCTACCTTGGGTCCAGAGGACGTAACGTCCGTCTAAGAAGGGACTCAGTGGTCCCTTCGGGTTGGAAGAAAATACTCTGTATATGATGATACTAGGAGTATTTTCTCCCAGGTTTTTGTGAAGGAATTATCGCGTGTTTTAATTTGTTCTGTCTTCCCCAATGACCTGTACACTCTAATCTTTCATCATGACCGTAAGACTTCTTATGAAACTCTACATAAAGTGAAACTCTTCCACTTCTTTACCTCTGTCTCGTCACTCTTTTTCTTTTCGTCCTCTCTCCTGACAAAACACTTTTCTTTTTATACCCACCTTTTTTCGTTCTCGCCTTAGGACACCAGTGTCAAGTCACGGTTCCCCTGTCTGCCACCACCCCAATACGTCTCTACCCACACCCCAACCCCGTCCCTACCCCTACCCCATTCACGAAAACCCAACACAAAGGGAAATTCCAGAGTGTCTACTTATAGATGGTGGAGGCCCTTGACACTCTCTTTCACACTGATTTTCGAGGATCCTCTTTCTCTCAGTTATTCTCACTTTCTAAGTTCTTTACAATCGTGTCTCCTTCCAGAGTCTCCAGTAGACCAAGTTACGAGAGTGAAGTGTCTACTATTTGACTCCGGAGTTCTCTCTGTCCCAAAAACCTCCGGTACACGACTCATCTTGGTCCCGGTTGTACCCGGGCGGACGGTCGTTACCAGGGGATTGAATGGTCCACCGGTTCGTGGACCCCCTCTCCACCGGGTCTCTTATTCGGTAGTCTATAGGTGTTCTATTTAATTCATCGACTTATCTGTTTCCCCATGTCTTAGTGTACACTAGAGAGACTTCTGAGCTCCCCCCGGTACCGATTTGTTGTAAAATACCCATTTTGAATTCTAACTCTTTTAAGATCGAATCAAGAGAACGTTTATCCCGATTTTGACGACGATAAGAAAGTATACAACTTCTTCCTAAGGTAGGGTGACCAGCCCAAAAGGGACGTCGAAAAGGACCCTACTGAGGTCTTGGTACGGAGGGGATCGGGGCCCAACCCCCCGCCCACCCCTACCCCCCCTCCCCCCGCCCGGGACACAAGAGTGACACGTGGTACCAACTTAGGTGGTTCCCCGGGTACAGCCCCTACCACTGTCACTGCGACCACGAGAGCCACCACCGGAACAGGCACAACCGGCACTGCGTCCTCTCCAGTCCAAGCGAGACCGACTGGGCCGGGTATAGGTCGAAGTGCAGGGGGTCGTCTCGGACGAGTGACGACGGGAGGCCGAGGACGAGGCAGTCCCGACGCAGGAAGGGGTGAAGGTCGAGACCGACCCCACCCTGTTCCCCACACAGTCGGAGTAGGTCCCGAGGACGGTCGGGCCTCGGAGACCCGTGGTAGTCTGACAACCAGGACACTCCTGTCTCTTCTGTCGACGACGAGTGTAGCCCTTCGCTAAGACTTTGCCGACGACACGGACTGCTCTCCCTTTCCACTCCCCTCAGGCGCACCGGGACGACCTCTCGTGCACCGTGGGCGACAGAGGGGGCAGTGGTCCGTCTCCTCGACTCCAGGCGGTCTCGCCGTAGGTAACCGAATGAGGACGAGTAGTACGGGAGGGGTGAGGGTTGTCCCCTACGGGACCAAAGGTCCCCTTGTCTAGAGTGACGATAAAATAACTGTGTATGAAGTATTTTCTACGTAATATGTTTTCCCCTTTGACTCCAAGTCTTTCCGAATGTAACTTCTTGGGGATTACACCCGGCGTGATAAACAGAGGTCCCACGATACAACTTAAATGGACGATAACACAACTGTCCGTGGAGCATTTTCCACGTAATATGTTTTCCCCTTTGACTCCGAGTCTTTCCGAATGTGACTTCTTGGCGATTGCACCCGGCGTGATGGACAGAGGTCCCGTGAGGATACAGCGTAAATGGAGGCATTCAGGACCGTAGCGGGAGCGAGAAGGAGAACCTAGTACCCAAGAAACGGGGGCACCGGCCGGGACCCGAGCGCCAGGGAGAGCGGGAGCGACCCGTGTCAAAGCAGGTCTGAGGCGAGGACCGACCGTCTGGACGAGGACCTCCGCCTCCTCCCGAGGGACGGGAGCCAGGACTGCGCCGCCACGGCCGACGCGGCGACCGAGACGGACACGGCCCGGGCCAGGGGCTTCCAGTGGTGGCAGAGGGGCGGCGGGCGGAGGCCGACCCAGCCCAGCGTCAAGGGCACTGTCCCGGCCCGGTCGGTCCCACCGAGGGCAAACGGGTCCCGGTCCCCCGAGGAGACCGACAGGTCCCGCGACCGGTTCAGGGGAGGCAGGGGGAACTCCCTGGGGGGCGCCGACTGCGCGAGAAGGAGTGTGAAGAGGTCGGGGTCCGGGTCCCGGTCGGGGAGCTACCGGGCCCCGGAGGCCATCTCCGACCCCACGCGCGACTCGCCCAACTCCCCCGAGTCGCCCAACTCCCCCAACTCCCCCAAGTACCCGCCCCGGAGGAGGAACAACTCCCGGAGGACCGACCTGTAGACGTACACGGAGGAGTCGACCGACCAAGCGACGAGGGTGTGCCTGTACACCACGGCCGCGGAGGCGAGGGAGGACGGTTTCCCCTCTTCCACTCCCGCTCCAGTCTTGACGACTGGTTCCCGCCCCCTCCCACCGGTGCCCCCGGGTCTGGTCGGGCGTCGCCGGCCCCGTGCCCCAGCCCCCCTTTGTGTGCCACCCCCTCGTTTGACCTCTCGGGTCCTGGACGTCTGTCCTTCGTGTCTTTTTACGCTCCCCGGCTCACCCACCAACCTGGTCACGGGGGGTCAAAGCACCCCAGAGGGCGAGACTAGGGACGGGACTTCATCGACTCCTCCCCACTCCCGTCGGGTCGTGGCTCAGGGTCTCCGGTCCCGGGCGTCTGTCATCATGCTTCCAACGGTCCAGAAGTGAGGGGCGAGGGGAGACGAAAGTCCCGTAGTTGGACATGAGAGAGACACGTGCGGTTACCGGGAATCAAGTTCCAGTCTCCGGAAAGAAGGAGGAGGAGAGGGAGAGAAAGGGAGAGGGTACGGTCGGACCCTCTCGATTCCGACTCTTCATGTTCCCGTCCAGGATAATTTCCCTGTGACTGCTGTCGTCCCTCGTCTGGGTATAATGTCTTTCAAACCCGTACTGGGAGCGTCGCTACGCCACCCTAGAAAAGGTGTTGGTGACTATTTTAGGTTCCCAGAGATACAGGTCCCTGGTGCTCGTCGAGTATGAGTTTTGGTGGCGACTTATCAAGTCGAACCTCCGGATCGACTGGTAAGTGCACCGTCGTCCGTGTGTGTTTGCACTGTATCTCACCCGAAGGTGCCCACCATCTCCCACCTACGAATGTGGACGTGGGGGTACGTGGGTACCCGCGTGGAGATCTCGGGGACGTCCCCTGCGAGTGTCCACGGGTGCGCGTAGGAGTGACCCCGGGTGTGCTCGACAGGTGTTCGCGGACGTACTTTCCGTGGGGTGACCGTGTTTGTTGGGTGCGGCTGTGTACAGGTGAGTGTCCGGTGTGCCTTCTCGTTTGACGTGTGCCCCAGTGTATGGACTCTGCGTGTGACTCTTTCCGTGTGCCACCTTCCACGCCTTCCCGTCTAGTGTTTGGTACACGTGCCTCGCGTGTGCGTGTGCGGTGCCGGGTGTGCCTGTACACGTGCGGGCACGGTGAGACAGGGGCCGTTCCTGTTTCTGTGCCACAGGGGCGTGGGTGTGCATTGGTGAGTGTTTGTGCGTCTGGCCATGTGTGTATGTCCACCGACGACGCACCGAGGGTGTAGCTGTACACCACAGAAGAGGAAGACAGAGAAGACCCCTTCTTTTTGCCTGTCCAAGTCAAGTGGGGGTGGAGATCCTGGGTGGTCGGGGTGCCGGTGGTCGGCTAGAGGTCCCTCTCCGTGTCTTAGGGGATCCACGGACGACGGGAGACATGTGCGGGTTGGCAGTTGCGAGGTTCCCTGGCCGGAACCAAGGAACGACACACGTTTGTATGACTAGATTATCTAACTTCGCTTGTCCGTCCGTGCGTGTCCCAAATAGTCCAGTACCTTCGAAACCTGCGAGTCAGTAGTTCGGGGCGACCGTGAGTCCAAAGTGGATTCACAGGAAGTCTCTGGATAAGACCTTTGGGACATTTGAACCTACTTCAAGTAAAGGGGAACTAGTATAGATCCTATAAGTGTTTCCATACTGAGGGGCCGAGCAGGAAGGGTAGAGTGTGTTGTACGTCCCTTGTTTACGAAATCGCACGTGTGGTGACCGGGCACCGGTTTCCGTCCCGGTAGCGAGTTACCCGACGGTAGGCGTATGGAGTCCTACACTCACCACGGGGGGCGTGCACACGTGGCACCACCGGGACCGGCCTCCGGAACTTGTGACAGATAAGTCGACCCATTTCGTTCACAATGGGAAGGACCGGAACACGTCCCTTTTTAGAGTAGATGTGTATGTGTGTGTGTATGTGTATGTGCGATACAGGAAAGTTGGTGTTCCAGTTATCTTTCAGTTACCATCCCACTCCCGTAGTGCGTATTTCCGTTTGTCCTTTTTACTTCGACAGTCGTGTCCGAGTCGTGAGTCCACTTCTTTATGTACAGACCCTGTGGACACCTTACTCGGACGGGGTCACTGTTTGGGTCAGACCGGGTTGCCTGGGACGGACCTGGACCCTCCAACCGTTTACACCGAGGAAAGGACTACTTTGACTGTAGGTGGGTACCTTTTATGCGTCCGTCTGATCCCAGCGAGTCAGCGGTGCGGGTGTAGGTGTCTCGTCGGACCAGGTGCCACCTGTCCCCCTTGTCTCCGTCCAGACTCGGACCTCTCCACGTCCCGTGTCCTCGTGGGGGCCCGACCTACACCGGTTATGACACCTCTGCGGACACTGATCCAGGGGTCGTAGGGAGTCGTAATCGCCGACGGTACGTGCACCCCGTCGGTACGGTTCTCCGTACCGCCCTCTCTCTTTCTCCTTGTGTGTCAGATCTGTCCGCCGTACGCACGGGTGGTCCTTTTCGTGGAAGGTGGTCGGCACGTCACTATGGATGCGTCACTATCGAGATGTCGATACGTCCTCTGGACCCAAACTAGGGACCCAGTCCTTCTACGGGACCACTTTCTTTACCGTTGGGTGAGGTCAGAAGAACAGACCTCTTAAGGTACCTGTCTACTGGGACCGTCCGAGGTCAGGTACCTCAGCGTTTCTCAGCCTGTGCTGACTCGTTCATTGTGAACTTGTTGTCGATAAACGTTTAAGAGTTCAGTAGTGTGTGACTAGGAGATCTTCGTGCACATCTTCTCCCTTTTATACACCTTCTTAAGAGACGTACGGGTGTTCACACGGGTGTGTGTATGTGTACGTGTGGCTCCGGTCCGGTTTCTCTTTTGGTTGGAGAGTAAAGGTATGTTCAGTCTAGGTGTGAAGTTTGAAGTGAAGAGGTGAATGTGTATGTTTCTAGGTCTAAGTGTAGGGTAGTGTTGGTAATCATGTAAAAGTTGTAAGGATGTTAGTGTGTCTCTTCGCAGAGGGGTCAAGTATGCGTACACTGGAGTGTGTGTGGGACGTTCCTGGTACACCTGATCCTGTCCACCGAACAATAAGAAGTGCAGTTTCTGTCTCTTTGTCCCTGAGACTCTACGACTCCAAGAGCGAGATTCCGGTGTCGTGACTCCCTGTCTCGATCCAGATCGGGAGTCCGAAAAACCAAACATTTTTACGAGATCGACGGTGTAAACGTGAGTCAGTATGATATCAGGCCTTCGGTCCCCAGAACCGGGAGTACAGGTTTGTGACAACAAGTCGGTTATCGTGTGAGTAGTGTGGGTTTCGGACATAGAGATGAGTGGACCCTACCAATATCGTGAGGAGGGTAGTGTGACACGGGCCTATGCGCGTGTCGAGTGAGGGATGCCGGGACACGGATGGTCGTAGAGTAAGTAAGAAAGTAAGATATTTATCACTCAAAGGTGTGACCCGGTTCGTACGAAGGGGGAGTATAGAGGTTTGGGTGAGGAGGAGGTCCAAAGGAGTAGAGTCCTTTATCTTGGTGGGTGAGGATTTCACCGTCGGTCGAGGTGGGTGGTCGTACAAACCTATGGATACACATAAATAAAAATCGGGTTTGAGTACTCACGTCCCTTTCACCCCATCTTTGACGAGCTCCGAGTCTCTTTTAAGATCCCTCCTTCCTCAGCAAAATAGAAATAGCTAGAAATTGCTTAAAACCTCACTCAAAAAAAGGAGTGAGTGTCTCTTCCCCGGGTCTCCGGTCCGGAAGGAAGTCAAAACTTTCCACTCTTGTTCTCCTGTCGGTGCGTGCCCTCCCGGGGGTGTGTGTTGAGACCTTACAGGGATGCTCCGCTCCGGCTCCTGTGACGCTCGGAAGGTGTACTCGAGACCCCTCCCTTCCCGAGGAGCGACTAGTCAAAGTCCAATTGTCTACTGTCCCAGACCGAGGTCGACCTGGGAGGGGTCGGTATGGGGTCCCCGGGAGTGTGTCAGGAGTACACCCGGGTCTTCGGGGTTGTCCTTAAGTCACCAAGACACCAGTGAAGAGTCGGAGAGGGGGTTTCGGGACGGGGTGACGGTGCGTCTCCAGTCGGTGGGTTTCCCGGGGTGCCAGACGATTAAGACGGTCGTCGGTGGTCCCGGTCCGACCCGGGAGTTTCTCCCAGATGTGACCGACGATATTACATAATCAGGGGCAAGAGAGAGATTAGGTGAGGTTGACCTAAAACAAGGGTGACCCGGTGAATGTGCCGAGAACACTTCAAGTGATTGTCACAAGTAAAAACGGTTTAAGTTACGAGGGAAAAGACAGGAGTAGAGTACACTAGAAAGTCATCAGGACTCGAGGAGGTAGGTGAAGAAGGAAGGTCTTCGCACAAGAAGAGGTACAGGGGTCCTGTGGGACGAGTGGACGAGAGGAGCACCCAAAGAGGAACTTGTGTCCCACGAGAGACCGGAGACCGGAGTCGGAGGGTCGGGTGGAGAGGGACCCAGTCGAGAGGACCCTACTGACGGATTTACGGTAGGTTTACGTTTAGGGGGGGTAGGAATAAAGATTGGGACTGAAGACTCGAAGTTTGAGTGCACCGGTTGTCGGGTAAGTTGTCGAAGTGAACGAGCAGAACACACGTAGAGTTTAAATTACCGTAGTTTTCCTTGTAACCTAAAGGTGGTAGAAGTCCGCTCGGTATTTATGGTGGTAGTGGAGAGATCAATGTGTTCGTAGTTTGGAATTTTGGACCCTCTTTATAAACACAGAAAACAAAAAGTAGAGGTGAAGATAGTGTAAATAAGGTAGTCGAGTAGGATAACCAAGAGGGAGGTTTATGTCTGACTTACTCTACTTGAGAGTAGAGGAGACAACGATGATAGTACCAGATTTGGTGGTGATTGAGAGTGACGAAATGAGCTTCTCGGTTAGAGACAGAAGGACGGAGGTCAGACCCGGGGAAGTCAGGTAAGAGGTATCTCGTCTCACTGGGAAAGTTCATATTTAGTTTAGGATGGGTAGGAAGGGGAGATCTGGGAGGATGTCAACATTAGTCTTGTTTTCGTTTCAGGAAGTGAACTCGGAAATCCTGGAAGGGCCGGTATGGAGGAAGAGAAAGGGGAACGAGGGAGGTGTGGTCGGTGTGGCCCCGGAACGACCCTTACAAGGTAGAAGAATTGTAGTGTGTTGGTAGAGGATGTGTAAATCCAGAGACAAATTTGTAGGAGAGAAGTCTCATGAGGAGGGTTTAACGGGTTTCCATGACATGGGTTAAGGATAAGGAGACAGAATCATGGGCCAAAATGAATAAAATATCTTCAAGATAGATTTTAACAGAGACACGTAAATAGTCGATAGAACGAGTGACTTTATGTTAAAGCCACTTTTTTTCTCTGGGACTGGGACAGAACGAGTCATGACATAAGTGTCCTACGAAAGGCCGTGTCTCGTCAGAGGGAGGTTCCCAGTTGTCGACACCTCGACTCGTGACCCGACAGCTGTGTCCTCGGGTCCCCAGACACTACACCCCTGTCGCTGAGTGAGCTACCTTCCGTACAACCCACGTCTGTAGCCCGACTGGAGGAACCGGAAGACGTCGCGTACGAAGACCAACTTCCGGAGGAGAAGAAGAACAAGTAGGATCTGTGTTTCATCTCTACCGCAACAGACCCTAGGGGTACTTCCTCTCATCGAAGGAGCCGGGACGGGTCCTCCCGACTCCCTCGAAGACCTCTGGACCTCTTCACTCCTTTCGTCTCGTTCTCAACTTTGTCCGTCTCACTCCAGTCCAACCGAGTGTCTGGAGGTCGTTGATCGTCAGTCCGGAGGACTCTGTCGTCGGAGGTGTCGGGACCGTGCCGGTCGACAAGACCGGGGGGAGGACGGGGTGTCCGGGGGGAAAAAGGAGTCCTCTCTGGACTTCCAGATGGGGTTTGGGGTCGGGAGCCACCTCCACGGTCCCGACATCTCCAGTCTCCGGTCTCGACTATGAAGAGTCTACGAGACGTCGTAGGCCTTCACTACCTCTTCCTGGAGGGTCCGTCTCGGGGACTCTACTTCCGGTGTTAGGAGTAGTATGGGAGAAGGGACGTGTCGATTCACTGGGGATGGGACCACGAGCCCGTCCCTGGAGTCGGGGAGTGGGTGTGAGGTTGAATATTTACAGAAAGATACACTACTGCGGTACCTTTGGGCCAAGTCCATTTTACTGGTCTCGATGATTCTTATGTATACAAAAGTTTCTGACGAGAGTAAAAATGTGTGCAGGAAAACGAACTAGGAACGACAGGAGGACTCTCCATACGTTCCGTCTATATCGTAAGGGAAAAAATGTCTACTTCCTTCGTTGTGATTATCTCTGGTCCCCAGTGTAGATTCGATTTTCCCGGTCATTCACTGTCTACATATTGAGTATCGACCAAAAATGTGTGCAGGGAAACGAACTAGGAGTGACAGGAGAACTCTCCATACGTTCCGTCTATATCGTAAGGAAAAAAATGTCTACTTCCTTCCTTGTCATTATCTCTGGTCCCCAGTGTAGATTCGATTTTCCCGGTCATTCACTGTCTACACACTGAGTCGGTCGAAAAGTCGATGCTCTCGAATGGGACAGACGTCCGTTCTTCTAGGAACTCTTACGTCTCTTCTCGTCCATTGGGAGTTCCTTATGTACCTTTTTCGAGTATTTGTAGTGATCCTACGATACCTAAAACGGAATTTGGTTTAAACATAATACGACCCTCTTCCAAGTGAGTAGAGGGATCTGTTAGGGTGACCTTAACATAACGGAGATGGGGACTTCTGTACTGAGTCTCCTTTCTTTGCTGGACAAGAAACTCTTTATACCACAGACCGAAGAAACTTTGAGTACCTTTGAAGGGGGTTCTACTTCACTCGTGACCTGAGGGGGTTGTCGGTGTCAGGACCTGGGAGAGTGGGAGTTTGGGTCTTCCCACTTCCGTGTACTAACTCCAGTGTGTCGGTGTCCAGTGTCTTCGTCTCCACCTTGAATTTAGGTTCTGAGACCACAAAAGAGATAAAAGGTTCAGTGTTCGGACGTTTCCGATAGAAACTCTCAGACGTCACTGATTCACTAGTAGAAGTTATAGGTTACTCTCTGGGGTAGACCAGGTTCCGAGCCGTTTGAGTCACTTTCACTTGGTCCGGGGGAAGTACCTGTGCACATCGAGAGGTCTATAGGTACTCGAGAGTCTTCCCCGGAAGGGCGTCCGGATGCGGTCCGTCACATCCGAAGACCACCATCGGGGTTTCGGATCACCCGTGGGTTACCGGGTCTCTTGGTAATTTAGGGACCTCTTGTTCCGAGTGGAACCAGTCGAGGACCCGCAACCGGTCTAACAGGTGTCGCTACCGGTTCTTGTGTAAGTCGTCACACAGACCCCTTTACTCAATTCCTACCCGTTTATTCTTTTCGTGTTCCTCGGGGTCGTTCCGACTCTTCCGTAGAGGTACGGAAAGGACAGACCTTGTGGTCGTCGCTGTCTCAGTCGGGTCTCTCAGTGAATTCGTCTCTGATACCGCCACCACCCCCCCCGCCCTTCTCTATAATACGTCGAGACAAACTTCCTCTTATGCAGAAGAGAGGAAGGTGTATAGTAGAGAAACGTGGTTTGTTTCTTTATATGAACTTAGTTTGGGAGGTCCCTTCCCCCCCTACCTCCCTCCTCCGAAAACGTATCGATGACGGAGATTAATGTCGTTGTAACTTATGTCTTGGTGACTTGTTGTTCTGCCCATCCCTTGTTCTCCATCCTCAAGTAGAGAGGAAAGGTCCTCCGACCTTAATTTCGGGTGGATCTAGTCCGTACGATCAGACTGGAATTTCTACTTTTTTTTTTCTCTCTCTCTAAGATGTCTGAGTAATGATAGACAGTCATTACCATACGATTGTAAAGAGTTAGAAGAACAGGACCCTCCGAGGGTATAAAGTAAATTGTTTTACAGAGTCCCGTGTGTTCTAGTAATACCTCGGGTAAAGATAAGGTGCAAGATTGGAGTCTTCAGGGTTAAAAGGTTAGTAGGAGCTCCGAGTACACAATACCTTGTATGTAGACAAAATCGTGTTTTCAGGTCCAGACTGATGGGAGTCTCATTGTCCTTTTAATTCCACGGTGATAATTCCGTTTGACCGGAAGGTAAAGACACTGAGTAACGGATCGAAAGAAATATACCCAAAGAGCACAAACAAATATCAGACGAGACCGGGAATCTTCAAAAGTCTCGTCTTTTGAATTTCCTTGTAGATACGAGGCACTCTGATGCCTTTTCCGTTTTTTTATGTAGACGTTGTGTACCGACAGAGGGAAAGTGAGCTCACTAGAGTTAAGTTCTGTTCAGGGTGAACGGGTTTTGCAGTACATCTTCAAAGACCAGACACCTTATAAGTTCATTTGATAGAGTAAAATAATAAATGCTGATTACTTCCTGTATCTATAACAAAGGAGAAAAGTCTACACTTTTGATCTTCGAGTCTCTCCAATTCACTGAGAGGGTTCCGGTGTGTCGACCATTCGTTTCGACGACCCTAATTTTGGATTTAGAAGGAACAGCTCTAGGGTTCTGGTCAGTATTCAAACCCTTAATTTCCGTGAATAAAAGATCAGAGGGTAATATTAAATCATTAACTGAAACTAGTTGAATAAAGGAGATTCTAAACATTCCATTCCTAATCTACTTTATCACGGCTTTTGGTAAATTATACTCCAGAATACTTATCGTGTTCATACTATTTGCGATCGATACGAGTCGTCATAATCGTAATTAGTGTTATGATTATAAAAACTCTTGAATCCACCTTCCGAGACAAGGGACAATTGTATCTCTTGATGGTATACTAGGTCTTTAGGGTGAGGAGCTGTATATAGACCTCTTTTGGTATTAAACTTTTCTATGTACGTGGGATTACAAGTGACGTCGTGATAAATGTTATTGGTTCTGTACCTTCGTTGGATTTGCAGGTGGTTGTCTACTTACCTATTTCTTCTATAGCCTGTAAATGTGTCACCTTATAATCAGTCGGTATTTTTTATTACTTGATTACTGCACGTCGTTACACCTGTCTGGATGTCTTATAGTGGGATTCACTTCACTCGGTCTGTTTCCGTTACTATAGTGGATATACACCTTAGAATTTTTTTTATTATGGTTACTTCAATATATGTCTTATTTTTATCTGGGTGCCTGTATCTTTTGTTTGAATGTCAATGATAATAATTTTCCCTTTCTCCCCTTCCCTATTTAATCCTCAAACCCCTAATTGTATATGGGTAATGATATTTATTTTGTCTTTCGGTTGTTTCTGGATGACATATCGTGGGCGTTGATATGAACTACAAAACATTATTGGATATTTCCTTTTCTCAAACTTTTTCTTATATATATATATATATATACATATTAACTTTGTAAAAAGACATGTGGATTTTAATTATGTTGTAACATTTAGATGATATGAATTTGTTTTTATTTACAAATTCATTTTCTTTTGTATTAATTAAGTAATTATATATTAGGCCAATAATGATAAAGTCGGATAACACTAGAGACACGAGGGAATAAAAGGGGTCAAGTATCAGGGAGGTTAGTAAATGACATTATGAGTATACTAAAATAGACACTATTATTAGACTATTGGACCTACAATACTATAGACTATTGACCCTACTATGAGATAAAATAAATATGAGTAGAAAATGGGTTTATCGTTTACAAGGAATTCTCGCCCTAGGACCAAAGAGAATCATGTGGATTGTGACAGATGGGGTAACGGTGGACGGGAGAGGGATAGTGGTCGTAGTGGTGGTGGTGCCGGTGGAGGAGGAGGAGTGTAGGACCAGATCCGGCCGTCGTGTCCCTTCGTAAAATTTTTCCTATGTCAAAGGTTTATTCCACTCGTGTTACTTTATCTATCGTCTGGTGTACGGGCTCGACTGGGGTGGGACCCTCGCCTAGGGTAACATGTAGTGGAGTAAGGTCAGGAGTGGGCAGTCCTAGATGTGTTTCGTATGTTGTCCGTTTAATCTCTGGGTCCAACCTACTCTTTTACCCCAGTTACCTTTCCCCTTTTAAGACTCAGACCCAGAAAAGGTAAATGGGAGAACAGTTCCTCTTTTCTTTTTTCAGTGTGGGTACTTATTAGGAGTTGACGGAAAAATATACATTCTCTTAAAATCGGTGACTTTTACCTTCTTCTTATAGTTTTCCTTTTCAAGACAAGGAGTTTTGCATCTTAGAGGTTAGAGGGTAGGATGTGGCGTCGAAACGGTTCGGATGCCCTTGGTGTGTCTAGTCCACCGAGTCCGTGACTACCTGATAGAAGACCTCGACGGTTCTATATCGATGACTCTGTCGTCGTGACAACCTTTCTCGGAGTTCCCGAGGTCAAGGTCTTTTGACTCAAGACCACGTCAGAGTATAAGACCGATTTATCTCAAGAGGAAATCGAGTATTTGTTGTAGTCTAAACTCAAAAGAGGATACTAATTTTTTTTTCTTTTTTCCTAACCCACCCCCACCTTTTCCAAGATGTAATTTACCTGTACATTCAATCTTCCATGAAGTTTAAAGTATTTTGGTCTTTACACTACAATGACTTACAGAAACTGAATTAATAGAGAACGTTTGAGTGTTCACATCCCTCTTCCGGTTACTCCAGTAGTGTTATCTCGAGAAAATAATAAGCACTCTTGTCTCGATGTCTTTAGGATCCTTAATTGTCACCACTACTGATGAATTAGTCGTTCTCATGATTCATGACGGACTCTCCTCGGACCTCTCCTTTCCCTCCTAAGAAAATGTTGTAGTAATGGAACCTCCTACACGTGGTTCCCTAGGGTTCGTTGTAAAAATTGTAGGAGCATGGACCTTATGTCAGTACTACCGACGTCCCTTCCACAGCTTCAAACGACTTCCTCAGGGTAGTAATTTCAACTTAGACTTTTCCTCCAAGTCTCCCTTGCTTTACTCTTAGAGTGTGTGGTTCAAAGGGAAGGATTTTAATACGGTAAAAGTAGTGAGGAAAGGGGGAAGAAGTGTAGGGACAGAAGGGATGAGAGGAAGGTAAGGTGATTTAATGATGGTCCTTGACACGTGAACTTCCCGTGACCACTACCCTAGACCTGAAAAGAACTGAATGTTCTGGGGTTCGACGTGGAAAGTTCCCGTCGAGGTTTCCCTCTCCAGGGGAGTTATTCTTGGGGCATACCACACCTTCCTAATTTTTCTCTCTGTAAACAAGGTGTGTATTCCACGTACCAACTAAACCCGGTACCTGTGTTTGTTTACGTACCATTGTAGTACTTGTTTGACCACTGGGGTCTCGAGTGTCCTACTTCTACTCCAAAACTCCGACGAAACCGACCTTGGAAGTAACCACGAATGGACGGGGGTTTGTCGACGTAAGGATCGTCTCGTTTCTGTTGCTACTTCTCCTTCTCCTCCTTCTCATTTGACTACTATCTAAAGTACCTCGAGTAGTTCCTCTGGTGGTTTAAGGCCTCCCTACGGGTTATGGACGTTTTTGGGTCTGTCGCAATACCGCCACTTGGCCCATGGTCTAATGGGGGTCCGGGTCGACCCGTAGACGGCCCTCTGGATACTCCATTCGGTGTAGACCTGTGAACATCCTTCCTCTCTACCTCGTCATTACACCGAGGGGAGCCCTTCCACCGTGTCCTCGACCGTGAGTCCGTGAAAGTGCGTAAACCAGAAACCTCTACCTTCTCTTCGACTTCTCACCTCATCTTTCACCCCACTCCTTTCCCTAGGACACCACTCCTACGTTCCGTTATCTTACACCGTCTCTCCTCGAAGGTACGGGTCTCCGCCGACCCTCCTCAGATCTAAGACTAGTGAATGAACCAATAAAATTTATAAGAATCTTCGGCCTCTCGAGCGTCCTGTGACTAAGGCTTTCTACATGGTCCAGACTTCTACCGGGTCTGATGAAGTTTCTACGACGGGTGACACTGGATTTCTCGGTTTCGGTCGGTGTCACTCTTCTTCTTTTCCGATTCCCCTCTCCTCCCCTTCCTCCTCCCCCTCCTGCCTAGGGAGTTAGTCGTCAAGAGTGACCCGATAAGACTTCAATTATTTGGAAAGGGAGGGGTGGGACGGACGGAGGTTAGAAGAAGAAGAAGTTTTCAGTGAGTCAGGACAGACTGAGAAACGCTGGGGCACTTGATATGTCAGGTACCTTAAAAGGTCCGGTGTCATGACCTCACCCATCGGCACGGGAAGAGGTCCCCTAGAAGGGTTGGGTCCCTAACTCGGGTCCAGAGGGTGTGACGTCCACCTAAGAAATGGTCGTCTCGGTCGTCCCTTCCGGTGTGGGTCGTCCTGGTGGATAAACACTTCCGACGGTTCCTTTTTGCTCTGAGACGGGGAAGAGAGGGGTGACAAGGGGGGAGAGGAGCGATTTGAAGGAGGAAGTAGGACACCGAACAAATGGCTGACGAGAAAGGACTTTTGATGTTCAGTAAGTGGTGAAGACGTGTCTAAACTGTCGACATGACAAGAATAATTTTGTGGACTTGTCTGTCTGTTTTCTCGTCAGGAGTTTATTCTTTCGTTTAAATTTACTTATGTCCAACGAAAGGTTATCTTTTTGAAGACTCTTCCAGGTGTAAGAGAGCGACCGGGTCTTAAATCACGATTGTACTTTACCGAAAGTCAGTGAGTCCGGGGTGTGTGGACCTGCGCTACCATGATTAATCACCGTATCTTAGACTAACGATATCCTTCGTCGTTACAGTTTAGTCGGTAAGTTAAACAAAATACAAAATTAAAATACAAATAACTTCCAGCTTATGTAAGGGGTGTAACTTGATCCTCTTTATTGTCTTTAATTAGGAGTGTCGTTACGACTTTTCATACATGTATTCCCTTGATTCTATTTTTACCAGAAAGTGATCAAGAATACGGACTTTTAACGGAGATGGGTCTTCGTATACAAGGTTCAATTTTACGTCCAACCGTTCACGAGTTTTAGCAATCGTGGATTGACCTCTAAACCGTCGGTTTCTTCTCCCAAACCGTCTTCCTCTCCACCAAGTCCTTGGGTTTCAAAACGTTGGATCAAGACGACGATTGACCGACACACTTGAACGTGTGCTCCAGGGGACAACTGAGTACACATTTACCCCTCGGATTAAGGGTTATGAAGTGTAGCACCCGTCCTGACTTTCACCGTCTCCTGTTTTTTACATACACTTTCGTGGAACTTCTCGTAACTATTACGTGTGAAATTACATAGTAATAATAAATCCTTACACCTGTAACCCACTTCAGATACACCCCTGAACGATTATATTCTCCCACACACACGTATACTCATACTTACAAATTCCCATATAGATCTATTAAAAGAGTTAAAATTTGACTTGATTTTTTTATTTATATAAACAAAGAGTCAAAACTACTTTGGTGAAAGGTCTTAGTTCAGAAAACAAGAAGAGAGGGTCCGAAGGAGGTTCCATTATTCGCCAAGTTTTAAGACCGATACCCCTCGAAACATGTTAAATGACTCGATATCTGTGACTTCACAAATGAGATACCACACACACAATGTGTAAAGTCATTTTTGTAATTTTTATTTTCTCGTAAAGTTTTTGGGTTTGTTTAGGAGCATACCGTTCATAAGTGAGTAAGGACTGGAGGGAAACCGATTAGGATAGATAGGAGGAAATTATTTAAGACTAAAGTTCCGAAGTACGACTCGGGGTCTCGTTCCACGAATAGAGTTTGGTGTCGTATCGTTGGGGTCCGTCTTTCTACCCGCGGAGGCCTCGTGAATGGGGTTTCAGTTTCGTCAACTTCCTTCTCACTTTTATTTCCGCTCCGGGGTACGGTATGTAGAAGTCCCTGTAGAGATCTTCCTTCTCGGGGTCTTTGTCTTTGAGACGTATCAGACTTTCGTAATTTCCGTCTTCGTAACCAAGGTACCTACCGTGCCCGAGGACAGGAGGGGTTGGGTTAGGGGTGGTGGATGCCTCCTGGGGAGTTCCCGTCGCGCTGGGTGAGCCCGTCCTGTCAGTCACTGGTGTCTGGTCCAGTCACAGTCCGTTTTGGAGAGGAACAGACTTGTGCGAGTCCGGGTCTGACTCAGGGTCGTGTGAGGTGTCCAGTCGAGACGAGGGAAGACTGTCCACCCAAACAGTGATGGTAAATTCACCGTCTACCGAAAGTCCTCTGTCTTTCCCGAATTCGTACCGAAACTACTTTCTCGACCTAAATGAGAGGTATGTGGGTCGACCCTGTCGGAGGTCCTCTGAGTGGGAATGGGGTCCTGTCGGAATGGTTCCCGACTGGATATGTCCAAAGGAAAGACCAGACGACTTCCATAGGTAAAGGGATTCTTGAACGGGGATCCTGAACCCACTGGTTCTGAGGGATTAGGGACTCGGAGGATTTCCGTTCTTCACTTCCGGACCCTAATACGTTCCACATTGTGATACAACAACTGAGTAGTGATTTCTAAATAAATGGACTAAGTTATTACTTACTGTCGACTTTTACCTATTAGGGCTGGGGGACCCCTGTTGAGACCGGAGTCACCGCCTCTCCGTCTTGAGACCCGCCCGTCTTGGTGACGGTTCGGGTACACTGTGGAACGAGAGAATTGTAAGTGTGTGGGTAGCTCACCGTCGGCACTCTCGGTCGTCAGTGGCAAGTGAGTGTCTCCTCCACCCACTCGGTGACCCCGACCAACACCACCTGCTACCGGTGTGTCCGCCACAACTCTCGGTGTTCCGAGTCGTGCTAGGTCATTTTGTGGACCCTGAAGTGGTACACCGCCTATCTCTATGCGTTTTCAGCGAGGAACACGGCCTTTATCCTCCGGGGCAGGTGGAAACGCGAGAACTACGACCGAGCCCGTTCTCCACACGGATCAACCCCTCTTCCTTCCTCCTTCTTACTCCGACGTTTTCTCTAGTGGGAGGTACTGTTTACCCGTAAGTCTCCAGGTCCACCCGTCGAAACCAGGGTCTCGATCCCCTGACGGTGCAACGTCTGGGACCCCGTCGGGGTTCAATGCTCGATTCTCAAAGGTGTCGTGTCGTCCCTTGAGACGAAAAGGAGACCCGTGAGAACCACGATCCTTTACCTTCCTAAGGGACCCCGTCCTATCGTCCGTAGGTCGGCCATAGAACTTAGGATTATCCCAGGACAAATACAAACATTGTCTAACTCGAAAAGAAAAACTTATACGAAGTCCGTGACCTTAGTATAACGATGTAAACACTAAAAAGATGGGGACCGTTGGACTTCGTCACTACTCGAGACATGTGGAGAAGACGGAAAGTCCTACTTCAGTTCTGGGAAGGGAAAAAAAGACCTCTTCTTTGCAGACGGTAGCCGGTCCGAGAGATTCTCTTGGACCCTACCTTGTCGTCCGTTCAATTTCCCAACAGTCATCCTTAGACAAATTCGTAGTGTACCTTCGTCCACTACGTTCATCCATCTACAATGATACTAATTCGTTTACTAGCGTCAAAGAGTATACCCGGAGGAGTCACTTGTTATAGGGTTTCACCCACGAGCAATCGTGTAGGTCCTCTCTGTCCTTTGTGTGCGCCTTCTCTATGTAGACGGTACGAACTTCTTAGACCCAACCTAAGAACCGGGGTTTGGGGCACAGAGTGTATTTGTAATAGGGAACCAGGTAAAAAAAAAAGGAAATTCAGTGACAACTACTCTAATCTAAGGTCACAGAAAGGGATTAATGTAGGGTTTCAAGACCTAAGAAACCCGAGGGGAGGAGGAACACCGCAAAGAGGACTCTATCCTACGAGGGAAATTGCCCTCCAAGTCTCGTCACTTTCTACTAGGCTGTTGGAGGTGAGTGGGTGTCTCCTCTACAGGTGTGTCACGAGCAGCGACCTCAGGGCACGGTACCGGAGTCAGGCCGAGGAAAACTACCAACGGGAGGCTTCGTGATGTGGTCCCTTCGTTCCCCGTCTCTCTCCTGTACTCTTAGTGGCCAGTCCGACCAGTTTTGTCCTGACACCGGATCTCCGTGGACACTGTGTCTACGGACGGAAATTTATGGGCTTAGTCCCACTCTCTTCATTGTTTGCGGATGTCTTTGGACCGAGGGGACGAGTCGTCGCGGAGACTGTGTGCTCCGAGAACTTAGGGTACGTTGTTCCGAGGACTGAGGAACGCCCTCGAGAAGATTTAAGTCATCCATTTGTCCGTGGGACATAGATAAACAAGACCGAGAAGTATTTGTCACAGTGAAGAACGGTTACTTTCACCAGGGTTCTACAGGGGGTGTTTAACAGTTTCTTCTAGGGAAAGACTTGGTGACCAACATACTACCGAAAAAGTAACGGGTAATAGTTAGTGTTCGGGACCTTGCTTTGTTGAGAACCTAAAGTAAAAGTAGTGAAATTTTTCGTAAATTTGGGTACTGAGTTAAGGGAAGGAAAATTTCGTACTCCCTAAAATACTGTCTCTCTGAGCGTAAAGTTTAGGGTTTCGTGGGGAGAAAAGAAAGAAAGAGGAGAACTAGTTCTCTGCATCGGCGGCGTCTACTCCCCCGTCTACTCTCTCGTTACTCCGGACCTCGTGAAGGAATGGAAGATTCCGACTGCAAGGTCGTAAAAACAAAAGAAGTCGTTCGTACTGAAGGAGATATACCTTTGTTTACCAAATCATTTAATAGTCATTTACGGTTTAATAAAACGCTTTACTTTTAGGGACTCCTTGTCGAGACCGAGGTCCCGTTGCACCTCTCTCTCACCTCAAGTCTCGAACAACGTTCGTGGTCGCAGTCTTTCTGTAGTTCCCAGTGTCTGCCTCGTAGTCTTGTCTTTCCTTCCAGAAACCACTTCCCCCGTGGCCCCCACTACCCAATTCTAAGTCGAGAAACAGACTTTGTGGTTTCTTATTTGTCGATAAATCCTCTTATTTGTCGAGACTCTCGCTCTCAACTAGAAAAATTGATTTTAGGAGGATTTAACTATTTTTGTTTTTTAAAGGTGAACAAAAGAAAATAGGTCAAAGGAATTTCGATAGGATCGTTGTCCTCGAAGGAATTAAAACGAACAAACGTCATCGACGGTCCAGTATTGTGGAGGGGGAGTAAGTCTTCTACTCTGGTACAAATACCCCAGATCGGATGAAGAAAGTCCTTCCCCGCATCCTTCTACGAGTGACGGGGAGTTTCTCTCCTCGTCGGAACACCGGAACGAAGAAGAGGGGGGTGGTACAGGTAGGACGGAACAACTCGTGTCGGACTCAACTTCTCCGAAGTCGGGCAGTGCTTTAACAGGGACACTGAATTATTTTATATTTATAAACCAAAAACAAGTGGTAAATCCGTGTCTCGAAGGTTTCGGGCACCCTACATGATAGAAAACATACGATTACTCTAATGAGTGACTCCCTCTCCGGATCTATCACATTCCTCCCCCCTGCCAGTGAGTTTTTCGGGGTGGTGTACTAATCTTCCAACATCGAAAGTCAGAGTCGGGGAAGGGTGGAGAGTCCTTCCCTCTCCCCGAACTGTGATAGTTAGTCAGTGGTTACCGGCTACTGGGTCAGTAACGCTAGACGTATTCCCTTGGAGGTAAATTTTGGGATGTACCCTGAAGGGACCACCATGTCACCCGTCCTTAGACGGACGGTTACGTCCTCTGTGTCCAAGCTAGGGACCAGCCCCTTCTAAGGTGTGTAGTACCTCAGTGATTTCGGGCACATTGTGTTGATGACTTCGGGCTCTCTGATCTCGGGCACGAGGTGTCGTTCCCTTCGGGGACGCCACTCTTCGGGTGTGTGGTGGTGCTCTCGTCGGGGGTGAGCGGCGTCGATCTTTTCCGGCTTGTGTCCTGGTTTCTGGGGCGTGTTAGTTTGTATTTATTTGTTTAGTAAAAATTTTTAGTTGGTTTTTTATGGGGATGTCCACCCCGGGTCCAACGACTGTCCAACCACTCGGGTACTCCCACGATCCTCTTCTACACGGACCTACACGAACATCCGAGACCCCAAGTGGGTATAGGGATGGGGGATATAGAATGGGACACATAGAGAAGTTAAACCGACAATGACTGAACATAAGAAGTATTATTTGACCACCATCACAAAAGGACTCAAGACATTCAGTAAGATTACTTAATCGTTTAGACCTTGGGAAACTTAAACAGGAGTCGGTCCTTCTTCATATCCAGGGGACCCCTGGGATAACACCGACCACACACTTCCTCTCTATCCGTGTACCCCACCTCGGGAAGCGAACGCCCCAGACGTGAGTGAAACCCACCACAAGTCACAGTCTTGACTTAACTTACCGACCTATAGGGTGCCCATTATCTCTCCCTTTCTCGACCAACCGTAACCCTCCAGTAATAAACCAACGACCGTAAACATTTTGGTGGTGAGTCAAGGGACCTGAGGGGAACACTGAGGGGTCCTCGTCAGGACATGAGGTGTCTCCACAGTAGTACCCACTCTGTGATAAAAGACGGTTCTGAATAATCTTATGCGGAGTGATTTCTTCTCTTCGTTTTCCGTTTCCTCTTTCCCTTTCTATAGGTTAACTTACGTCTCAAGGTCTCTTATCGTTCCTCTCTGTTCTTTCGGAAGGATTCGTTTGTTACTCTTCTTTATCTCCTATTGTTATCTTACCCTTTCTGATCTTTAGAGAAGTTCTTTTGACCTCTATGGTTCCCTTGTAAAGAACGTTTCTATCCTTGTTATTCCTGTTTTTAACGTTCCTGGATTATCTTCGTCTTCTCTAATTCTTCTCCACCGTTCTTATGTGTATTTTCCAGAATTACTGGACCTATTGGTGCTACCATACCAGTGAGTAGATCTCAGTTTGTAGGATCTTACGCTTCACGTCACCTTCACGTCCTTCGCAATGATACTTGTTTCGATCACCTCCACTACCTTAAGACCGTACTCAATAAAGTTTGGTATTTTCTACTACGACAATTTTATGACATGAGTTATACGGGCGTTTAAACCTTTTGAGTAATCGTCGGTGTTCTGACCTTTTCTAGTCGAAAGTAAGGTTATGGTTTCTTTCCCTTACAGTTTCTTACAAGTTTGATGGTATGTTAATGTGAGTAAAGTGTACAATCGTTCCATTACGAGTTTTAGCAAGTTCGATCCGAAGTCGTCATGAACTTGACTCTTGAAGGTCTACATGTACGACTTAAATCTTTTCCATCCCCTTGGTCTCTAGTCCAACGGTTGTAAGTAACCTAGTGTCTTTTTCCTTCCTTTAAGGTCTTTTTGTCGATGGAGACGAAGTGACTTATGTGATTTTGGAAAGTGACACACCTAGTGTTATTTGACACCTTTTTAAAATTTCTCTTCCATTATGGTTTGGTGGAATGACAGAGGACTCTTTGGATGTCCGTCCTGTTTTTCGTTGTCAATTTTGACCTGTACCTTGTTACTTGACCAAGTTTTAACCCTTTCGTCATGTAGTTTCGACACATGACAGTGGGACGAATAAATTGAATACACGTCTCGTGTGGTACACTTTACGGTCCGACCTATTTCGTGTTCGACTTTAGTTCTAACGATCAAGTCAAGTCAAGTCAGTGAGTCAACACAGGCTGAGAAACGCTGGGGTACTTATCGTCGCGCGGTCCGGAGGGACA
The DNA here is from genome assembly GCA_006410555.1 of Capra ibex. Classification (NCBI taxonomy): domain Eukaryota; kingdom Metazoa; phylum Chordata; class Mammalia; order Artiodactyla; family Bovidae; genus Capra; species Capra ibex. Next base: position 1,783,730 of record SJYO01010634.1, on the reverse strand, counting down.
GGTAGTGGTTGAGGGTCTCAAGTGAGTCTGAGGGCAGGTAGTTCAGTCACTACGGTAGGTCGGTAGAGTAGGAGACAGCAGGGGAAGAGGAGAACGGGGGTTAGTGAGGGTCGTAGTTTCAGAGAAGGTTACTCAGTTGAGAAGCGTTCTCCACCGGTTTCATGACCTCAAAGTCGAAGTCGTAGTAAGGGAGGTTTCTTTCTACCGATCCTCTTTATAGTTATTGGAGTCTATACGTCTATTGTGGTGAGATTATCGTCTTTCGTTTCTATTTGATTTCTCGGAGAACTTCTTCCACTTTCTTCTCTCGTTTTGTCGACCGAATTTTGAGTTGTAAGTTTTTTGATTCTAGTGCCCTTGACCAGGGTAGTCCTACTTATCTACCCCTTTTTAACCTTTGTCACTGTCTTAAATAAAAGAACCCGAGGTTTTAGTGACTTCTATCACTGACGTCGGTACTTTAATTTTTTGAGAACCAGGAACTTTCTTTTCGACACTGTTTGGAGCTGTTACATAATTTTTCGTCTCTGTAGTAAAACGGTTGTTTCCAGGTGTATCAATTTCGGTACCAAAAAGGTCATCAGTACATACCTACACTCTCAACCTGGTATTACTTCCGACTCACGACTTCTTAACTACGAAAACTTGACACCATGACCTCTTCTGAGTTCTCAGGAAACCTGGCGTTCTTCTGGTTTGGTCAGTTAGGATTTCCTTTAGTTGGGACTTATATGTAACCTTCCTGACTACGACTTCGAGGTTGTGAAACCCGTGGACCACGTTTCTTGACTGAGTAACCTTTTCTGGGACTACGAGCCTTTCTACCTTCCGTCCTCTTTCCCCTCTGCTCTACCAACCTACCATAGTGACTGAGTTACCTGTGCTTAAACTCGTTTGAGGTCCTCTATTACCTCCTGTCGTTTCGGACCACACGACGTCAGGTACCCCAGCGTTTCTCAGCCCGTGCTGAATCGTTGACTTGTTGTTCTTGTTGTAGGGAGTTTACATAGTTGTTTTGTCTGGAAGACAGCGTGTATATCACCCTAAGACTCGGGGGATAACTCTCACCACACCTACTCAAAACTAGGGTTGAAGACAGAGTCGGTATTCGCTCCCCTGGACCTTCACGGTCGTTAGTAAGGGATTCTAGGGTCGACGACCCCTATTCGGACGTCGTCAAGATAATTCGTTACCAAATTAAATTCGTGAAGATTGTTCATGTTTCTGTTCGTATTTTCCCATTTCAATAATGGTATTAAGGTGGACGTGTATTTTGATTCTCATACATTACATAAAGGGTCCCTCCCCTTGTACAACTCCGAGCCTTACATGGTGCGTCCTACCGGTAATATTTCAGTATTGTAAATCAAAAGATTCATGTCGGGAGACCGTTTTGATTCAATTGTCCGATTCACAATAACCACCCTACGAGGAACTACACGTGTATCTTCCAAACTTCCAGTGACTGTCGTGACCGAAAACCTCCAGTAGGAAAATTTTAATCCATGAACAATTTATGGAGAATCGGTGTACTTACTGGAGTCGGTCTCTCAGAAAAAGTAAGACGCGTCACAGACCCCGAAACCCCACCCGTCTAAGCTCCTAGGGACTCCGTCCTCCTCCCACCTACCACGGCAACTCGTGGAGACCCCTCGCGAGCTCCCGAGGACTACCCGACCGTGGTGGGGGAGGGGGTTACAGAAAACGGTTCAAGGGAAACCTTGAACGCTCACAGAAAGGTCCCTTTGCATTGGGTATACAGAGACTTAGTGAGTGCGAGGTAAACATTTCCTTTCCCGGTCCTTCGTGTTAAACTGCAGCGTCACGCAGAAAAAAAGAATCTTCCTCTTCTCTCGTCCGAAACGGTTGACCTTCTTTCATCCTCGGAACCTTAAGACGTAATAAAACTTTTCGTCTCGGCGTTTCTCGTTGTAGGACTCGGGGGACTGGGACTTCCCCCGGCACCCTTCCCGCACCTCCCAAGAGAAACCTCAAACGACGGTCGGACGCGTGATCCCACCAGACAGTCTACCGAGGGAATGGGTCCTTCGGTCCCCGTCAACCCTCGAAATTCGACGGTCCGACCGGACCTCCGTTTAGACAACTCAACGACAAGGTTCTTCTCCCTCCCTTCTAAGTTCAGGTACAGGTGTGTTCTCAGAGTCTCCTCGTTCCTACTTTACCCTCATGTTAGTGGTGAGGTACCGAGAACGAAGGTCTTCGTCGTTTCTTTACGTCTATCAGGGTCTACTCCTCACCGAAAATGAACCGAAACCGTACCGTGAAGCGTAGTATGGACGAGAGAGTGGTCGATCTACTAGTTTACAGCTGAGGACTCGACTCTGTCGGACGTACACAACACCAGTCTTATCCTCAGTATCGTAGGTAGTAAGGTTTCGAATCTCTTCTTCTTCCCAGTCCGGTGATTCATGGGGTAGGATAAGGTTTGAGAAGGGACTCTCTAGAGAAACACGAGACGAAAAGATGGTCCTTGTCTCGTTTCTACGACTGACAGTACGAAAATAAAAAAGAAATTTTTTTACATGAGAAACAAGTCATTCTTTTACTTCTGTATATTGTGGTCACGTTACGTTGGAAATTTTATTGTTCCTTTCGTTTACATAGGAGAAGTGACTGTCTATACCCCACTAGCTGCGGGGAGTATTTGTCGTCTCGGTGGCAGTGAGAACTCAAACCTCCGAGAGACACCCAAGTATTTTAGTCCTATTTGGACGAAAGGAGTCCCGACCCGTTGTTAATAAGGGCTCCGACTCGGTACTCACTCCTCGACTACTGTCGTTCCTTCTCCCTTTTGGTCAAGAGTCGTGGTAGAGAATCGCCCGGATGACGTCATCAGAGTGATAGCCAGAGGGACGAGTCCGGGCCCAGAAGGATGACAGACAAGAGTTGCGTCGTTGGTCCACGAAGAAATTTAGAATTTGTCTCGTACAGGGAAGAGAAAAGTACTGGGGGGCACCAAGAGTGAACTGAGCGTCCTTTCGGGACTTGAAAGAAATGTTCCCGGTCATTTCCAGGATGTCCGAGACGGCGGACGAGGGTGGTGCTCTTACGGAAGTAGGGTCGAGGGCGGGAGGGGACGAGTGTGGAGTCCGTCAAGGACCTCGGGAGACCCAGAGGAGGGTGTAATCTCGGTCCTGTGACCCCATACGAAGGAAGTCTCGAGGGACACCGAGTGGGAGAGTAGAGGAAGTGTAGAGAGGGGTTTGTCCAGATGGGACTGAGAGGTCGATTTTGATGTTGAGTGGGATTTGGGGATTGGGATGGAACTAGACAAAAGTAACATGAACTTTCACCTGTGAAAACAGTGAGTCACCATAGGTGGAGAACACTGGGGTCCCTGACATACATCGACGGTCCAAGGGGATAATTCCATTAAAGGGTCAGTTCCTATGACCTCACCCATCGGTAAAGGAAGAAGTCCCCTAGAAGGGTCGACTCCCTGACTTGGGTCCAGAGGACGTAACGACCACCTAAGAAATAGTAGATTCGGTGGTCCTTTCGCGAAGAAACGTGAATAATGGGATACTTTTTAATGAGGAATAAAACAAGTAGTGACGGAAGGGTCGATATCCCATTAACTCGAGGTGCTCTCATCTCGCGACCGAGTGACGACATAGTGTTTACGGATCTTGTCCTGCGAGAGTTATTTATAGACACCTACCTTGCCTGATAACAATCATCATTACCATCATCACACTTTACCGTAGTCGGGTCTGAATCGAGAACGTGAACCAATACACTTGAAAATGAGTCAAGTGGAACGATTTTACAGACGGAGGACTTTCTACAAACCATCTTCTTATCCCTGTCTAGGTTTCCCTCTTTTACCCTGGTCAACCCTTGGGGGTTTCGGTTACTCAGTAAAGGTCGAAGAGAGGTGAGACCAGATCTGACCGGGAAACTCGTCTTCATGACCCTTACCCATGACCCATCCAAGGCCTACAGACACGTCGGGTAGTGGTTGGAGGAGGTCGGGGGTCCAGAATGGACGAAACAGATAGGTCCGCGCCATGGGCAAGTCGAGTGCGAGCTAGACGACGACCGCGGCGTCAAAGTATTTCCGAGAGGCCAAGAGGTGAGAGAGAGAGAGAAACCGTTTAAGGGACACCTGTTTCGCCCATTCTAAGTGATCCAAACCCGTCACGGTACCAGTTTTCTCTCTCACTTCGTTCGTCCTCGTGTTCACAAACTCGTCCGTGGCACATCTGGGGTAAGGGAAACAGGGGCGGACGTTGATACTAGAATTTTACAACGTGTCTTTACTTGAAGCAAGTCGGAGAACGTCCTTCAGAAGAACCTAGTCAAAGTAAAGTCAGTCGTGATTTTGAAAGATGAACGAGACAAAAAAAGAAAAGGGGGTTATATTTAATAGAAGGACTTTGTTTTACGTTATTTCGATCTTTAGTTATTGTTTTTCTGTCGATCTTTTGTGAGTATATGAACCTTTACTTACTTATGTGGTAATTCTTTAGGTAGTTTCTTTTTTTAAATTATCTTTAATCTTTTATTGTTAGTATGTATATTTTGAACAAGATACTCATATAGTCCAAGAACCTTTCTTTGAATATGATCTTATAATAAAATTTTTCGACTTTAATTATTGTAAACGTAATTAAAGGAAAAAACATGAATATTTCCACTCAAAAAAAAGAAATTAAAATGACCTCATACCAACGAAATGTTATAAAAACGACATATCGTTTCACGGACGAGAGTAGACGAACGAGACAAGACTTTCGATGACTGAATCATTACCCTGCTCGATCCAAGGTCTTACGATATATAATGCACCGAGACCGATGTTGTCTTTGAGTTGGGAGGCTCCCCAGTTTGATAGGAAATACGAAAATTATTGTTGTCACTGATGACAGATAACTAACTACTAATACACGGTCGGGATATACTTCAAAAAGTATAGGTAATTAAGCAAACTAGAAGTGTTAGTGGGATACTACATTCGTGATAATTTTGGGATAAATTGTCTATCCCTTTGGTTCCGAATCCCCTCCCGTCAGCGAACAGTGAATGACCCTAGACTTGAGATGGGTAGTTCGACCACCGGACTGGGTGACTCGCACCACGAACCATACGCGACGGTGACTTCTGGTACTGTGACTACGGAACTTCCCAACTTTACGACAAACTTCTACCGACCAGTTCCAACCTATTCTTTCCTTTCCTGTGTCCTTTCCGTGTGCCGAGGTCTTCTTTCACCCTCCCACCCCACCCCACCTCCCCTTTTGTTCTGTCCCCCTATTTTGGTCGTACTCCCAGTCTGCCTTCTGTGTCGGGGATTGTCCCGTGTCTCGGTGACGCCGTTTTCTGCTAATTTTGTTTCGGTGGGTGATTTCGGGGCACCCTTTTTCTTCTCTCCTCTCCTTACTCCTGAGGGACCGTCCCTCCTTCTACCACTCTAAACTGCTCGCTCGTTTACCCCTAGTTCTTTATAAGTGACCGATCATCCGGGGAGGCCTGTAATCGTGGTTACGGGAATAGTAGTTTGTGGGAAGTTCGGTCTTGTGGAGAACGATCGTGTCACGGAGGGTCGGTGCCGAGTACGTAAGAGGATGAAGGGACTTTCGACAAGGTGAATAAGAACCCGAGAGGTAGTTGTTTCTCGTCATTGGACTTCCATTGTCTCAGGTCGTGGGTGACTCCCAGGACGATAGATGAGGGAGTACAGGTCCCTCCTCCTCCCCTTGGTCCCCGATTCCCTGTACGGGGTAGGGGTCACGTTCTCTCCCTCCCCACGGTTAGATGGTACTCCGTCCCCCTATAGACCGGAGAGGTAGGTTTTGTCTCCCCTAAGGAACCCGTGTTAGTGGAATATCTCCAGTGTTAGTCCCATTTCCGTGGTCCTGTTCCGTTTGACCTTCTTTAAGAGAATTTGAACCACAGTCCAAGTCACCCAAGATGATTCCCACAGAACCCCCTTCCTTCTCAACTGATCCTTGTCACTCTCAGTCTGAAGGGACCACCAAGTCTACCATTTCGCAGACGGATGTTACGTCCTCTGGACCCAAACTAGGGACACAGCCCTTCTAGGAGACCTCCTCCTTTACCGTTGGGTGAGGTCATGAGAACGGACCTTATAGGGTACCTGCCTCGTCTCACCATGCGATATCGGGTACCCCAGCGTGTCTCATCCTGTACTGACTCTCTGAAGTGAAAGAAAATGTGAAAGTCACTCTCAGTCCCATTGTCTTAAATTCGGGACCTCGTGGAGAAAAAAGGTGGAGCAGAAGACCTAAAGTCGTTCTTTCATTGTTCATCGATAGAACCAGGTACCACAATGGTAGATCGTTTCAAGAATGGAAACCAAGAAACAGAAGGATAGGGACAGTAACAAGACAACCAAGATAGAAGTTTTACCGTGAACCTAGGTGGGAGGGAGAAGTAAGAATGACGGAACCAGATCCTGGAGTGGAAAAGGACGGACCTGATGACTTTACCGTACATGGACCAGAGAACCGGTGGACGGAGAAGAGCGAAGTAAAGTAGATAAAGTGTCGTTGATCTTAATAGAAAATTTTTATACGTGACCTAGAATGGCACAGGTTTGGATTGTATTTTTGGTGTGACTCACTGCAACCACCTCGTGAAAGATTAAAGGTTCAAGGAAGTAGGTAAAGCATGTAAATTAGAAACGTTGGTTTTTACTCTTCCGTCGTTTTGTCTATAAAAGTCGGAGTTGAATTTTCAATTTGGTGAGTAAGTTCAAATTGATTCTCTACCTCGGTCCAAACCTTGGGATCCGGAGAGACAAGATTCTCGGGTCGAAAGGGTGTATAGACGGATCGGGTCACCGTATAAATATCCGTCGAAAGATGGAAAAGTATGCACACACGGAAGTAAAAAGTTGATACGAGATTCCCTTAGGTCCTCCCAAATCGTCCTACGTCATAAAACTTGTTCTGGAACTTTGTCCTCTTAAATTAGTGTGATACCCCGAAAGGTCCACGGAGTCACCATTTCTCAGACGGACGGTTACGTCCTCTGTACCGAAGTCAGGAACCCAGTCCTTCTAGGGGACCTCCTCCGTTACCGTTGGGTGAGGTCATAAGGACGGACCTCTTAGGGTACCTGGCTCTTCGGACTACCCGATGTCAAGTGCCCCAGTGTTTCTCAGCCTGTGTTGACTCGTGCGTGTATGTATTCACTCGATACTCGTCTCTTTGTGCTATTAGGAAATCGTAGACGGAATAATGGTTGTAGAGGTAAAAGGTCGAGTCTTTTGACTTAGATTACCCTCAATTCACCAGTAAACTTTCCCGTTCACAGGATTCTGTGTCACAGTGATTCTCCTTGGTACTGGGAGTCTAGGATATTTAAGGGAGAAGATAGAAGAGAAGGAAGTGTAGAGGAGGTGGGCGACGATTTATGGATTGTCTGGAAAGTTTCAGGAAGTACCAATCTAGACCTGGAAAGAAAGTTTGGAGTGAAGGGTAGTTAGGTTGGATGGAGCACGGATGGACGTCGGGGTGAGATCGGTTCGAGGTCGGTGTCGTGTGAAGGGTGCCAAGGGTTTTCTCGTCACTCCCTAGACTTCCAAATTAATATGACCGGATCTTGGGTCTGAATGGACGGACTCAGACAATTTTAGGAAGTTCCGGTCCAACTTTGCAGCGGAGATTACAAATCGAACGGCGAGAGGGAACGGGGTTCAGAAGACTGGAGACGATATGGAAGAGAAACAGAGAAGTTTCGAGTAGAATGTCGGTCTGCAGATACCGCCACTCGATATGTACACTGACAGAGAGAGAGAGAGAGAGACACTCGAAAAACACCTTTGTAAGACAGAATGAGTTGAAACGTAGGAGGTTCTGATCTGATCCGGACCACACACCATGAATAAATTATTAAAAAAAAATTTAATGTTATAGATCCGATTGAACTTTTGGTATGACTATCTAGACGGGACTTAGGGTTTCCGAATTTACTTCCCTGCGTCGTAGAGACGTGCCTGGGTTCGTCTCGGACCACTTGATTGTTCTTGTCTCGTCAGCGGTCCATTGAGGACCTGTGCCGGTGGGGATACAAAGAAACAAACCGAGGTGACTTTAGAGGCATCGTAATCAGATCCGTCACACGTCGCACAGTGGAGATGGGTTAGGGGTCTTACTGGTGTACCGAAGTAAAGGCCATCCTCTCCGTTCAGTAGGGCCGGAGTAGAGAGAAATAGAAACCTTCAAGGGACCGAGGTCAGAGTGGTCGACCAAAGGGACGAGAGGAGACGGTGACGTCCGGGGGCAAAGGAGGGTGGGAGGGTGGACCGTAGGATGTCCGGGTCTCGGGTTGTTTAGACCGAACCTGAAAAATTCTTCGGAGAACCGATTTTCTTTGTCTCACACGTGGTTGTCCCTTTGAAAGATTCGTCGAAAGACGTGCAGTCACCTCCCCTTCTTCCCGACACAAACCTCCGGAAGACATAATACAACTAGTTAGCCGAACAAAACACAAAGTCAACCCTCGGGTCCCGTGTTTCATACCGTGGTATAGCAAGTACTGTGAAGGGTGGAGAGGGAACGACAGTGTCACAAACACGGTTCCGAAGAGAGAGACTGTCCAGACTCCCAAGGTACTCCGGTTCATCTCAGCCACAGTGTGGTGTAAGGTTGTTCCTGGACCCTTCAAATTGGGTGTCGGTTTATAATATCGTCTATGATGTATAATGTTTTTATTTTATAATTCCTGTCGATTACAAGTATTCGGTGTAAACATTTTCAGAGTAAAAGATTTAGTGAAAGTACATTTACTAAAGTGCATCTAAACGCCTTTGGGACCCTCTTAGTCTTTCCAATGAGCGAGTTTTACTGGTTCAATCGTCCTTTGTCTCGACCTTAAATTTGCTTACAGAAAACTAAGGTCTAGTTCACGATAGAGATGTTCCGGACTCGCCAGAAGGGACACAGATCGTCAGTGTAAATTTTGGGTGTTTTCCCTAAATAAGAAGTCGGTCTCCAACTCCTTTTATTTCTGTATCTTTGTTTTAAAACACAAAATAACTTTTCCTGATAGAAAATTTAACTCTCTCGTCGTATATTAGGTAACAAGACACAACCCAATTATTCCTGGATAATATTTTGAACATCGTAACCAGTTCAATCACTCCGTGACGAACTTAAACACATAGGATGAGTGGTAAATATACATATAACGTAAGACCTCTTTCGTCCCTTCTTGTCCGAAATCGAGGTAATGGACGGGGTTTATTCACTAATAAGATTGGAATCTATGTTGTGCGAACGGTTAGAGTACTCGTATATACATCGGTCTGATTCCTTTCCCTGCACACAAGGAGGAAGGCCAGGGAGAGAAGGGGACTCCTGGACTTATGAGAGAGGAGAAGTATCTTCTAATAGGACCTCAATAAGTCTACTGCTACGAAAACGTTTCTATTTTGTATACCGGCAATGGAATAAATCGGTAGGTGACGGTTTGAAGAATTACTTTGCACGGAGTTCCTTACCGGGATACTTATAGAATAGGTCAAAGAAACGTAATTCGGTGTCCTTCAAGGTTTCCTCTTTTAGACTGTACTCTTCTCACAAGTACAGGGGATTCAGGTGGATCATAATTGGATGCCGAGTTCCTTTCTCCTACCCATTAGGCGAGGAAAAGTAAACGAGGTAGGTCACAAAGATGTGGGATCTACATCGTCTTAAGTCTGACCCTACGTAGATCTGAAGTCTTAAAGTTTGGTCCGTTTGTTTTTATTTGGGGGTGCACTACATCGTATTTATGTTGGTTCAGATGAGAACGTCCCTCCACGAGGTCACTGGCGACCACGATTTTTTGACTCGTCATTTCGAGAGATGGAGTCGAAGGAGAGGTCTGTTCCGACTGCAATCTTTTGGTGTTTTATTCGAGACGAGTATTGGTCTCATCCTTACTTAGACAAAATCAGACTCTCAGGACTTACCTAAGAATGTTCTCTAACATTTTACTATTTTTCAGTTACTCTACCGTTCGATGCCTTACTTTTCCGTTGGATACCTTTGCTTCTTTTGTACACGTTTGGTATATAGACTATTCCCCAATTATCAGTTTTATATAGTTCTTGAATGCATTAAGTTATCGTATTGTTTTTGTTTGGGTAATATTTTGTGCGTCTCCTTGATTTATCTGTAAAAAAAAGGGGTTTCTTCTGTATGTTTACTGGTTGTCCATGTACTTTTTCATGAGTTTAATGATTAGTAACCCCTTTACGTTTAGTTTTGATGTGCACAATGTTTTCAAGAATGGTTTTTCTGCTCTCTGTTGATGACCCCTCTTACACCTCTTTTACCCTGGGAAAACGTGATAACCGGTCTTATATTTAAGGACGTCGGTGATACCTTTTGTCGTACTTCCAAGGAGTTTTATAACTTTTACCTTAATGGTATACCAAATCGTTAGGGTGAAGAACCATATATATAAGTTTCCTTAACTTTAATGAGAGAGTTTCTCTAAGACATCGGGGTACAAGTAACGTCGTAATAAATATTATCGGTCTTGTCCCTTTGTTAGATTTAGAGGTAGATACACGTACATGTGTGTATCTGTGTGTTGTCCTATAATACGTCGGTATTATTTCTTCCTTTAGGACGGTAAACCCTGTCATATCTATCTGGAACCTCCGTAATACGATTCATTTTATACAGTCTGTCTCTTTCGGTTCATGACATCCTGGAGTAAATACACACATTGAATTTTTTTTGACTTGAGTCTTTGTTATAAAACCAACGGTCTCCACCCCCATCCCCGACCCCCTTTACCCTCTTCCACCAGTGATCCATGGGTAAAGGTCAATGTTCTATTTGTTCAAGACTCCTACACCGTGTGTCGTATCTCTGTTATCAATTGTCATAACACGTGCAAAGTTTCAACGATTCTCTCATTTAGAACTTTCGAGAGTAGTATTCTCTTTTTACATTGGTACACTACGCTACCTGCAATTGAGTTGGATAACACCACTGGTAAAATGCCATGAGTGTTTACGACTTAGTGAAATATATAGAATTTATTTACGTCACAATATACAGTCAATATAGTGTTATTTTGGCCACCCCCCTATTGGATAATGTAAAGTAACCTTACGAAGAATTGGTTAAGACAATGAGTATTACAAACCAACAGAAAAAGGGGGACCCTTCTATTGGATGTCAATGGTGTGTCTTCCTCCTACTACACTTCTCCCCGTGTCGACTCGAAGAGAAGACCAACAGAGTACACAAACGTTCCAAACCGAAAGATTTGCAGTCGATGACCTTGATCCCTCCTCCGGCTAGAGTGGTATGACGTACCAATTCATGTGAAGAGAAGAATGTAAGTTCAATCAATCATTGAAATGTGAACACTGACGAAAACAAAAAATCGTCAAATACACTCTCCGTATTAAACATGTTTATTTGATAAGTATGTATCGGTTAATGTATAATAAGTACTAATTTCACCTTCTTACTATTTCTATTAGAGTCTACTCCACACAAATAGGTACACACGAATAGTATACACTGATCCCCCATACACTTCAGTATAAATCCAATTATAATTTAACTAAAGATAAACTACTTGAAGATCTGAATCTCCTCGGGGTCTATTAAGTGTGTCACCGAGAAGACGGATAATTATTTGATTTCACTAACCATACCTAGGTGTCCCACTACCCTCCCCGAAACCGGAAAGTGTAACGATCTTAAGAGACACTCTACTGATTGACAACCCCCAATCTCAGTCGAAGTGACTTCTCAACGAGGTTGACCTTTAAGGACGGGTGCAATACAGTGGAGTCTCAGAGTCACATAGACTTGTCCGTAGAGACATAAGTGGATTACCCCTTCTACAAGACCATCCAGGCACATTGTTGTGAGATGACCTCCTGATGTACCGAGGGTCAAGACCGAAGATCGAGGTCTGGAGAGGAGGCCCAAGTCAGGTTCGTCCTTCGAAACAAATGACTACGTCTCCGGGAACGACAACAGTACCGTTGGTTTTCCTTCTATTTCGGACGGACCTCCCCGACCAGGGACACTGAGTTTCTAGACAAATAGAAGTAAAGACATGTGTGAACATGCGAAGTAGTGTGTGTGTGACCGTACTTGTCCGTGTACGAGTGCGACCGTACGTCTTCGTATACACCTACTGCCTGAGACGGTTCGAGTTTATACTGGTGCAGTATAAGGATAATTATAAGTTTCGGGTGTAAAGATTTCGCGAAGTGACGTACTCCCCTTAGAACGGTCAGGAGGACATTGTGCAAACGAAATCCTTTGTCCTAAATCCAATCTGTAATTTTTTTTTTTTAGAAACTGGGATGGACAAAGCTTTAATTGTTTCCTCCCCCCAAGTCCTAACCCTTGTGCACATGTGGACACCACCTAAGTACAACTACATACCGTTTTGGTTATATTATAACATTTCATTTTTATTTTATTTTATTTTACTAAAAATTTTTTCCTTTTTTTTTCTTCAACCCCTTCCAGTATGTCCGTTAACACACAACCGTCATAAAAGTAAAGTTAAAGTGACCTCTTACCGTACTCACCCCGAAACTCACCGTACTCAAAGTACCGGGTATTTTGTTAAAAAGTCACACGATCCTCGGACCCCTTGTAAAAGAGGGTAAAAAGTCTCCTCGTTTGTGTCGGGTCTCTTCCATTTATCAAAGGACTTCCAGTGTGCCAAGTCGACATAATGTCAATAAATATGGAATAGGGAACTAAACAAGGTCTTTCCTAAATTCCTCTGAATCCTACAGTTATTTATTTCCGGTTTTGTCGTCGGCTAGGAGATTTACGGTAGGTCACAACTGAGATTAGTCGTCTTACCTACCCGTACGACGTCCCACTCCTTACGTACTTGACTCCGTGACGTAGTACGATGCAGCGAAGAGGAATCTCTAGTCCCGGAAAGCTTCTCGAGGAGGTTACTCGTCTTCGGGAAGGGATTTAGTCTCTTCCGTTTATTTATCGGAACGTGTGTCGTGCTACCAGGTGGGACTGAGACGGTATGATGAGGGTGTCGCTACTTTCTTTCCGGTACTCAGAGTGTCCGGTCTTATCGTTCACCCTCCTGGACTGCTCAGTGTAAGGGCTCAGAACGGAAAATGTCCGTTCCTTGAACTCCACGTCTCCCCAGTCCTCCGAACGACCGGGTTCCGGCCGTCACGTACACCGACGACTAGATCTCGTAGTGAAAGTAGAGGTCCAAGTTTCAGTCACGGTAAGTGTAGAAGTACTATAACGTTAGTACTCTGGGGTTCCTCCGTCTACTAAAATTCTACGACCCCTGTAAAAGTACCAGAAAAAAGAAAGGACAAGAAGAACTGTGACTCTAGAGTAAATGAATAAACTCTACTCATTTAAAATTTATTTTTATTTTTTATTTTCCGGACCGATAATCGTATTTCCTCTAGTGCTTCCTCGATACAAAGGGACAAAACGAAAAATTGGAACCTCAACCATATTAGGTCTGGTAATATCGTGTTACTACTCTTCAAGACTTTGTACTGACTTGACCCGAACTTAGTACCAAGGTAGTCCCACCCTGGACAAGACTTCGGAGAGACTCACAAAGGAGTAAACATTTCATCGTTATTTGTGGTGTGGAGAAAGTTTCGTAAGACTCCTAATTAAATTTATTCTCTACGTTTCACGTTTCATATCACAGATCGTGTCTTAGCCATAACGTTCACGGATAAAATTCGTACAGACTGTAAGGATTCTTATATAGTGTTATATGTGTTGGATGATATTTCCGGGGATAGATAGATAGATAGATAGACAGATAGATCCATAGGTGAGTAACACGAAGGTTTTATTTTAAATAACTCACGGATGATGGACCAGTCGTAACGAAATCGTGTACCCCTATGTCGTCGTTCGTATTTTCGTTTTGGGGAACCGGAGTACTTCGAATGTAAGATCATTTCCTCTGTCTGTTATTGGTCCTATTATTCGTGTTTATATTACAAGTTATGACTATTCTACCTTTTTGTTTCGTATCTTCTTATCATTCATACCCCTCTCCCAGACCTCAAACCCCCAGCTCACCGACCCTTTCCGGAGCGACTCTTCTGAACTCTTCACTCGGTGTGTCTACAGACTCCTTGTCACAAGGTCTTCTCCGCCGGTCCCGTTCGACACCCGGTCCTTGTGGGATCTCCTCGAAGGCGTCTATCTTTCCTCAGGTATACCGACCTCACCTACCTTATTTACTTTTTAGAGTATTCCACTCGAGTCTCGCCCATTGTCCGGTGCGCCTCCATCCCCCGATGTGGTACATTTGGTACCTGTTATTAGACTGAAAGTAAACCACAGTAGACCTTTGGTACCCCGCCCCAAAACGTCGTCTCCGTAGTACTAGACTAAGTGTCAAAGTATCTGACAGAGACTGACGGACAACTCTTGTCTGACTAGTTCCGATGTCCACTTCCGTCCCTCTGGAGGGTCCAATAAAGGTCTATTACCGCCGACGGAGTCGGTCTCACCGCCCTCACCGCTGTAACTCTTTAGAACCCTAAGACCCATATAACGCTACATCTCGATCCTTTTGAGTGGCTGTGGAATTTGTGTCTGATATTCTTTCTGCACTCAGTTTCTTCTGGGAGTTCCAAAAGAGGAACTCGTTGATCTTCGTACCTCAAGTTATCTGACTCTATCCTTTCTATGGTACTCCTCAGCAAAGACCTCCCGTCTGGTCCTCAAGTCGACACATAATTCAGTCGACCTATAGGACTGTGTAAATGCAACTTGTATTAACCCGTAGTTAAGAGACAATAGATGTACTTTACGTGGTCAGCGAAGTTTGCAGTAGATGACACTGACTTGGTCAGCGACCTCTGATAGAGGTGTGGGAATAAAGAGGAGAGGACGGTCGTTCACAATCTTTCTACGATTGATTAAAAAGACGTTCTACCTTAGTTCTTTAACAACGATAACGACGTTTATGTTAAGTTTTGTTTTGTTTTTGGGTGTTTATGAGAACTTACGACGGGATGAAGTGTGGTTACTCGAAATGGTAAAGGAACATAATCGTTTCTACTGGTGCCTTGTCGTCCTTGATACTTAGGACGCTTTTCAAAACTCAAGAGTGTTCGAACAGGAAATGTCGGAAAGTCCTTCTCTTAATTCCCTAGTGGTGAAAAAAAATGGGGGTGAAACGTCTGACCCTTTTATTTCGGGACTTCTACGTTGGGAGAATCCATATATAATAAGGATAGTCACAAAAGTCTACACTTGTATTTGTATAACGGTCTTAAATAAAACTTCTTAGACAAGTAAGAAGAAATTTTGAATCCTACGTCCGATGTAACCAAGTCACACTGAGAACTTCACTGTGTTCCAATGGTCCACCTTAAGCCTAGAGGGAGGAGACAGCTTAAGACGGGACGGGGGTGGGGTTCGACGGGGAGGAGCGAAATCGTGTGTCTGTGAAGCCTCCGTGTTTGCGCCCCTGTGTATGCAACGAAAGAGGGAGAGACACGTACATTGTCACACATAAAGCCAGTGTCATAAAGTCACTCAAGTTTCGGGACGCCACGTCCTTCTTTTTCGGTACTCCCTGCAGTCTCGTAAAGTACAAGGAGGAGGAGGGGGTAAAGGTGGGGAGGTGTCGTGAGATTAATGTCATACTTTCTCCGTAGAACTGTTCCTTGTTTACCGACACAAGAAAAGTCTCCGTGAAAGACGTGAGGAAACTCTTCGACGACGTTAGTCATGGGAGGGACTTTCCAAAACTCCACACACTCCTCACCCACACCGACCCAAACTCCCGTACTGACTCTCAAATAATGGTTAATATGTGTCTTGTGACACACCCGTGAACCATGAGACACATTTTTCGGAACTTAAAGGGTCTTAGGAAACAAGGTGAAAGGGTCTAATAAATTTGTAATTTCCAAGGAGCATAACCCAACTGGTTTTATAAACTCAAAAAGACATTGTAGAATACCTTTTAGTACTTACTTCTAAAACCGGTGGGTAGAAGGACCAAGTTATAGTTTTCTAAGAAGAGACAATTTTGGTCGGACGAAACTCTATCTGTTTATCTTGGTTTCTCTTCCGGGTCCCGTCTGTCTTATCCTTATCACTTCGCACTCCTCTTCTCGTCTGTAGACTTCCTTTTTGGTCTCTGAACGACATCCGATTGTGTGGTACACGACTAAGTGACGTGTCTCTGCGACTGGTCCGGAGGGGTGAGTGACTGAAAAATCTACAAGGTACTCCCCGATCTATCCTCAAAAGTAAACGAGTAGGTAGGTAGTGTAGGAGTCCTATGTAGTCTCTCGGGGAGTGTGAATTAAGGTAACGGAGTCTACTCTTTAATCCGAATATTCTCGTTAATATGATCGATACTGTTTGTGTCTGTCGTATAATTTTTCGTCTGTGTAATGAAACAGTTGTTTCCAGGCAGATCAGTTCTGATACCAGAAAGGTCGCCAGTACATACCTACACTCTCAACCCGGTATTTCTTTTGACTCACGGTTTCTTAACTACGAAAACTTGACACATAACCTCTTCTGAGAACTCTCAGGGAACTTGACGTTCCTTTAGGTTGGTCAGGTAGGATTTCCTTTAGTCAGGACTTATAAGTGACCTTCCTGACTACGATTTCGAGGTTATGAAACCGGTGGAAGACACTTCTTGACTGAGTAAACTTTTCTAGGACTACGACCCTTTCTAACTTTCGCCCTCCTCTTCCCCTCCTGTCTCCTACTCTACCAACCTACTGTAGTGGTTGAGTTTCCTGTTCTCACACTCATTCGAGACCTCAACAACTACCTGTTCCTTCGGACCGTACGACGCGAGGTATCCCCACCGTTTCTGAACCTGTGTTGACTCACTGACTTGACTTGATTTATAAACAGTCCCAGTGTGTCAGATATAATTTTGTCGTTATGGAGGTGGTAAAGACAAGTAACATTAGCAGGTGAACGACCACTGGGGCTCCCGTCCCTGACACGGTTTGGTAAGAACGACTCGTAATGTGGGTACCAGAGTCACGTTTATTCGACGAGTTGTTTGCAAATGATTCATTTGCTTCCCGTGGAGTGTCCTCCCCGTTGGTAACCTGTACGTCGTCCGAGCCCAAGACCTTGTTCTCCACTCTGACCCGGGTCACCTCACTCACCCCGGACCCGACACAGAGTCAGGACCTGGGACATACACGTTCCAGTTGTTCCCCGTCCCCCGTGTACACCCACACGTTGTGGTCGAATAAGAAAGTCCTCTTTCTTTTAAGAATCCAAGGAGACGAAACGAAGAAGAGATAGAGGAACCAAGAGGAATTGTATACCCTCACGAGGTCACAGGTCCGGATCCAGAAGAGGCGATCGACACAAGGGGACTCTACTAGGGTGACCCGGGTGTCTCAGTTGTAGTAGAGATATGGTAGTTTAGATACTGAGGTCAGGGTTAAGAGGTTGCTCGAGGTTTGGGTAAATGTGTTGACAGACGACACAAGTCGTTGGACCCACAGGTTGTCCGCAGAGTTTGAGTTGTACCGATTTTAGCTTAAATAAAGAGGGGGTTTAGTGAGGAGGAGATCTGAGAGGGTGGAGTCATTTCTTATAGTGGGTGGGATCCTCAGTAATAACCTCTTCTGTTACCGTGGGGTGAGGTCATGAGAACGGACCTTTCAGGGTACCTACCTCCTCGGACCATCTGACGTCAGGTACCCCAGCGATTCTCAGTCCGTGCTGATTCGCTGAAGTAAAAGTGAAAAGTGAAAGGACGTAACCTCTTCCTTTACCGTTGGGTGAGGTCACAAGAACGGACCTTTTAGGGTAACCACCTCCTTGGACCACGCGACGTCAGGTACCCCAGTACTTCTCAGCCTGTACTGACTCGCTGAAGTGAAAGTGAAAAGTGAAAGTACGTAACCTCTTCCTTTTCCGTTGGGTGAGGTCACAAGAAAGGACCTCTTAGGGTCCCTGCTCCCTCGGACCACCCGACGGTAGAGACCCCAGCGTGTCTCAACCTGTCTCAACCAGCGTGTGTCAAGAAAGAAAAGAGAGCGACGTCGGGATCAGGTCACTTTGTCGTTAGGGAGGGGATGATGACAGAGGGAATTTGAAGACCGGGGACTCGGGTTCGTCGGGGTCAAAGAATGACCTACAAGAGGTGGAAGTCACAGGACGTCATTGGAGAGATTGAATGAGGGACAAAGATGGGAACGGGGTTAGGGGGATAAAGGGAGTGTTCTCTTTTGATTCCTCGTCGAAAAATTTATGTTTAATCGGTACAATGGGAGGACGAAGTCTGAGAGGGGACCGTAGGGTGTCAACAGATGTTCTGGGGTGTACTCAGACTGAGAGAGGAGACAGAGGAACTGAAGTCCCCTGGAAAGGACTAAGTCTCTTGATTTTAATCATTAGGGTGATCGACAAATGTGAGATAATGTTGGTAGACAAAACTATTGTTGTAAACAACGATTTTCTAATGGAACAAGTTGATAAACCAAAAGACAGGAAGATATTCTAAGAGACCACCGAATCTGTCATTTCTTAGACGGGTGTTGCGTCCTCTGGACCCAAGTTAGGGACCCAGTCCTTCTGGGTAGCCTCTTCCCTTACCGTCGGGTGAGGTCATAAGAACGGACCTCTTAAGGTGCCTGTGTCCTCGGTACTCCAGCGTTTCACATCCTGTACTGACTCATTGAGTATATGTGTGTGCGTATTCTTACTTGTTCCTCCCCTGAAGGGACCACCAGGTGACCGATTCTAAGACTCGAGGGTTACATCCCCCGGGTCCAAGTTCGGGACCGGTCCCTTGATCTAGGGTGTCCGGAGTTGATTCTCAAACGCATGGTGTTGATTTTTCTAGGGTGTCCGGCGTTGATTCTGGGTCACGTCAGTTTATTTATTTGTGTGTTTTTTTCTTGTTCCTTACGTTATCTATGAATAACTTACTTACTTATTTTCATTGGTTCGTACGTCTTAATATATATATAAAAAAAAGGACCTCCATTCAATGACAATACTCAGTACTAGTTACGTCTAGGATAAATTGCCATTACACTAGTTAGGGAAGTGGAAGTTCCTAATTAAGAGGTAGGTTAGATTTTCATTTTAGACGTGACGCAGAATCTTGTACTTGAAAGTTTTGGTGAGGTTTCGACATTTCGTAGTAGTCCCGTCCGTTAAGAAATCACATAAGATGAATTTATAAAAGGGAACGTTAACTCTGGCATAGGAAGACGTCAGAGTAAATACAAATACTATAGTAGAAAATAAATCTTTAGAAAGAGTTCAACACGACACAAGAATCAGAGAGTCAGTACAGGTTGGGAGTCTGGTGTACCTGACTCCCGACCTGAGTCAACCTGATCTGACATCGGTCGGTCCAAGGAGACATGTACCCTAAAGGGTCCGTTTTTTGGTCTGACCCATAGTAAGGGAAAAGGTCCCCTAGAAGGGATGGGTCTCTAACGTCCACCTAAGAAATGACAGACTCGGTGGTCCTTATAAATTATTTAGTGATGTAAAAAGTCGGACAGAATGTCAATTGACCTCAAGAAGTACTTTTACATTGAGTGACAATGAAATAACTTTTAAAGTTACAGATAATCTTTGTTTACGTCCACTACATGTTCGTTTCTACAAGACTTTCCGACCTTACACCACCTGTAATGATACACCCTGATGACAACCGATGATATGTTAAAGGTCACTCCTGAGACGTCAGTATGGATTGTGTGGGTTTCTTTATTCTACAAGACTCTCTATTAATTTGTACGTGATATCATATTTTCTTGATATAAACCTACGTCGTGTGGATTCAAACTTAGTATCAGGTACCCTTGTAGTAAGTTGTAAAGACTCCGAACTAAAAGATTATTTGTCGTAACTATTTTGATGTTAGAGTGACTCGACAACACAGTCACTCGAGTTTTCTAGTTTTCCATAGGTAGTACCACGTCTCGTACCATGTAGAATTTGTATGTGTTCAACTTAAACTTAGACTTCGAGGTGTCATCGACCAAGTGAATTTAATATTTCATGACACTGACCTACTGAGAACGATAAAATAGTGGAACCCTATCATTGAGTTTTGTTCATAAAACCACTTCCTATTATATTTGGTTGTGATCTTTTCTTTCTTATAGTCACTTCAAGTCTCTCCTGTTTTCATATAGAAAACTGTTTCAGATATAATGGTTTTATAATCATTTGATAAACCGACAAAGAGTTAAGAGTGACAAGTCGAGTATTTAAAGATCTCTTGATCAAGAGAATTTCTTTTAATCTCTATGGTTCCCTTGTAAAGTACGTTTCTACCCGTGTTATTTCCTGTCTTTGTCATTCCTGGATTATCTTCGTCTTCTCTAATTCTTCTCCATCGTTCTTATGTGTCTTCTTGGCATGTTTTTTCCAAAATTACTGAGTCTATTGGTACTACTATACCAGTGAGTGAATCTCAGTCTGTAAGACCTCACACTTCAGTTCACCTGGAATCCTTCGTAATGATACTAGTTTCGATCACCTCCACTTCCTTAAGGTCGACTCAATAAGGTTTAGGATTTTCTACTACGACACCTTCACCACGTGAGTTGTACTGACGTTTAGACTTTTTGAATCACCGGTGACCTGACCTTTTACAGTCAAAAGTGAGGTTGAGGTTTCTTCCCGTTACGATTTCGTATAAATTTGATGGTGTGTTAACGTGAGTAAAGTGTACGATCGTTCCGTTACGAATTTTAGGAAGTTCGATCCAAAGTTGTAATACACTTGACTCTTGAAGATCTACATGTTCAACCTAAATCTTTCTGTCTTCTTGGTCTCTAGTTTAACGGTTGTAGACGACCTAGTATCTTTTTCGTTCTCTTAAGGTCTTTTTGTCGATGAAGACGAAGTAGCTGATACGATTTCGGAAACTGACACACCTAGTGTTGTTTGGTACCTTTTAAGAAGTTCTCCACTCTCCGTGGAATGGACGGAGGACTCTTTAGACATACGTCCAGTTTTTCGTTGTAAATCTTGGTCTGTACCTTGTTCCCTGACCAAGGTTTAACCCTTTCCTCATGTAGTTCCGATATATAACAGTGGAACGAATACATTGAATATACGTCTCATGTAGTACGTTTTACGGTCCGACCTACTTCGTGTTCGACCTTAGTTCTAACGACCCTCTTTATAGTTATTGGAGTCTGTACGTCTACTGTGGTGGGATTGTTGTCTTTTACTTCTCCTTGACTTGTCGGAGAACTACTTCCACTTTCTCCTCTCACTTTTTCTACCGAATTTTGAGTAAGTCTTTTGATTCTAGTACCGTAGACCAGGGTAGTGAAATACCGTTTATCTACCCATTTTGTACCTTTGTCATTATCTTAAAAGAACCCGAGGTTTTAGTGACACCTACCACTGACGTCGGTACCCCCATTTTCTGCGAACGAGGAACCTTCTTTTCGATACTGCTTGGATCTGTCGTACTATTTTTCGTCTCTGTATTGAAACGACTGTTTGCAGGTATATCAGTTTCGATACCAAAAAGGTCATCAGTACATACCTACAGTACATACCTAGTATTTCTTCCGACTCCCGGTTTCTTAACTACGAAAACTTGACATCACAACCTCTTCTGAGAACTTTCAAGGAGTCTGTCGTTCCTCTAGGTTGGTCAGTTATGATTTCCTTTAGTCAGGACTTTTAAGTAACCTTCCTGACTACGACTTCGAGGTTATGAAACCGGTGGACTACACTTTTTTGCTGAGTAAACTTTTCTGGGACTACGACCCTTTCTAACCTCCGTCCTCGTCTTTCCCTACTGTCTCATACTCTACCGACCTATCGTAGTGACCGAGTTACCCGTACCCAAACTCATTTAAAGTCCACTATCACTTCCTGTCCCTTCGGACCGTACGACATCAGGTATCCCAACGTTTCTCAACATGTGATGAATCACTGACCTGTTGTTGTTGTCCGGTGGACGTCTTCTTTAGTGAGAACATATCCTGAAGAACTACTCTTGAAGATCTCTTTTGAAAAGGTCTCGAACCTTGTTACTCCCTGTACACACGATTACTTACGTAATCTCCCTCTCGACCGTCGAATCCGTTATTGGGGAGTAGGGTTGTCTGAAGATTCTTGAAGGTTCGGGAAGAGAATCGTTTCAAATAGGAAGTACATATATTTCGGTAGTATCCAGACGAGAAACGTCTCGTCACCATGAGTTTCATATAAGGTACCTGGTTACGGGTAGACACGTGACATGTGTCGATGATATTGTCCTATGTTATTTAAGTCTTTAATTTTCACGAATCCTTCGCCGTCGGGTGAGGTCACGAGAACGGACCTTTTAGGGTACCTACCTCCTCGGACCTTCCGACGTCAGGTACCCCAGCGATTCCCAGCCTGTGCTGACTAGCTGAAGTGAAAGTGAAAAGTGAAAGTAGGTAACCTCTTCCTTTACCGTAGGATGAGGTCATGAGAACGGACCTTTTAGGGTACCTACCTCCTCGGACCTTCCGACTTCAGGTACCCCAGTGACTCCCAGTCTGTGCTGACTCGCTGAAGTGAAAGTGAAAGTCATTGAAGATATTATTGAACTATCTATAAATTACAGTTAAATTCAAATCTTATTTTCGACTTACGAATATAAATACAGAGACATAAAAGTAAAGTAATAACACCGTTAGGAAAAAACAATGTTAATGTACAATGTTTTGACAGTTGTGTGTGAACTGACTCTTCCAATTTTTCACTAAACAGTGATGTCTATCAACCTCTTCATAACAGGTCTCGTCTTGAGTAGACACACACACACACACACACACACACACACACACACAGATCTTCTACACCATACCGCTAGTAGTATAATTAATGGTAAATAAAGTACAAATACTACAGGGTCTTTGAGACAATTCACGAAATTTTCGTGATATAGTAAATCAAAAGTATTTCTGTGTTTTATGTACGATAGTAGAGTAAAAATTTTTCCGGTTTCCTACAATTTTTTTTGGACAAACTTCAGGTATTCCACTTCGTCACTGTCTTGGTTCTAAGAAAACTGGTGTTTATCGAGATCTCTCCGTCTAACCGTCGATCCTCCAGTCACAGTGAACTACGGGGATACTAATATAACCATCGTAAGTCAGTGTAGAAAAGTTACATAGAATAAGAAAAAAAAAAAAAAAAACCACGACAGGAGGAGACGAAAAAAAAGAAGAAAAAGTAAGAAAGAAGAGACAGAAGGGAAGACAGAGAATAGGGACTCCAGTGTTTTGGAGGACCTGAGGTGATGTCCTATAGAAACGGGAAGGGACGAGACACTTCAATTTACCAGCTTCGGTATTTATTCCTCTGTAGTTTAAGTGTAAGAATCGTACATGTCCCTCATCATTTAAATGTAATGAGAAAATAATAGTTTACTATCAATTCTCTTTACTTAAGAGTAATTTTCGTGGTTAAAAGTTGCCGTATTTAGTGTCGGTATAGGAAACCATTCAATTTATATGAGACGAGTATTTGTGATTAGTAAAAAAAAAAGTGTATAGACCGTATGTTTATAATGGTACCGAAGATTCAAATTCAATTTTATACTGAATAAAAGTTTAGAAGTGAGAATAGAAAAGACTTTTGCAATAGACACGTATTGACACCGATATAGGTGTTAGTATTTTTCCGTGTGTATATACTACCCAGTTGTGTTTTGTGTACATATCTGTCTCGGGGTGAATTTTCTTTCGACTGTGTATACTCCACCTGTCACAAAGGTCTCCAATTGGATGACGAAACGTCAGTACGAAGGATAGACCCTTCGTCATTCATGTCCGAAATACAGACTTCCCCATCGGATTATCCAAAACTGAGTTGTTAAAACGTATTCACACTTCGTTCTATCAGTGATAGTACGATCTTGACATAAAGGTGGATTTCGATGAGTTTTTGACGACATAGAGTATCCATAAGACGTCTTAGTTTTTTGACTGAAGATGAAGTTCGTCTTGGTACGTGATTACAAGACTTTATGGAAAATGTGTTTTATAGGTCTATGACCCATTTAATATTCTACGTACGATTAATTATATAAGAATTCGAATGTCCTTTCATTATCTTTAGCGATTCCAATTTTTCTATTTTTGTCTATGTGTAATACGTTTATACCACGGGTCAGAGTAGAAAACAGTCTAATTAAGGATCTACAAACTTAAAAAAATGTAATCTTTTAAAATTAAGTGAATGTAACTTTACCTAGTGATGGTCATATAAATTCGGTTAATTTAACAACACATACTAGATACAGGATACTAGAACGATTCAAACGAATAATCGAATCAAACATCTAAGCCTCTTCTGTTACCGTGGGGTGAGGTCATGTCATGTGGGGTGGAGTGAGGTCGGACCTTTTAGGGTACCTGCCTCCCTCGGACCATCCGACGTCAGGTACCCCAGTGGTTCTCAACCCGTGATGACTCGCTGAAGTGAAAGTGAAAAGTGAAAGTGCGCAACCTCTTCCTTTACGGTTGGGTGAGGTCACAAGAACGGACCTCTTAGGGTCCCTGTCCCCTCGGACCACCCGACGGTAGATACCCTAGCGTGTCTCAACTTGTACTGACTTCACTGAATCGTCGTCGTCGTCGTCAAACATCTAAAATAACTATCTAAAAGTTTTGTACATTAGTATGACAGACACTTTTTTTAATCAAAATGAAGAAGGAAAGACTAAACACACAGGAAATAAAAATAAAGGATAACAATAATTTTATCGAGTCTAGATGTCCTGTTACAACTTGTCTTTCCACTCACAAGAACGGGTAAAGGTATAGTGTCCCCTTTTTCCTCAATTATAAAGTGGAACTTGATACTATGGTCGAGTCGACATCCGAAATTCTACGGCAAATTAGTCTAACTCTTTCAAGACACTCCAAAATTAGTATTTTCTAATAATCTAAAACAATAGAAAAAAGTCCGTAGATAACTCAATAATGTACACAAAAAAAAAAGGGAAATTATGAAAATTACACAATGTGACTAACTATGAGTTTACGGTTCGGTTGAAGCTCGAGTACCCAATTTATAGTAATGGGAAATATCAGACGGTTTAAACTAACTACTGCAAAACAATTCCTTAAAAGGTGGATACAAGTACTATTCATAATAGGACGTTAGAAGAAAAGATTAATGTACAAACAGTCTAAATTCCTTTAGTTGGAACTTATAAGTGACCTTCCTGACTACGACTTCGAGGTTGTGAAAACGGTGGACTACGACTGAGTGACCTTTTCTAGGACTACGACCCTTTCTGACTCCCATCCTCCTATTCCTCCTCTGTCTCTTACTCTACCGTAGTGGTTGAGTTACCTGTACTCAAACTCGTTTGAGGTCCTCTATCACTTCCTGTCCCTTCAGACCGTTCAACGTCAGGTACCCTGTGTTGAATCGTTGACTTTTTGTTACCTAAATAAATTGAATATACATGTCATGTGTACTCTTTAGGGTCCGACCTACTTAGTGTTCGACCTTAGTTCTACCGGTCCTCTTTATAGTTGTTGGAGCCTATACGTCTACTATGATGAAATTTCCGTCTTTCACTTCTTCTTGATTTCTCTGATAATTACTTCCACTTTCTCCTCTCACATTTTTGACCGAATGTTGAGTTCTAAGTTTTTTGATTCTAGTACCGTAGACTAGGATAGTGAAGCACCGTTTATCTACTACCCCTTTTACACCTTTGTCACAGTCTAAAGTAAAAGAACCCGAGGTTTTAGTTACGTTTACCACTGACGTCGGTGTTTTAATATTCTTCGAACGAGGAACCTTTTTGTCGATACAGTTTAGATCTGTCACAAAATTTTTCGTCTCTGTGATGAATCGGCTGTTTCCAGGTATATCAGTTTCGGTACCAAAAAGGTCATCAGTACATACCTACACTCTTGACCTGGTATTTTTACCGATTCGTGACTTCTTGACTGGAAAAGTTTGACCACAACCACTTCTGAGAACTCTAGGGGAACCTGTCATTCCACTAGTTTGGTCAGTTAGGATTTCCTTTAGTTGGGACTTATAAGTAACCTTCCAGATTAAGACTTCGAGGTTGTGAAGCCGGTGGACTATGTTTCTCGACTGAGTAACCTTTTCTGGGACTACGAACCTTTCTACCTTCAGTCTTCTTCCCCCGCTACTCTGGTAACCTACCATAGTGACTGAGTCACCTGTACTCAAACTTCTCTGAATCCCTCTATCACTACCTGTCTCTTCGAACCGTACGACGTCAAGTACCCCAGCGTTTGTCAGTCTGTGTTGAGTCACTGACTTGTTGTTGTTATTGTTAAATTCATAATCCCATTACGACAAGTGTAATTTACTCGACTCTGCAAAAGATATCAGAATTCTCAAGTACTTCCAAACCATATTACAAACTGTCTTGAATAACTCCTTCGGTACACACGACCTCAAAAGAAACACTCTTTTACAATCTAATAAGTAATTTAAATTCTCTATGTCCAAATTAATTTTAAAGTTAAAGAACATATTTAAAACTGTTTAATACAAAAGTTCCTTGAATGGTAAAAGAGGTTCAACGACTTAAATGACCATATCTAAAGGAGTACGATATAGGGATAAAAGATTATATACATCCTAGATATCACTACTAGAGTAAAAGTAAGGATTACGACTAGTAAACACACAAAAGAAAGAAACTTTATATTAAAGTTTCTATTCGATGTGTCGTTTTATCTGTCGTGACTTTTTTTATACAGTCATTTGACACTCTAAAAAAAAATTACGTCGGGTTATTTTATTTCTCTATCCTTTCTGTTTTCCCTCCAATTTATGTTTACAATGTAAACCATTTCTAGAATTTATCTAGTATAGTCTCAAGGTATTTCTCTCCCCTCTACCTTCCTCTCCTTTATAAACTTTTCTATGGACTTAACAGAGACTTAACTACTTTGTGAGTTTATTTATCTCATTCGTGTAGTTTTCATCCTATTTATTTTTCTTTGGGTATTAATCACGGTAATCTGATTTTGGTATATTATGGTTTCCGTTTCAGAAATTACTTAGGACGACGACGATTCAGCGAAGTCAGTACTGACTGACACGCTAGGGTATCTGCCGTCGGGTCATCCGAGGAGACAGGGACCCTAAGAGGTCCGTTCTTGTGACCTCACCCAACGGTAAAGGAAGAGGTTACGTACTTTTACTTTTCACTTTCACTTCAGCGAGTCAGCTCAGACTGAGAATCGCTGGGGTACCTAACGTCGGATGGTCCGAGGAGGCAGGTACCCTCAAAGGTCCGTTCTCATGACTTAGGATTCTCTAAAAACTTATAGAAGTAAATAATGCCCTATAGTAAATCTAGAGTAGTCATTAAAACCTTCGGTTCTATGGAAATCTTACGACTCTGTTTTATTAACGGTGGAAACTTAATACTTAGGACTGTTTGAAATTCTTACTCCAGTTTGACATCAGAGTCTATTTATTTTTGACTTCCTTGACGTGGTCGTCTAGACACGGTTTCTTTTGAGACTTCCTACACGAAATCTTTCTTTCTCTTGTTAAAAAATTTTTTCAAAGAAGGTAATGTTACCTTCTTTCTTACCATTAGCTTATTTCACCATCCGTACAATTCATAATATATGTTATTTATATTGTTTATATAAATTTTAACATTACAAATAAAGATTTAATAACTCAATTTTCTAATCTCCCTTAAGGGACCGCCAGGTCCCGAGACCTGAGACACGAAAGTGGAGACTCCTGGGTCCAAGTTAGGGACCAACCCTTTGATCCTAGGTCGTTCGGTGTACTACGGTCGGTCCTTTTTCTTTTTTTTCGTTTTGGGATCTCAAAGTGTAACTGGTTATTATCGAAGCTTCGGGTTTTACTCCGTTGCATTCATTAATTCAAAAATATACTGTTTCATTCTTGTAATTCCATAACTCTAATGTTTTTAAAGTAATTAAACTTTACGTACCTTTTTTAATTTTAATTCGGTGACTTTCTTTTATTTGTTACGTTTAAGTATAGACTATCTCCCGTATTCATCTGATTCACCTTTTTTTATTAATTTTTCGATCCACTAGAAACCTATTCTGATATGTGACTTTTGGAGTTTTTTAGATACATATTAAATTATCTTGATTCTTTCACATTGTTATAATTGCTTGTGTTTAACAGTTAGAGGTTTTAGTTACCTTTGACATCTATGGTCTCGTTAATGTTTTACTTATTATTTTTCCATGGTAAACATTATCGTTTACTTAGTATTCCATGGATCCTTATTTAGATTATTTTATATACATTCTGTAAAGAACTCAATACTTTAATATAACTTTCTGTAATTTCTTCCGTGGTTGTTACTTCTATAAATATACAAGTACCTATCTGAATAACATTTATGGTCAAAGGGATTTAGTACGATCTCCTACTCTTCGTAAAGTTATTTTTAGGATTGTCTATAAAAGAACCTTGGACTATTCCTCCGACTTTAAGAATACGTTTTCTTTTTGTGGTTCTTTTCAATCACCAAAAGGAAATTCACCACGACCCGTTAAGTGACAGATATACCTTTTATTTACTTTTATCCGGGGAAAAGGTTTAGTAAGTGTGTGTGTGTGTGTTTAGGTTCATCCAATTTCTGAATGTATATTTTTCGTTTAAAATGTCTTAAAAATCTTCTCGTATATTCTTATAGAAATATTGAAACTTCGTCTCTCACTTTCAACGAGTCAGTACAGACTGACAAACGTTGGGGTACCTGATATGTCAAGTGGTCCGGTCTTATGACCTCACCCATCGGCAAGGGAAGAGGTCCCCTAGAAGGGTTGGGTCCCTAGCTTGGGTACAGAGGGTGTAACGTCCGCCTAAGAAATGGTCGACTCGGTGGTCCCTTCGGGACTTCATCTCTTCCTAAAAAGTTTTGTTCTAAAATTTTTTTGTATTTGGTATTTTTATTCTATTTGTACTCATTTAATTTTGAAGTTTAAAGACAAGTCAATCCTGTGGGATCTTGTGTTATTACTGTACGAAGATTGACACTTCTCAATGACTATCAAGTTCTGTTTGTGTTTGTTGTTTTCATTACAAATGAATCTCATATATTTCATGAGTCTTTTTCTGGTTGTTAGGTCTTCTTTATCTCTGTTTTTTATCTCTGTTTTCCATTTTATGTTTACCCGTTACTTGTAAACTTTCGTGTCAGTTGGAGTAATCCTTAGATCTTTTACGTTTAGTTTTGGAGACTCTACGACAAATATGTGAAGTTTAAGTGTATTTTAGTCTCCGGTTTTCCAACCACAATTGTTCCAACGTCTTGTGGTCTTAGTTTACCCCTTGTTGTCTTAAAGAATATTTGACGACCAATTTAATGTTTAACCATGTTAGTGAATTTTTTTATTAAACGTAATAGAGTTCCTCAAGTTACGCGTATACGGAATATTGAGGTCTTTTGATGAAGATCTTAAAAGTACCGTTGTATAAACGTAGTCGTTTTTTCCTCTTCCTAGGTAACTCCTCTTACCTATTTGTTGAGTGTCGTGTAAATATGTTGTCTTAAGATGTCGTTACTGGGTTCCACTTATTTTTGTATGTGCAATACAAGGTTAAGGATATTGGTTTGACTAAATAAAGTATTCCTTTGTCTGTATCCATAAGTATCACTGTGATTACTTTTCGTTTCTTAGTCATTCACGACGGGGAACTCCCCTCCACCCTCGCCGTCAACCTTTTTCCGGTGACCCGAGGTGGCCAAGGTCATTATTACGAGGGAGAGGTCGAAATAACACTTATTGGTCTCTGAGTGCCGTGAACACAAATATCGTGTATATACCATGTTTGGAATATGTGTTAGTGTATGTATGAACAAGAAAACACATATGCTTTATAACGTCTGTCTTCCCTAAAACACTCAGTTACTTTGTACTCAGTACTTGTGTGTAACGAAGTACCAATACTCCCACAGTTCAATGAGACTTATTATTCTTTCTTTCGTGACTGATCTTCGGCGTCTCGACCGAAGATCGGGACCGAGACTGTACCGGATCGATACACTGGGACCGATTCGACGGCAGTTGGAGATAAAGAATGTCCTATCCCTATTATTAAAGAGAACTTCAATACTACACTTTTTTCCTTATTTTATATATACGTTTCCACAAGACCTTTTCCATTATTCGGTATACACACACACACACATATATATATACATATATATCTCTTTCTCTGGGATTTTGTATTCGTCCTTTATTAAAAAGAAGGTCAAGTTCTTTGACACGGACAGTCGACGTAAGAAGATATCAACTGGGTTACGGGGGAAAATGTTCTTAAATAATTTGAGAGTCTTTGGTGAAAGTATAAATGGGAGTGGTTCAAGTCCCCACTCGAAGACCCGAGAGTCTGAGTCGACGGACGCAAGTAAATTTGTCTGGGAGACAGTACGGAAGGAGGGTTCGGACGTCAATTGGTGGAGGAGTTTGCCGGTTCGGAGTCCGTTGACTCCCCACCTGAATTGTTCGGTCTCCTCGATACTCCATGGGGATCCGGTAAATTCAAGGATTCATCGTTTGGACCGAAGAGTCACATAGTGGGACTCACTGAAAAGTTTCGTATAACAGTAACTTAGGTCTCGAGTAATTTCCTTGCGATTTCTAATTCTGTCTTTTCTTCTTTTAGGGTTTCCTTCTGACACTTCTCGCCACGTTTTCACGGTAGACAAGAGGGACGGGACCGTGGACGACGGGACTATTGAGGTCCCAGAGGTGACGGTAGACCGATCACCCCGAATCTACAATATGAAGAAGGAAGTTCTCCCGGGAAAACATGGAGGTTGTTGACGGAGAGAACTTTAGACTTTTAATTAACCTCGAACGATTTGGAAGGGGACAGGGGTAGAGTACAAGGGTCAGTTCGGTTAGTGTAAAGGGAACGGTTCACTTCACTCACTTCAGCGAGTCAGCACAGACTGAGAGACGCTGGGGTACCTGACATCGGATGGTCCGAAGAGACAGGTACCCTAAGAGGTCCGTTCTCATGACCTCACCCAAGGGTAAAGGAAGAGGTCCCCTAGAAGGGTTGGATCCCTAGCTTGGGTCCAGAGGTCGTAACGTCCGTCTGCGATGGGTTGACATCGTGGTCGTCTCTCTCTCTCTCGCGCACACACACAATCAACGAGTTAGCTCAGTCTGAGAAACGTTGAGGTACCTGACCTCGGACGGTCCGAGGAGACAGGTATCTTAAGAGGTCCGTTTTTCTGACCTCACCCAACGATAAAGGGAAGTCTTGTTATTTTTAATCGTGACGTTCCACGGGTCCTAGAGGTAAGGAGAAACTCTTCCCGATCTCCCTTCAAGTGACCTCTCAGAAGAATCTTAAGAGAAACAGGGACGGGGTGTTCGGACGAAGGATTTGTGGAGGGGTGTTCTCTTGAAAGGTGTCTTTTCGGGACGATCATAGGGGTATAACCGGACAGGAGACCTGTACAGGAGGAACCCAAGTCAAGTCAAGTCAGCGAGTCAGCACAGGCTGAGAAACGTTGGGGTACTTAGCGTCGTACGGTCCGGAGGGACAGGTAGTGGTTGAGGGTCTCAAGTGAGTCTGAACGCAGGTAGCTCAGTCACTACGGTAGGTCGGTAGAGTAGGAGCCAGCAGGGGAAGAGGAGGACGGGGGTTAGGGAGGGTCGTAGTCTCAGAAAAGGTTACTCAGTTGAGAAACGTACTCCACCGGTTTCATGACCTCAAAGTCGAAATCGTAGTAAGGAAGGTTTCTTTAGGGTCCCGA
Source organism: Capra ibex (assembly GCA_006410555.1). Classification (NCBI taxonomy): domain Eukaryota; kingdom Metazoa; phylum Chordata; class Mammalia; order Artiodactyla; family Bovidae; genus Capra; species Capra ibex. Next base: position 1,752,002 of record SJYO01010634.1, on the reverse strand, counting down.
CTAGAGGAAGTCTTATCTAATAGTAAGGATGATCGACATTAGGTTCGACGTCATAGACCCATCGTTATTCCTGATTTTCTCCGAGTAGTCGAACCTTATTCGGTATCGTGTAGTCGGACTTTCCAACCTCTGGAACCTGAACCTCTGGACTTCGGTGACGAACCTTTACGCTCCAACAATAACCGGAGGTTCCGAGACATTACCTAGATTATTCCCCGTTTTTGACACCAGGAGTCGTGGTTCAGTTCTCGTTCCCTATTGTTCCTACCTTCACTTTATTGTTTTTCGAGTGACTGTTCCCATCTATTTGTTACTTGTGACTTATCCTCAGTTCCCGGGAGCTAAGGTCAGATTAAGACGGTGGACGGTGAGGCTCCAGAATCAGTTCTGTTAAACGTCTCGTCTCCACTGAGATCGAGTCGACACTTTATAAAAGATTCCGGGAACGATCGGACTCTTAAGAATACAATATTGAGTTTACTTCAGGTTACAATCAGTGTAGACTACGTGGGTTCTTCTCTTTAAATATCTTGATCCGACGTTCCCACTTCGTATACTTCTTTGCCCGGTGTGACATATTTTTCGTTTTGTTAGTCCCATGTTTTGAGACCTGTGGTTTCTATTATTCTACTCCTCTATATCCACTTAATAAGATTTGTCAGGACCTCTGTTTCAAACTCTCCCAGAGAATTTTCATCTAAATCAGTACGAAAAGAGTATCTTGAATTGTATCGTGGACCGAGGGTCGTCCTTGATGTAAATATATAACTTACTTACTCTGATCCTGTCTTTTGTGCACGACCTCTCCCGAAACGACTATACTAGAAGTGTTGACCTTTGTGGATGGGGATTGTCCCGTGAAATCTTGTATTCCTTTTCTGAACACTAGGAAGACCTTCAGTTTTTTTTTTTTTTTTTTTCTCCATCGGTTCTCTTAGACTCAGTTATGCCTATTCCCCTGACTGGGGGTTTCATCTGACGAAACTAGGAAATATCAAGCAGCAAATGTCCCAGGTCCGACCAAGGGGACCTCTGAACATTTCCGGCAGTTTTGTGTCGTGACTGACTGAACGTCCCATAACAAACACCAACGTTTTGTCGAACAGTGCTCCTGTTGTACTTTATTATCTATATTTTTGTTAAACTTTTCAATTTTTGCTCGAAACACGTTGGGTCGATCCATTCCTTTGTAAAAGAAACGTTTGTGTGTGATCTCTTTTTTCCAGAATCAAACGAGTAGCTTAAGAGTAAGTCGTAGATAATACATGGTCTGTACTACGACCTACAATTCATATTATGCACATAGTATTGTGATACTAGGAAATATCAAACGTTTTTTGGAAGTTCACAGAGTTCTCATTGATCACAACATACCGTCTTTGGTTGTTATAACATTTCGTTAATTTTCCCCTTTTTTTTTTTCTAATTGAGTCGGAAACGTTTTATAATTTGGGGGGTTTGTTATATCTCAGCAAATTAAGTCCGATAGTTTGACGTTTAATCTTAATTAGACAAATAAGGGACATTGTACTATTATTTTACCGTTTTTTTTTTTTGGGTGTTTTTGAGTTTTAGAAAACAAATTCCTTATATAGGTAGATCTTACGTTTCGCCATAATAATGGTTTACTCCTTGTTTCGTTTAGTCGTTTGGGATTACTTGTTATCTCCCTTTTTTTAGACTGTTCTTTGTCGGAGAATATGGGTTCTTATTCTCGTACCTTGTGTTAAAACATTCGCTGACTTTTTAATTTTCGACTTATTTTAAGTCATCTTTCACCCTTGTTCTTAGTCCTCAGAACCCAAAGTCATGGTCGAGACGGACAAACACACCAACTCCCTTAACAAAAACAAAGGTCAGTGAGTCTGTATCGTAGAATAGGTCATCGTGACCTATTTCACGACGGACGACCTAACCCTTTATGTTGTTACACACTCTATGGTAAGACCATCAGTTCATTTAGGTTAGAAGGGTCCTCTGTCTGTTCATTTTGTTATTTTTTACCGTATACGATATTTGCTCTGTACCTATTTTGTCACCTCTATCTCCGAGGTTAAGATTCTCTCCTTGTTCCCTTCCACAGGTCCCTTCTTCTGCTACACAAAACTTTCTGTTCACCTTTTATTTACCATTGTTGTCGGTGACTCTTTTGTGCCCGACGTACCACCCTAAACGACCGTCGCTATTACTCCCGAGTCCTACCTGTACGACTCTGATTCTACGATCCCTCGACCTCCACCCCCCCAGGACGGGAAGGACCAGGAAGCCAAAGGAGTAGTCACTACTCTTCACTGAGTTTCTATCAAGTGTAGGGAAGATCAGTCTCGTAGAAACTCCCAATCACGAATGACATTTCAGGAACTGTATGAACTTTGCTAACACAGGTTGGGAGGAACCTTCTTTCGATTCCTTTTGGACTGTTCCAACTGGCTGATCACTAGAGTCACAGTCTGGAACTAGTCCATTCCTCCACTGGGTCTCCCACTTCCAGACACCACTGACGAAACCCCATTACCTCGTCAGTAAGTACGACCAGTGTATCATAAAAACCGAGAGTCGGAAGAGTCGAGGAGTCTGATCTATACCGGTATGTCGGTCAAGACCGTTTATACAAACTCCTGTTTGTGAAGTGACGATCCTAATCTCGGAGGTCTTGTGAGAGGGGGGAACAACGTCACACTCAGTCACCGATTTTATGTCATTCGTTACCCCTTCCTCCTCCAGTCTCTCTCCGATGAGATAGTCGGGTCCAAGTTCTCCTTCGTATTATTAATCGAGGGTCAGTTGACCTACTACCTGTGCTTGCGTTCCTTTTTTTCGTTGGGTACTCTGTCCATAATAAAAGAAAAATATCTAATCTTTCAACTCTCAGTTACTCTAATGTATCGAATGAGTGTCGATCATCCGTCGTCTGGTCCTAAGTCCAAGAACAGACAGAGACAAGTCTATGTTGGGACAAGAGGGGTTCCCCAACTGCACTAAATGAAATAAGACACCCAACCTCCTTTAAGAGTTTCCAAAAATATATTCCCTCGTTGTGTTAATCTAGATAAAAACTCTTTTAACGATATAAAAACGGTTTCTGATTTTTACTTCTTCTTTGTGATAAACCATCTAACGCCACTCTTAGACCCGGACCGTACTAGTTCCCGTAACTGTTGCCTTTCCTGCTCCTTGTCTGGTTGTCTGTAAAGTGTCTTATTTTTCCTTAAATATCTGGTCTATTCGGTCTTTAAAGTTTCCAGGGGTTCTACCGATTCGCACACACAATCCTCTCTTTCCTCCATCATCCCCTAAAACCATCGCCTTCGAGTAAACCAAACGTCATACTGCTCGAACTTCCTAACTTCCACCCTCCTCTTCCCCACTACCTCCTACTCTACCAACCTACCGTAGTGACTGAGTTACCTGTACTCAAACTCGTTTGAGGCCCTCAACCACTACCTGTCCCTCCGGCCCTCACGACGTCAGGTACCCCAACATTTCTCAGTCTGTGCTGATTCACTGACTTGACTTGACTACTACTCGAATTTCATTAAATAAGTCTAGATAGTGTGTTAACCCCTATACCGAAACGTCGTCTCCTCTCTTCGTTTTCAGCCCCTACCCCTAAGTCTCAGTCTTCCTGTACCTTCAGAATGTCGACATCCTCAGTTACTCTGAAGGGTCCTTCCCGTCCCTGTACACCGAGTCTTACCGAGGGACACCCCTTGGTCACAAAGTACTCCTGGGTCCCCTTCTGTCCGGTCGTTGGTCTTACTCCCTCCGTAATGACTATCAAGAGGAGCTGAAGACTCGTGTGCGTCCTGACGAGAATGGGTTGAAACTGTCGTCCGTTCCAATTACTGTCCAAGACTGGTTACTTTACACTCTTGCCGATACAATCCACCGTGAAGACATGGTCTTATACCTTGACAGTCGGGATCCGAGATTCTCCATAGATACTATACGTCGAGACTGGAACGGCACACACAATTTTTAGTGTAGATAACGAGACTCGATGACTCTAGCCCCCAACAACGTCAGTGTATTGAATTAGTTGAACACGACACACGAGTCAGTAAAACGTTGGGATACCTGACGTCGGGTGGTCCGAGAAGACAGGTACCCTAAAGGTCCGTTCTTATGACCTCGTCCAAGGGTAAAAGATGATGTCCCCTAGAAGGACGGGGTCCCAAGTCTGTCCTCAGAGAACGTAGAGAACGTAACCGTCCACCCAAGAAATGGTGACTCGGTGGACCCTTCGGGGAATTAGTTAGATGTCATGTGTCTATGATTCTCCCTCACTGGTCTTTAGTTCTTTCGTTTTTTCTCTTTGGATTCTCTCCTCCTTTCCAGAGGTGCTTCAGTAGTTGTAAAAGTTTGTGACGTTTCTACACCTTCTCAAAGTTCTGACTTCTCTGACAACTGAACCGTTGTCCCTAAGGGACCCCTATTGATCTCTGTTCAGGGTCCACCCCGTTTCAAACGGTGACTCATCTGGATATAGACCTTTTAACATCTTGGGTGACAGTCCCCCAAAAGAAAGGAAAGGAAAGGGAAAAATAAAAAATAAAAAAAAACTGAGAAGTAACGAACTCTGTCTCTCGGACTCTCCGTCCTACCGGACCCGACCAAACGTGCACTTAATCTCTTGTGTGTCAAGGAACTGAACGGAACCGGGACGACGAACCGTCGGATGTGCAAAGAGTCACACCGTCGAAAGTAAGTGAGTTCGGGTAACCCAACTGTGTAGAAACCACACACAGAGTGTAGGGAGGAGGGTGTGGGGCAGGGGACGGGGACCCCAACCTCAAGGTCAAAACATGTAATGTCGTGAAGACTGGACAGACGAATGTTTCGCGGGTCGGACGAAAGTGTTCTTCCTGTCTCTTTGGTGTGATTTTCGGGTGGAAGACGGGTCCCTAGGAAGGACCCGGTAGAGGGGTAGGGTACAGACACAACTAAAAGGAACGAGTCACTGAGGAGGATGGGTGACCCAGGAGGTCGGACATAGGGTTAAGGACAAGAGAGACATCGGGGAATCCACCCCTGGGTGGAAATCTTGTGGTCTGGAGTGAGACTGTAGCCAGGGGTAGACCCGTACCTACAAACAGTTAAGATATGTGACAATACGATTTATTGGTTACCGGACGGATAGGATTCGAGGGGTCCGGTGACCGTCAGACCGGACGAGGAACGGATCGGAGACTCTTCCCTGTCTACAACTCATCGGGGTTGGGACAACACGACAGGACTGTCCGTGACACAGACCCCTCACACCAGTCCCCAAGTCAGACAGAGAGGGTCTGGTTCGGTCGGGATTTCTTGTTACCGTCAACACTTTCATCCAGTAGGGAGGTGAAAAGGGGGTGAAGGGACAATTGTACACGTGAAAAAAGGATAGAGATGGGACCCGGGAAACCGGAATGTGGGAATTCCGAGAGGGACCGGGAGGATCCCGGAAACCGGGGGTCTCAAACGGAAGGAGGTTGTCCGTAGTAACGAGACACGTAAAGGGGTCCCGGTTGTCTCATCTCCTGTTTTGTGTGTCCGAACCCTAATTCCCTCGGGACTCAAGTTTAGGACTAGGGAGGTAACTAGTCGACCCTCAGGAGTCCGTTTACTAAAGCAGAGGACATCAGAGTCATGGAGTAAACATTATATTACTCTTGTCGGATAGAATGACTCAACTGTACTCTTACTTTATTTAATATATATTTTGAAAGGATAGTATAACACTAATGAGTTGTGCAGACCAAACCTTGTTCTACGAAACCGAAAAAGGTCTGAGGAAATAGAAAATGTTGAGGTAAGGAATCGATAATTGTACTAAGACAGGACGGACCCATGGTGAGAAGACTCCGACAATAAGATTCCACGATTATTTACTCAGTACGTTTCCACAATTTCCTCGGGCTCCCTCTTTTGCACATTGAGAGTGGTATAAAACGTAAAATCAATAAATCTCCGAGAATGCTTCGGAGTTGAGTTTCTATGTCATCTATTATCTTTTTAATACAAAGGTGTCCTTCAATCGATTCTTGTTGGAATTATTATTATCGATATCCAATGACTTATAGGTGATGCACGGTCTGTGACGTTTCAAGTAACGTAAGCAATAGAGCAAATTGACTGCAGTTCTTATAAGATCCTTGATAATGGTAAGGGTGAAGTTTCTCACCCCTTGACTTCGAGTGAATCCAATCCTTTAAACAGACATTAGTATGACATCATTTTACTTCTCAATCCTAAATTTGGACTTGAGAGGTTAAGGTTTTGGTGATACGATCTGAGAGAGGGTGAAAGCCATTCTCTGAGAAGGTGTTGGAAGTGTAGACTCCAACGGAAAAAAAACCAGATATAAATAGGGGTCGTGACATTTTAGGATTACTGACGAATCTTACAGGAACAATTTCTGTATACAATCTCTACGGGTTTGTGTCATTCTTTTCGGGATTGTGAGTCGTTTGTGAAATATTTGTCTCCGAAATAATAACGATAACAATACTACATGTCAGGGAACGACGACGAAGATCTACTCTCACAAATATCCCCTTACCACTGATAATAAAGACTAAAAAGTGTATAGACTTTTTTCCGGAAAGAAAACTTTGTTACACGTAAGAGTGCGGATTGAAGTTTGGAGTGTCGGTACAAGAGCCACCTTACTTTCGAGAAAGTCGGGAAAGTCTTCGTCGGATCGGATGGAAGATATGGTCCGTACAGACGGTGTCAAGTCTCACTGTCTCTCTGTGTCGGTATCAGGAGTACATCCCCATCGAGTCTCGAGGGTCTTCTACTTTCGCAACACCTCCGCCGTTTCCTTGGTCTATTCCTCCACGGAAACGGGTGTCTGTTCAGACACTCAGGTAACGGGAAGGTATTGTAACATACCTTTTTGGTTTTACTTGAAAACCCGGTTGGGTTATTTTATGGTATAGGACGTACCAGTAGGACATAGGAGGTAGGTCGTTCTACTGAGTGGGTGGACGTCCCAGGTCGGTTTCGAGTGTTCAGAAGAAAACATTAGGGAGGGTAGTAGACCGGTGTGAGTTACTTCGGTCGGAACCAACATTGTGACAGTTTACGTGACAGCAGAGGTAGGGTGTTTATTTAATCCCGGAGTTTCCACTACAAGTAGGACAAGGAGGTCGGACGTTACAAGGAGAGGGAATTAGGATAAGGTTCGGTAAGGAACGAATGGATGTAGAATCGGTGGGAAGTTTCGGGTCGAGTTTGGGAGGAAGAAAGGTGTTTCGACGAGAAGACGATCTTCGGTGCCAACTAGGGGTCGGTGTCTTGTAGACAACGTCACTACCGGTTATACTTTCTTGTCGTCCAAATGCGAAGGATCCCTTCTGTATTCGGGGTTCTCCTTCTTGGTCGAGAGTCTGAAGGGAAAGTAAGAAGATAAAGACCACTAGTCTTCCAGTATGTGCTCACACCACACGATATTTACATTAAAGACAAAACATCGATACGAAAGGACTAACTGGAAGTTGTATGTATAGATTCCGTACGTGTGATTTTAAAGATCTACACTGTCTTTAGTATGGACTCTATCATGACACAGTAAAATTTAACGTGCAAATTCCCTTTTTTTACTGAAAGATTAGTTCGGATTGTCATGACACCCCTAGTTACATGATGAAAAGGAGGAGGACTAATATCTTGGTTGACTCTATTTGTCTTATACGTCCTCAGACTATGTTCTTCTGTTTTTGTAGTCGAAATAAAGAGTAGGTCGGGTCACCTCTGGTACCGAGGTGAGGTAGGGAAGTGGGATACTGAAAATTCTGTGGGTCAGTATCCATACTGAATACTCAGGTCCGGTAGTGATAATGTCCCGTGAGAGGGATTCGATTCTCGGTCCTCCATTTCTGGGGATGCGGACCTCTGTCCGGTCGAGATTTTTCCTCTTTTCTCCGGCTCCCTTGGTGTGAGTCAAGAAGATTCGAATGGTCTATACTCAGTCCTCCTTACTTACTTCCCATCCCTTTCTCTGCCTCATAAAAGATCTCCTACAAGGAGGTGTACTTGTGTACTTCGGTCTCGTTTTCTTCAACGGGAGTGATTTTTTACCCAGATTTTATATCTTTCACATTACGTTATGATTGTTACATTAACGAATTATAGACTTTCCCTCTAATCATCTATTCAGAGACGACTAGGTTTCTTGAGTGAGTTACTAAACGATTAAAGTCACCGTGACGATAGGAGGAATCCTCATATCCCCGAGTGAGTATGTAGTAGACATCTCGAACTACATCCAATACCGGTTTGTCAGGAAACAATCTCAGACCAGTCTCGTGTGTATTATTCTTCCCGGACTACGAACTTGACCTTAGTTCGTGAGTAAGTAAGTAAGTTGTTCGTACCTAGTTCATTAATAACACACGGTCGATGACACGAACCGTCAACTCTACATTGTCGTATGTCTGATTACCCATAGCTATAGTTCGTTCGTGTTCCACCGTCGTCCTCGGGGCTAAAGTGGGTCGACACTCTTGTACGCACAATTAGACACCTAAACAAGTTTTACGGCATTCTATTTTCGACTAACATACTCCCTTCCTATACATAACGTTACGAGTGTCAAATAAGACTACTCTTTTTTTTACTTACTAGGAACTTCTTCCTGTTCTGTCGTGGCTCTCTAAAGAAGTACTTTATGTGAAAAAAAAAAATTTAACCTCCCATTAACGAAATGTTATTTGGAAAAATTTCTCATTTGTTAAGATTCTACGAAGTCCATACAAGGTTTGAACTCTTACCGTCTGTCTGTTTGGTAATGAATGTTCAGGAGGAGTCGGGAGGGCAAAAACAAAGAGTCACAACGGAAGGAAACAGACTTAGGGTGTGTAAGGCCCCGTGACCCGACTTCTTTTCTCGGTAGATCAATGCTACTCACGGGGTGCTCTCTCTGGAAGACGCGACTGGACAGCACCACTCTCCCCATTCGTGTGTGACGGCAAACCCATGGTCTCATGGGTGATGTTCGTCCTTGCGACCCCTCCCCCAGCGCCTCCGCTCCTTCCCCGTCCTCTCCTCCTCTCGGACCGAAAGTCTCCGAAGAGGGGGTGTCGTGCGACGTGTGTGTTACGTCAAAGGAAGCAGTCTTAGAGAGTCGGAGCGTAACAGGTGTCGGGTCCTCCAACGCTCTTCGTAACATGTGCTGCGTCGTTGGTGCGTGAGGGACGGTGCCAGTCTGTCGTCGTTCGTAGAAGGTGCCGGGTGCCGGGGTCTCTCACCGCCCTGTACGATTGTCGGAGAAGTCTCCACAGGAACGGGAGTACTATCGACGAAATAATAAACATAATAAAATTAAGAAAGGAAGACCCGAGGGGACGGAGGGGTACGTTTTGATCACGTCTCTACGGTGAAACCCTCGAGTAATACAACAGTACCGTTGGTCTTAAGAGTTTCAAATAAAGAGGAGGAGAAGAGGGAAGGCACTTGAGGGAGAGGGTAGAGAACGATGCATATACAAAACGTGTTCTTTGTTTTGTCTCTTCTTTTATGCTAGTTATAAAACATTTAAAAAAGTGTGTGAAAGATGAATCATGTCGTACAGGGGTCACCCATAAACTTTAGCGGGGACAAGAGTGTTATAGGTTAATTCTAAGAATCCGAAGTTTAGGGACACTACAAACCCTCATTCCAGAACCCATTGTCAATAGTCGAACGGGGAGAGGAGAGGAGGAAGAGAGAAGGCCGTCTCTCTCCGACTATATAGGGAAGGACGAATATATTTGGTGCGTGTACGACACAGAATAAATAGTAAACAATCGGGAACTTTTGTCGTAATTTTTTTTTTTTTTCCGGTTTTGATGTGTACTCCCTTTCGCTTTTGTGGAACCTACATGAAGTGTCCCCTAGAGACCTCTAGTCTCCTCTAGGTCAACGGTTTTCCTTTCCGTCCCTTTAGGAGTTTCTTTTAAACGAATTAACTAACAAATTAATATTGTAATTGGAAACGATAGTTTTTGGTCTACGTCTGTCTCTCCCTTTTCTTTGGTTTTGTCTCCTTTCTCGGACTTGAGGGTGTGACACGTGTTCGGTAGTGCTCTCCGACCGGGACGAGGGTGCGCGAAGTAAGTTACCAACCCCCTCCTTCGCTACTCGGGGTCTTCCGACCCCGAAGACATCCACTTTACCAACAGACCCGGGGTGTCGACGATTTCCCCGACTGTGGGATTGTTAGAGTCGAGACCAAGACACCCGACCCTAGGCTCTCTGGGTTCTCTCTCCCAGTCCTGTTCGTGTTGGGGAGGTAGGTAGGAGGACTGTCGGGGTATAGAGACGACCGGAGGGACGATACCCCTCCCTTCTACTGACCCCGTCTCTTGTATCCTCAAGACCCGACTCGCCCCACACCTTGACTGTCTACCTCAGGCTGGGTCTAATACCCTGTCACAGGACTCCGAGATTCTGACCTACTGGGAGACCGATGGCTCCGGGTTATAAAAATTAAATGTCTGGATGACTCAAACTCTAATCTGAGACACTGTAGTTGGTGCTACCTACTCATAAAATTAACTCTGAGACGAATGAATAATATAGTAAGTAGTGACGATTGTCTTCCTCTAGGGGTTAACGACTTCAGTATTTTCGAGGTCTGAGCTCGTGACGAACGACGACGATTCAGCGAAGTCAACACAGGCTGAGACACGCTGGGGTATCTGCCGTCGGGTGGTCCGAGGGGACCAGGGACCCTAAGAGGTCCGTTCTTGTGACCTCACGCAACGGTAAAAGAAGATTTAACCGGGTATTGTCCTAATCGACACTTCTTCGCCCTTGATTTATTACTATTTCCCTTGTGACATGAAGTACCACTCCCCTCCCAATTTTCCCGTCCTTCCGACTCGTCCTGTTCACGTGTGACCCTAAGATTCGTCGAGTGGATGGGGGCTCGTGGACGGAGGACCGGGGTGACTTCCTACGAGTGTAAGATCCGTCACCTGGTTGGCGAGGAGGTCGGGTGAGGTACCGAGTCCAAGATCAAGGTGAGACGAAGAAAATTGCTTGGACTCCTGTGTTTAAGGACCGTGTACATCCATGAGTTGTTTAGGACCTACTCACTTTATAAAGAATTTACCCGTCGTTCGTCATATTACGAGACCTACCGGGTGGAGTGTGAGGAAGTCAGTGGAGACTCAACAGGGCTTCGACGTCACCTACCTCGGACACGTGAAACTGTTTGCACTGTCGGGGGTGTACAAAGAGACTGACTCTCTGAAGAGGTCAGGGGATGTCCGAACTAGTCGAGTGTTCGTCCCGTCGGGGTTTTATAGTAGTGAGTTCCTCCCTACCCTTAATTTCCTCTAAAATACATTTATATGTAACGGCACCGAGTCAGGAGTCACTTCGTTACGACTTTATATAGAATATGTCAAGGAACCTTCCAAGGGTCACCCAATTCGAAGTCGTCGGATATGATCATTGAGAGAGTTAATTATGTACAATAAAACGAAAAGGGGAAGGCAGAGTTAAAGGGGGTAAGAGAGGGAAAACGTCGATCTCTAGTGAAGGGTTTATGTGATGGATCTGGGTTAGGGAAAGAATCCTAGAAGAAAGTCCCCTTGGGTCAGGTTTTGTGATAGACACTTGATCAGTCAATTTAGCAAACGGAGGGACTGTTTTCCTACATCCCTTTACCTTTCCCACGGTAATTTGACCCCTCTCGTTTCCATACGGTAGACTTGGTAGTTACGGATGAAAAGTTTAAAACACTCCTGGTTTAGAACTGGTCCTAATTTTTCGATATAATACCTGGTCTTTAAGGATCTTTCTTCCTTACCAAAAACGGACAGACATTTTTACTGGTTGGGTCTCTGTCGAAAAACAATGACGAAGACTCCTGTCACGACTCTTTTCCCCGGTCTTTGCTCACTGACTTACTTATCGTAGGGAGGAAAGGTCCCCCATCTGTTAGACCCTGTGTTGAACCGGAACTGACAAAATCTGAAAAAGAAAGGATAAGTAACCATATACGTCTCCCTTACTTCTCCACCTCAATAGTTATTTTCGTATCAGGACTTACGGCCAAGTAATAGAGACTTTCCTTATAATTCAACGAACTAGGGGACTCCGTAGAAAGTGACAACCAATTGTGTTCTCCGTAGGAAAAATTGAGGTGCTCATATCTTGTCCCCCATGGGGTGTGTCCAATTGATTGTGTAAGTTCTATGATGACAAACCAGTAAAAACATCGGGGTGACCAACCCTTCACTGTAAAAGTCTTATTGTCTGTGGCAGGGAGATCCCGTTTTGTGTCTATCAAAAAGATCACTCCTCGGGAACGAAGTCGAGTCCTTTCATGTAGGTCTCTGAACTGTGGATCGATTGGGTACAACAAGAGAGGTCAGGCTACAAAAAGTAGGATTCCACTCTCAATCTCGACGATAAGCTTCGGACAAGTAAAAGAAGTATCGTTCATGATAATTATACGACGATAGCCGGACAAGGGACAGGATCGGTAATCTGATGTCTCACGTTTACCATGTCTACTTGGATACGTTTCGTCTTTATCTCTGTCTCTGTATCTCTTGTTTGCAAACCTGTAGTTCCGCCAATTCCCCTCCACCCTACTTAGCCTTCCAACCCTGACTGTACTTATGTGATAACTAAAACAACAACAACAAGTCCGCGAGTCAGCACAAACTGAGAAATACTGAGGTACCTGACGTCGTGTGGTCCGAAGGGACAGGAAGTGATAGAGAGTCTCAAACGAGTTTAAGTACAGGTAACTCAACCACTGCGATAGGTTGGTAGAGTAAGAGACGGTGGAAGAAAGGGAAAACGGAAGTTAGAAAGGGTCGTAGTCCCAGAAAAGTCACTTGTGATAACTATGATGTATATTTTGTCTATTGATTTACTCTCGGATGACGTATCGTATCCCTTGAGATGAGTTACGAGCACCACTGGATTTACCCTTCCTTTAGGTTTTTCTACCCTATGTACATATGTATACCGACGACGTGAAACGACGTGTTTTCTTTTATTGTGGTGTAACACTTCGCTGATATAAGGTTGTTTTTAATCTTTTTTTTTTTTTTCTAATAGAGGAAGGGAGTCAAGACCTAGAGTCTGTAAATGACCGACTCCGTGACTACAGGTGATCATTCTAGTAAGGAGAGAACATACCATAGACTAATAACCCATAACTAGATTTCCTTCTCACACTACACTTTTCATCCCCACTCCGCTACCTCCTCCATGAACAGACACGTGTCGTGTGTTCCAACCCCTCGCGTTTTCTTGACACAGAATGAAACGACGGTAAAGACGGTTGGGACCACTCCCAATTCCCGAGAGGAGAGAGACAAGACTAGCTGAACTCGAATCGAAAGAAAGTCGACCGTTTGTTTGACTAAGAGTTCAAACCAAATTATACCCAATCTTATCACACCGGGGAAATTGTTCGAAACCCCAGGGAGGACGGGAGAGTGACGAGAGTTACCGACAAGTAAAGGGCCCAGGAGCCACCTTGTGCGGTAGAGACACAAGAGGGACGTATTGTCTCAAACGAAGAAGTGGTCCTTTCTTATTGAAGTTATAAAAACGATTTACTCCTTATAAACCCCTACACTACTATTAATTCACAACTCTTACATCACTACGTGAACTGTGACTCCCCTTTTATTTCTGAAAAATTAAGTCGATGTTGCGATTACCGAAACGTTGGATTGTCGATCTGTACGGTTCGTGGGTCATGTATTGGTTCAACATTTCCGACACTAATAGTTGGCCCCTTTAACCCTCCATAATAAAGTCGGTGGAGTCACACGTGTACAGACGTTCTCGTGTCTTTTGTACAGATTAATATCCCCGAACTGACACCCGATATTCGAGTCTTACTTCACTCCGAGACTATGATAATACTTAAAGGTGTACCGTTTTAGTTAATGACACTCTAAGGTGTCTAGTCTTTTTCTCGGTATCCAAGTTCGTTTTTTTATATATATATAAAGATTAGAACTTTTCTGATTCTAAAACCGTATTTTCGGTGTCACTTTACTCGTATACCCTATTTAAAACATTCGTTTTTTTTAGGTAATTTTGGGGGAGTTTGTCGTCACTAAACTATGTGACCGAATACAGGTAGTTAGACTATTACTGTTTACAAGGGAGGAAGAGGGACGTTATCTCTTTCAGATTCGTGTTACAAATCTCAACAGGGAACTGTGGTCGTTTTATTACCTCAAGACGATATCAGTAGACACGAGACGAGAAGTTGATTACAATTTGAACCCAAAGTCCCCTTAATATGGGTAACTTTTGTCACGGGTGTTAGAGTCCTTTTAAAGACTTCTTACATCTGTAGGGTATTTGTCCTTCTACCGGAAACTAAACAAGTGACCTCCCGTAGATGACCCTCGGGTGACTCACGGACAATCCAAACGGTTCACGACCTCTTTCTTCTTGAGTGGTGCCATGGAGGGTAGTGTTACGATACTTTCCCCGTTTTTTCACAAGTAGCGAGTCAGCACAGATTGAGAAACACTGGGGTACCTGACATCGGACGGTCCGAGGAGACAGGTACCCTAAAAGGTTCGTCCTTATGATCTCATCCACCGGTAAGGGAAGAAGTCCCCCAGAAAGACTGGGTTCCTAGCTTGAACCCAGAGGGAGTAACGTCCGTCTAAGAAATGATAGACTCGGTAGTCCCTTCGGGTACTTTCCCCGTTTCCAGAGGTGTTTATTGAAGTTCTGTTCCCGAGATTGTCTCCTAATGGATATCACGCTCTTCTCCTTTGAATTCCCCTTAAACTGGAAGTTTCTACTCAGTCTCGAGTGTTCAGTTTGTTCAGTCCATACAGTTTCCCCTATACCACCAAGAAAGATTCATTTTCCTTGTTTCCTTGTTTCCACACACAAGGACCCCTTAGGTCCTTGTCACTCACACACCGTCCCGATTGTCTCTCCCTCGTATCGTAATTCCGACCTTTTCATCCAACTGGATTCGAAACTCTCCAGAACGTTCTGTTCTTGGTAAAGAGACCTGAAAATTTATTTAACTACCAATTTCTTCGACATAGACACTAACACAACACGAATCGACGAGTCAGCACAGACTGAGAAACGTCGGGGTACTTGACGTCGGGCGGTCTGAGGAGACAGGTACCCCTAAGAGGTCCGTTCTTATGACCTCACTCAACGGTACGGGAGGAGGTCCTCTAGAAGGGTTAGGTCCCTAGCTTGGGTCCAGAGGACGTGACACCCGTTTAAGAATTGGTAGACTCGGTCACAAACACTAATAGGGGAGAATTTCGGAAATTGATAATTTTACTTTTCAATAATTGAGGTGTAAGTAGAAAGATTGGGTGCGTCACAACCAAAACAGTAATAAATGGGAAAAAGACTCTTAAATGATCAGTTTTTACAAATTTTTACACTAGATGAATTATTAGTGACCAAATGTAATAAATATAATGGAATTTTGAAGGTGTAATTAACACTATGAAAAATCGTAACTAACATTTAATAATAAATTAAAAATTTTGTTCGACTACTCTTGTTCCTTTTTGGTCTTGAGAGTGAAAACGACCGTCCGTGTATTGAGACCTTTCGTCTAACCGTCAAAGAATATTTTGATTAGTACGTGAATGGGATACTGGGTCGTTAATGTGAGAGCCCGTAAATAGAGTCTCTTTTATTTTGAATACAAGTGTGTTTTCGTACATGTGTTTACAAGTATTGTCGAAATAGACATTATCGAGTTTTGAGTTTTGTTGAGTTTACAGAAGGGTTCCCCACTTACTTATTTGTTTGACGCCATGTCGGTGTGGTACTTTTCGATAAGTCTTTGTTTGTCCTTATTCAATAATTTATACACGTTTCTAGATCTACCTAAAATTCCTTTAATACGACTCACCTTTTTTTTCCAGTTAAAATTTTTCAATACATGACATACTAAAGTAAAGATATTGTAAGAATTTTACTGTTTTAATCTCTCTACCTCTTGTTTGTTGACTAATGGTCCCCTACTCTCCCATTATCTACCCCTTTGTCACCTTTGTCACAGTCTGTAATAGAAAAACCCGAGGTTTTAGTGACGTCTACCACTGACGTCGGTACTTTAAATTTCTACGAATGAGGAACCTTCCTTTCGATACTAGTTGGATCTATCGTATAAGTTTTCGTCTCTGTAATGAAACGGCTGATTCCAGACAGATCAGTTCCGATACCAAAAAGGACACCAGTGGATACCTACACTCTCAACCTGACACTTCTTTCGACTCGTGGCTTCTAAACTACGAAAACTTGACACCACAACCTCTTCTGAGAACTCTCAAGGAACCTGACGTTCCTCTAGGTTGGTCAGGTAAGACTTCCTCTAGTCGGGACCCACAAGAAACCTTCCTTACTACGATTTCGACTTTGAGGTCATGAAACCGGTGGAATACGCTTCTCAACTGAGTGACCTTTTCTGAGACTACGACCCTCCCTAACCCCCGTCCTCCTCTTCCCCTGCTGGCTCCTACTCTACCGACCTACCGTAGTGACTGAACTACCTGCACTTAGACTCACTTGAGGCCCTCTGCCACTACCTGTCCCTCCGGACCGCACGACGCTAAGTACCCCAACGTCTCAGTCTGTGCTGACGCACTGACTTGACTTGACTCCCCCATCACCCACCTCCTGTCACCTACACTAATATTTCCCCATCGTACTCCTTCAGAGTACCATTACTTTATCAAGACACAGAACTAATGCCACCACCAATGTGTTTAGATGTGAACTATTTTGACGTACCTTTGTCTGTGTACCTGTGTGTGTATTCTTACGTGTAATTTTTTTGTCAATTTGGACTTATTTGGAAAACCTGACGTGGTTTCAGTCAAAGGATCAACACCATAATATGATGTCAGTACGTTCTACAATAGTTTGGTCCATATCCCCTATGTTCAGAAGATGAAAAAAGGGGTTGAAAGACACTGAGATATTAACAAAGTTTTAAATTTTTTTTTTAGTTTGTTTTTTTTTTGGAAAACTTTTTTCGATCGGTCCACGAGGTGTAACTGTTGAAGTTCTCAATAAAAAATCAGTAGAGACATAGCTCAGTAATACTGTGTAAGTCGTAAACCTTAAAAGAGTAAGGAAAATCTTTAGGATATAAAGAAACAGGAGATGTTACACTACGAAAACACTATGGGAAAGTTGGCTAGAACTATAAGATTATGTAATTGTCACAATGATCTTTAGAGATAGGAACTAAGACAAAAAAGAAGAGATGTACGGTAGGTACCTATTGGAATAGATAAACACGGCAAAAGAGATAATATAAGACTATCACTCAACATAGACAAGAGAGAGACAAGAATTTTGTGTCTATAACCGACTAGGATAGATGAACAAACCGGGAGGACTTGGAGTCTGTGTGACAGACCTTAACTTACGTAGAAGGACGGTCTTGTCTCGACAAAAAGAAGGATATACTAAGTTCAATCATTCACCTTTTGGTTTCGATAGTTTCTATAAACGTTCACTTAGAACCCTACATACCCGAAGGGACCCCAGAGTCACCGTTTCTTAGACGAACGTTGCGTGCTCGACGTCTTCAGAACCCAAGTTAGGGGTTCAACCCTTCTAGGGGACCTCTTCCTTTACCGTTGGGTGACGTCATAAGAACGGACCTCTGAGGGTTCTGTCTCCCCGGTCACCCGATGTCGGGTATCCCAACGTTTTTCAGCCTGTGCTGACTTGACTGCCGTGCGGACCCTGCATACGATCTGCTAGAAGGGAGTGGGTAATGTCGGTTAGTAAGTGGAACAGGACTGATACAATGGTGGATTTAGGAAGTGGAGACAAAAGGGAAATGTAAAGTCGGTAGTCACGGACTCTAAGAGTGAAAGATAGATGTTGGTCTCGAAAGATGTCTTAATAATGATTGGTTAGTAAAAAAATTTGAGGGAAGGGATTAGGAGTTAGATTTTAAGTTTTCATTGAGTTTTGATTGAGTTAGATTTTAAGTTTTGATTGAGCAAAACAAATAACTAGAATAATTACTTAACGCTATCATGTAAAATTAAAAATGTTTAAGTTGAATAGTTGACAAAGGAATTACCGAATGACTAAACATAGTGTGAGTCTTTCAGAAAGGGGGAATTTCTAAAAATCGAAAAACTTATAAATATCGAATTAAAAGTTTTGTATCTATGAACGAGGTGGACGTTAAATAAAACGATATTTAATACTCTCTACCCCTCGGTTAATTCGGAAAAGAAAAGTTCACTGACCGGTCAATAGTTGTGGTAAGTGACTTAGTAAAGTGATTAAACTTTACATTTAAGTACATATGTATAAACTTAGAGAAAACTAGGAGGATAAGGATGTAGTCCGGTGTGACAAAGTTAATGAAGTCGAAATCTTATGTAAAATGATGAACCTCTTTTGAGGGACAAGGAATGATAAAATTCTTTACAGGACCTATAAGAATATATGAATTCAAGAGTATATTTAAAGATAAGTCATTTTTAGAATAAACGTAAATAATTGTAAGTACAATTACTACTTTACTCCCCTTTATCTGTAGAAGCGTTAGACTTCTTGAGGAAATGTACTTGTTACAAACATAAGAGTAAATGGATTTACTCTTTTTGTTGAGTCTTAGAGGGGCACGACCTTAAGTTTGAAGTGTTCACGTTCTGAAACAAACAAATCAAGATACGATGTAAGGGTCAAAGATTTTGTGAAAAATCGGGTCCCCTTCGTGTTATGGATAAACAACTTTTTGACTTATTTGTATATAAGATAATAAATCCTTTATCTTTGGGTAATATTTATTAGTGTGTATTTAGTATATTAATCTACAGATCGAGTCTTTCCAACGAAACTAGTACCTCTCGACCGACCTAATTTCATTCCTCTTGTAAATTTCTTCGTTAACGATGTCAGGTCCTATGTCGAGTGATTTTGGAAGTTTCCACCTTAGTCATCCAAAACTACTCATTCGTCTACGTCTCTTATCCACTTTTCCTGTCTGGTACCAATTGATCACAATGATGGAACTTTGTTCTCACTACTTTCTATTGTCTCCTTCTCATATCTTCTCATTGCGCACACAAATCACAACCCCATCCCGTTCCTCCGTTACTTTACTTAAATCAAATCTTGTAGGATTTAAACTCTGTGCATTCCCTAGAGGGTTCACTTTTGTAGAGAAACCCCCGAATCATCGTCTCACCAGTCTCTTCCGTTACAGTGGGGTGAGGTCATGAGAACGGACCTTTTAGGGTACCTGTCTCCTCGGACCACCCGACGTCAGGTACCCCAGTGCTTCTCAGCCTGTACTGACTCACTGAAGTGAAAGTGAAAAGTGAAAGTACGTAACCTCTTCCTTTACCGTTGGGTGAGGTCACAAGAACGGACCTCTTAGGGTTCCTGCCCCCACGGCAGATACCCCAACGTGTCTCAGCCTGTGCTGACTTCGCTGAATCGTCGTCGTCGTCGTCGTCTAACCATTTAATTTAGATCCAACCGGACCATTATTTCGGTTGAAGAATTTATAATAAAGCATAATATAAAAATGATTTGTGTTTAATCGAAGAGGAGACTTTTTGTATTGATTTTACACCAAAATCCTACCTTTGTTAGAAATTCCTCCAAACTTATATCACACGTTCTCACGTGTGTCACATGGGATATATTCCGTTTAAGTCTCTCACCATATCAGTCGATGACCCAATTCAGAGAGGGAAGTACCTCCCTGTCTCTGACCTCATATTGTACATGTGTCTAAAATTCGTACTTATATTCGTATTACATGATACCTTTACACACACACAACATATATGTTTATACACATATATATACATATACTTGTCTACACCTACGAACGAGGAACCTTCCTTACGATACTGTTTGGATCTGTCACATAATTTTTCGACTCTATAGTGAAACGGCTCGTACCAGGGAGATCAGTTTCGATACCGAAAAGGTCATCAGTACATGTCTACACTCTCAACCTGGTATTTCTTCCGACTTGTGACTTCTTGACTACGAAATTTTGACACAACGACCTCTTCTGAGAACTCTCAGAGAACCTGAAGTTCCTCTAGTTTCATCAGTTAGGATTTCCTTTAGTTACGACTTATAAGTACCTTCCTGACTACGACTTCGACTTTGAGGTTATGGGACCGGTGGACTACGTTTCTCGGTTAAGTGACCTTTTCTGAGACTACGGCCCTTTCTAACTTCCGTTTTCTTCCCCCATCGTCTCCTACTCTACCAATCTATCGTAGTGGTTACGTTAGCTGTACTTAAACTTGTTTAAGACCCTCTGTCACTTCCTGTCTCCTCGGACCACATGACGTCAGATACCCCAGTGTTTCTCAACCTGTACTGAATCACTAACTTGTTGGTGTAGTCTCATAATGTCCCACTTAGATGTCATTCAATGAATCTAATACCGTCTCCCGTAGTCTCCCGTCTGTTTGACTTTGGTATTAGTATCTTTTGATCAGTTAGACTTGTGTACCTGGTGTCGGAACAGATTGAGTTACTTTGATTCGGTACGGTAGACCCCGGTAGGTTCTGCCCGCCCAGTACCACCTCACTAAACTGTCTTACCAGGTGACCTCTTCCCTTACCGTTTGGTGAAGTCATAAGAACGGAACTCTTGGGGTGTTTGTTATACTTTTCCGTTTTACTATCCTTTGACTTTCTCCTTGAGGGGTCCAGTCATCCACGGGTTATACGATGACCTCTAGTCACCTCTTTATTGATGTCTTTCTTATTTCCCTACCTCAGTTTCGTTTTTGTTATGGGTCGACACCTACACTGACCACTATCTTCGTTCCAGGTTAGGACATTTCTCGTTATAACGTATCCTTGGACCTTACAGTCCAGGTACTTAGTTCCGTTTAACCTTCACCAGTTTGTCCTCTACCATTCTTACTTACAACTGTAAGATCCTTAGTCACTTGATTTTACCTGACCTTACCCACTTAAATTGAGTCTACTGGTAATATAGATGGTGACACCCGTCCTTAAGGAATCTTCTTTACCTCATCGTTAGTACCAGTTGTTTTCTCAGACTTTACGTCATGAACCTACGTTAGAGTTTTTGTTGTCCTACTAGAAACAAACGAAGGTTCCGTTTGGTAAGTTATAGTATCATTAGGTTCAGATACGGGGTTGGTCATTGCGACTTCTTCGACTTCAACTTGTCAAGATACTTCTGGATGTTCTGGAAAATCTTGATTGTAGGTTTTTTCTACACGAAAAGTAATATCCCCTGACCTTACGTTTTCATCCTTCAGTTCTTTGTGGACCCCATTGTCCGTTTAAACCGGAACCTTATGTCTTACTTCGTCCCGTTTCCGATTATCTCAAAACGGTTCTCTTACGTGCCCAGTATCGTTTGTGGGAGAAGGTTGTTGTCCTCTTCTGAGATGTGTACCTGTAGTGGTCTACCAGTTGTGGTTTTAGTCTAACTAATATAAGAAACGTCGGTTTCTACCTCTTCGAGATATGTCAGTCGTTTTAGTTCTGACCCTCACCTGACACCGAGTCTAGTACTTGAGGAATAACGATTTAAGTCTGAATTTAACTTCTTTCATCCCTTTTGGTGATCTGGTAAGTCCATACTGGATTTAGTTTAGGCAATACTAATATGTCACCTTCACTCTTTATCTAAATTCACTGATATAGACTATCTGTCTCACGGACTACTTGATACCTGTCTCAAAGCACTGTAACATGTCCTCTGTCCCTAGTTCTGGTAGGGGTACCTTTTCTTTACGTTTTTTCGTTTTACCGACAGAACCCTTGGAATGTTTATCGACACTTTTCTTCTCTTCGCTTTTGGGTTCCTCTTTTCCTTTCTATTTTCGTAGACTTACGTCTCAAGGTCTCTTATCGTTCCTCTCTATTCTTTCGGAAGGAGTCTCTAGTTACGTTTCTTTATCTTCTTTTGTTGTCTTACCCTTTCTGATCTCTAGAGAAGTTCTTTTAATCTCTATGGTTCCCTTGTAAAGTACGTTTCTACCCGAGTTATTTCCTGTCTTTACCATACCTGGATTGTCTTCGTCTTCTATAATTCTTCTCCATCGTTCTTATGTGTCTTCTTGACATGTTTTTTCTAGAAGTACTGGTTCAATTAGTGCTACCACACTAGTGAGTGGATCTCGGTCTGTAGGACCTTACACTTCAGTTCACCCGGAATCTTTCGTAGTGATGCTTGTTTCGATCACCTCCACTACCTTAAGGTCAACTCGATAAAGTTTAGGACCTTCTACTACGACATTTTCACGACATGAGTTATGCGGTCGTTTAAACCTTTTGAGTCGTCACCGGTGTCCTGACCTTTTCCAGGCAAAAGTAAGGTTAGGGTTTCTTTCTGTTACGGTTTCTTACGAGTTTGATGACGTGTTAACGTGAGTAGAGTGTGCGATCATTTCATTACGAGTTTTAAGAGGTTCGGTCCGAAGTCGTTATGCACTTGACACTTGAAGGTCTACAAGTTCGACCAAAATCCTTTCCGTCTCCTTAGTCTCTAATTTAACGATTGTAGGCGACCTAGTACCTTTTTCGTTCCCTCAAGGTCTTTTTGTAGATAAAGACGAAATCACTGATACGGTTTCGAAACTGACACACCTAGTGTTGTTCGACACCTTTTAAGACTTTCTTTACCTTTATTGTCTGGTGGTCTCGACGGAGAACTCTTTGGATATACATCCAGTCCTTCGTTGTCAATCTTGACCTGTACCTTGTTGTCTGACCAAGGTTTATCCTTTTCCTCATGTAGTTCCGACATATAGCAGTGGGACGAATAAATTGAATATACGTCTAATGTAGTACTCTTTACGACCCGACCTTCTTTGTGTTCGACCTTAGTTCTAACTGCCCTCTTTATAGTTATTGGAGTCTATACGTCCACTGTGGTGGGAATACCGTCTTTCACTTCTCCTTGACTTTTCGGAGAACTACTTTCACTTTCTCCTCTCACTTTTTCAACCGAATTTCGAGTTATAAGTCTTTTGTTTCTAGTACCGTAGGCCAGGGTAGTGAAGTACCCTTTATCTACCCCTTTGTCACCTTTGTCACAGTCTGATAAAAAACCCCGAGGTTTTAGTGACGTCTACCACTGACGTCGGTACTTTAATTTTCTGCGAAGGAGGAACCTTCTTTTCAATACTGGTTGGATTTATCGTACAACTTTTCGTCTTTGTAATGAAACGGTTGTTTCCAGGCAGATCAGTTCCGATACCAAAAAGGTCACCAGTACATACCTACACTCTCAACCGGACACTTCTTTCGACTCACGGTTTCTTAACTACGAAAACTTGACACCACAACCTCTTCTGAGAACTCTCAGGGAACCTGACGTTCCTCTAGGTTGGTCAGGTAGGATTTCCTCTAGTCAGGACCCACAAGTAACCTTCCTGACTACGATTTCGACTTTAAGGTTATGAAACCGGTGGAGTATGCTTCTCAACTGAGTAACCTTTTCTGAGACTACGACCCTCCCTAACCCCCGTCCTCCTCTTCCCCTGTTGGCTCCTACTCTACCGATCTACCGTAGTGACTGAGCTACCTGTACTCAGACTCACTTGAGGTCCTCAACCACTACCTGTCCCTCCGGACGACACGACGCTAAGTACCCCAGCGTTTCTCAGCCTGTGTTGACTCACTGACTTGACTGACTGACTGACTCTCCTCCATTCAAAACAAAGTAGTCGATTCTTACACCGATTGGTTCCTAAAGTACGTACTTTTTAGAAAGTTGTCTCTCACCTTAGTAAAAATGTAAATCGACATCAAAAATAGTGGTTTTTCCATACATTACTTAAGGGTCAGATTGACAAGTTTAAAGAGATATTCCTACTCAGGTACATTTTGTCACGGAACGAAACTACTAAATAGAACCGACAGGAGGAGTGGCTAAAGAGATAAAGAAAAGGGAATGGTGAAACTGGGACGGAGAACCTCGACTGGAAAAATCTATACTAATGAGCGAAGGTGTTCTATACTGAAGTGGTGAGATAGGAGTGGTGTGTAGAAGTCTGTTACTGGGAGGGTAGAACCGGGTCCAGGGATCTTGATAGCTAAGATCATATAAGAGACGAACAAGTCTATTTATTGTCTCGTGTAATCTCGAACTAAAAACTCTACCTTGACTTAAAATTTGTTATTTTCTCTGGACCTCAGAAGAAAGGTTTCGTAATGTAGAGTGTCAGTGTTAGAGTTAGGTGTTTAACTAGCTGTTTCCGTTAAAGTGTCATAATCATGGCTAGTATGAAGAAGGAACATCGAGTTTACCATTTCTTAGACAGACGTTACGTTCTCTGGTCCCAAGTTAGGGGTTCAGCCCTTCTAGAAGACTTCTTTCGTTACCATTAGGTGAGATCTTTAGAGCGGATCTCTTAGGGTACCTACCTCTTCCGACCGCACGATTTCAAGAACCCCAACGTTTCTTAGTCTGTGTTGACTCGTTGATTATGTGTGTGTGTGTGTTTGTGTGTGAAGAAGGATTGTCATGTTGAACCTTACCCCCCATTATAAGATCTTTTATTTCTAATGTACATGTTATACCCTTATGTTCGAGGTACTCCCCGTCCTAAAAAGTTAAGGTAGATTCTGTCACCATGTCCCATTCCCGAGGTATTTATAAACAACGGGATTATTGATTTAAGTCTGCTCGTAAAACAACACAATCTCACATATGTATTTAGCGTACAGAGACGAAACTTATTTTCGACTCGTCGTTTCTAAAGTGACCTTCGTGGGTTGAGGTATACCCTTTGTCACGACAAACTTTGGTCCTTGTCACCTGATTCCCAGTCTTGTGGTGAGGGAATCCAAATACTGTGTCTCGTGCAACGGACAAGTGGAAACTCGAGGTTCGAGGAATAAACATTAAATTGTTGGGTGAGGGCTCCTAACGATACTCTTGATTTGTTTACAT
Source organism: Capra ibex (assembly GCA_006410555.1). Lineage (NCBI taxonomy): Eukaryota > Metazoa > Chordata > Mammalia > Artiodactyla > Bovidae > Capra > Capra ibex. The sequence goes on along the minus strand of SJYO01010634.1, from coordinate 1,727,107 downwards.
ATGTGTACTTTACGAAAGGTTTACTTCACGAGATGTCATTTTTTTTTTTTTTTCTTTTCTTTTTCTTTCTTTCTTTTTCTTGTTGACGAAATCAGAAAACACAAAGGTTGTCAATCGACGGGTGTTAAGGGTGACCCTACTGTCGAAATAGGAATTCACTGACAAGGGATTTATAAACGGTGTATACTATATTTACCTAATAAAAGGAGAGATATGTTTATCTGGAAAATGCAAGTAAACTTTTTTATTTATACCGATCTCCTTTTACCCGTTTCCTGTACTCTTTTATCGATTTTCTTTTTTTAGTTAGTTTTTCTTTTTTACAAGTTGTACACTGTTAAAGTACAGACATTGTGGAGACGTTTCATTTGTCGAGAAACCTCGAAGACGTCCCTAGAGGGCACGTTCGCTAATACGAGGTCCCAAAATTCTAGGATGGTCAGAGAAGGAATCAGGAGACGTTATAATAAGAGATCTTCCAGTGTTACCCCATTCCTTAGGGGATTCTCCCCGGACCACAATGACCCAAAGGGAAGTTAAGTCGTTAATACATACCTCGTGTTCTCGTCCCGTGACTCTACAATTCTCTCCAGGTCGATACACCTTTCAGTAGAGGTCGTGATCCTTGTTTTAGACTGTCCACTGTTCTGTAAGTCGTGAGGTTATGTTCCTCCTGTCACGTGGGACTCGTCCTGTGTCCTCCCGAGCCCGGGAACAGTTGACACACCAGAATCTGTTCTGAGAGTTTGAGAGAGTCGGAGGGAAAGGAATAAATAATATTGTACCCTGATCGTTGTCACTGAATAAGTACTCCGACAATATTTTAGTCAGTTTTATAAGTCGTCTTATGGTTCTTCTATTGTTTGAAAGTTATTTTCAATTGAGAAAAGAAATCGTAATAATAATAATTTACTGTATTGTTTTAACGTATTGGAATACTACTCATTACGAAGGGACCACCAAGTGAGCCATTTCTTAGGTGGACATTGCGCTCTCTGGACCCAAGTTAAGGGACCCAACCCTTCTAGGGGACCTCCTTCCGTACCGTTGGGTGAGGTCATAAGAACGGACCTCTTAGGGGTACCTGTCTCCTCGGACCGCCCGATGTCAGGCACCCCAACGTTTCTCAACCTGTACTGACTCGTTGATTCGTGTCGTGTCGTGTATTACTCATCGTCCAAGATTGCCTGTCTTCGTATCACACTGTCCTTTTATACCTTCTTTCTAAAATCAGGTTTGACGTCTTACCCTCATCCCCATACCTAGATCTTCCTAGAGTACTTCCTTCAGTTTCGACTTTATCCGGGACTCCCTCCTCGTCCTTAAATTGTTCTTTTCGATTGTCCCGTCCCGAGTAAGGACTGGTGTCCTCCTCTCTCGTAACGATTCTTTGACGTTCTTCATATCTCAAGTTCCGCTGCCGGTACACGCCTCCGTGTCCCCACATTGTGTCACCAGACAGTAATGGCAAAGGAGATCCCTTGTCCGACGCCACCTACCAGTCCGGATGGTCACTGTAGACTTTTGTAGGTTCAAGTACGAGTTATCCCGTTGATCTATTCATTTTTACTGAGAAAGGGTCAGGGTCGATGACTCCATATTTGGTTCTAGACCTCCCTTCTTAAGACGGTGTGTCTCGATTGCGACTAATTTATCAATGATCGAGGGTCCACGATTTGTGAATCGTACTTACTAGTCCAAATCAAAGGGGTTGTTAGGTCATACCACCTAAGATTTCAGGAGCAAACGTTAACCCATTGACTCCCATATTTTTACACGTCGATGAACGGATTCCAGTACGTCTACTGTTCACTACCTACACTCTAAGTTTGGGTACATGTGGCATGTCTCAGACGTACAATGATGATTCGTTAGGGGGAACACATCTCCTCTATTCATGAGACCTGTCCCTCGGTCTCCTGATCCAAGATCAGTTGTAGAGAGGGATTTATCGACGCATACTGAACTCCTTCGACGAAGTGAGAGACCAGACCAAAAGGGTCAATATTATACTTGTCGTCCTTATTTGGTGTGAATATCGGGGAAAACGGAGTTTATTAAAAATAGTGTGACTTTCTATGCTGAGACTGTTAACTATGTATTTTGTCGCAGAACCCTTTTACGTCTAAGAAAGGTGTTGGAGATTATGAAATATGACATGGGTTTCATATGCGTCATATGAAATGTGACACATATTTCGTGATCACACGTTGAGTCGTCTCCTGTGTATCAAGGGACGTGATAGGTCATCCAGGGACAACTTTCACTTTCATCGAGTCAGTACACGCTGAGAAACGCTGGGGTACCTGATATGTCAGGTACCTTAAGAGGTCCGCTCTTATGACCTTACCCATCGGAAAGGGAAGAGGTCCCCTAGAAGGGTTGGGTCTCTGACTTGGGTCCAGAGAGTGGAATGTCCGCCTAAGAAATGGTCGATTCGGTGTTGTCTTCGGGTTCTCATAACCTCACCCACCGGATATGGAAGAGGTCCCCTAGAAGGGCTGGGTCCTTAGCTTGGTCCTAGAAGACGTAACGTCCGTCTAAGAAATGGTTGACACGATACTCCCTTCGGGGTCCAGGGACAACCAATAGATAAAATGTGTATCATCACACATATACAAACCTCTTCCTTTACCGTTGGGTGAGGTCATAAGAACGGACCTCTTAAAATACCTTTCTCCTCGGACCGCCCGACGTGAGGTACACCAACGTTTCTCAGCCTGTGCTGACTCACTGATTGTGTGTGTCACACATATACTATTAAAGTCGGAGGATTAAATAGGGAAGGTATTGGGGATAAAAGGGTAAAATTGGACTTCAAATAAAAGACAAATGTTCAGAGAAAGCAAGACTTAACGGTGATCCACCGATCCCTCTTGTTTCCTACTTCTCCAAACCCCCCTTTCTCAGTTATAATATATTATTAGACATTCCCTTTTTTTAGACCTTTTCAGATACGTATACACACACAGGTGTGTTGTATTGACTTAGTGATACGACATGTGGACTTTGATGTACTATGACATTTAGTTAATATGAAGTTGTTTTTTAAATTTTTTACTTTTCTTTCTTTAGATCCCGGAAAGGACCACCGAGTCACCATTTCTTAGCCGGATGGTTACGTCCTTTGTGTCCAAGTCAAGGACTAGACCCTTGTAGGGTGTACGGTTCCTTGTAGTTTGGGTCCGTGGTATTGATAATTCGGACACGCGATCTCGGACCCTCGACGTCGATGTCCCGGGTGCACCGTGTCGATAGCGTGACCCAACAGGATCTCGGACACGGGACGTTGTTCTCTCCGGTAGTGTCTCCGGTAACACTACTCCTCGGGCGTGTGACGTTGGTCTCATCGGGGTCGAGTGGTGTTACTCTGTTTTCGGGCGCGTCGTCGCTTCTGGGTTCATGTTGGGTTTTTTCGTCAGGTTCTCTGAAGGGAGACTAAAGGTGGGGGTCATGTGAGTCTGTGTGAGTATGTCAGTGGTTCAGTGCGTCTAGGGTAGGGTGGTGGTAGAGGACCTAGACGAGGTGCAGAGGTAGTGATGGGGTGACGTGAGAGACGACGGAGTGACAAAGTGACGAAGAAAGTTAACAGTGAGGTCTCTACGGAGAGACAGAGGTTAGAGTGAGGAGGTCCCGTGAGTGGAAGTTTACGTTTGACCAACAGGAGGAACGGATTTCGAGCTCTTGGTTGGGGCGTAGTACTCGAGGTCCCCAGTCCAGCCTTGAGTCCAAATCGAATCGGGTATCCTCCTCGGGAAGTGTTACTCGGAGAGCCGAGATCAAAGTGGAGGAGATGTAGGGGGAGCTGCACAAAGTGATATCTCAGAGTCTTGTCGGAGATTGTGCAAGGACCGTCGGTTGGACTACCTTTCGAGAAGAGGGAAGAAGACCGACCGGTAATGAGTTAGAAGTTTCTCACACAGTCAGAGTGGAAGAAGTTCCCCGGGACGGACTAGGACCGGGGGTAGCTTATATTTATAAGTGGGATACGATAGAGAGATGTATCTGATGTTCGAGGAACTCCTGTAGTCGAGAGACAGGGAGAGACTAGAGTAAGGGTCGGGACTCGTCGTTCTCTACACCTCGTTCGTGGGTCCTTGACGAACGACTCAAAGAGGGTCACTAAGGTCCCAGTCTTAGGGCCTTCCTCTTAATGGAACACCAAGTACGTGTGCACGTAGAATCGGTCAGAGGAAACTACAGTCGAAGGGAAACCTGTACTGTGTGTCCGGTTTGATTATGGGTGGTTGAGGCGTCTACTCGTCAACACACGAGGAGACCTGGTGATTCGACCTGTTCTTATTGAAGGAGGGATTCTGGTGGTCGATAAGGATAGAGTTCAGTCCGGACTCTTTATAAAGCCACGGTTGAGGATTGTACGTCTCCCTTCGTTACCGTCCACTGAGTCCTCTAGGTTCAAAATTATGACTTCTATGTAAGAAATCGGAGAAAGAACACCTATCCTAGATCCAGGATAAGTGCAAACATGTGAGTTGTTACGTAGCGTTCTATCATCCACGGGTTTTATATACTGTATACTTAGTTTGAAAACTATCCCGGTCTTAAGACCTAGATTACTTAAATCTGTGGTAATGTACATTAAAACTTACTAAAGGAATTGATTAGATGTTAGAAAAATAAAATAAGTAGAAACATTAGAGTCACAGACTCTAAAGGAAGACCTCTTCCTTTACCGTTACGTGAGGTCATAAGAACGGACCTTTTAGGGTACTTGGCTCCTCGGACCATCTGATATCAGGTACCCCAACGTTTCTGAGCCTGTACCAACTCGTTGAAGTGAAGTGAAATTGGGAGTCACAGATCCTGTCACAGAATTCGTATCATCGGTATGTTAGTCGAAAACAAATTAACAGGACTTGAACGGTTTCGATAGGTCGTTTACTCGACCACCGTTCTGTTTGAAGTGGTCAATAGATCACTGTCAATAGAGTGGTCTTTGTTCTCGGTGAGGTGAGTGAGTTCTCTACGTTGGTCTTCTTAGGGAGGAGAATATGTCTCTCAGGTGGTGAAGGGTGGTCTGGACTCCCATTTTCTTGGATCTGTCACCCAGAATCGTAGAAGACAGAATATACAGTCAGTCAAGTCAGAGAGTCGGTACAGGTTGAGAAACACTGGGGTACCTGACGTCGTGCGGTCCGAAGGGACTGGTAGTGGTTGATGACCTCGGATGAGTTTGAGTACAGGTAGTGTGTCCACTACAGTAGGTTGGTAGAGTAGGAGACAGTGGGGGAAGAGGAGGACGGAAGTCAGAAAGGGTCGTAGCCTCAGAAAAAGTCACTCAGTCAAGAAACGTAGTCCACCGGTTTCATAACCTCAAAGTAGAAATCGTAGTCAAAAAGGTTACTTATAAGTCCTGGCTAAAGGAAATCCTAACTAACCAACCTAGAGGAACGTCAGGTTCCCTGAAACATGTATGTTCCCTGAAAGATACATGGTCTAGTGTAACACACACACTTCTGATCACACACACTTATTCATACACGTAGTTACATACCTGTCGAATCTTGACCGTGGTTGTAGACATACCAGTCCTACTATAAGATCCAATTGGTAACCGACCGAAAGAGATCAATACGGTACAACCCTCGGGTATAAGGACCTATACCCGGTGTACCACATCCACATAGTCTTGTTCAGAGATTGATGTCCACCCTTTAATGTTGGAGACTGGTATGGAGACGGTCATTGATCAACCCCGAGTCTTGGAGATTTGGGAGAAGAAAGGTAGACATTTATTTGTCTCATAGATAGATGACGTGTATCGACAATGTTCCTTGTTTATTCTCGGGCCTTCGTTTCCACGAGACTTTTGATACGGTATGAAATGTGTGTGCGAGAGACATATACAGACACAGTCGTCGAGGACCGAACCGATAGGGACGGGACCAATCCTCTGTCGTGCTACGGAGGGGGTTCTGAGAGAGGGAGAGAGGTCTTTCGGACCCTCGTCTCCCATCTCCACTACCCTATTCCCAGTGAAAGACAAACGTACTCGGAAGACGGGACAGTGGGGACTGACGTGGAGTCCTGTACGAAGACGTCGAGACCAAGCAAAGGTACCTCTGTCCTTCGAGACGAAGAGAAGTTCGGATTCGATTACCAAAAGTAGTTTAGGGTAAAGGAGACTCTGTTCATTTTTACGCTGTTTCGAAGATAGGTGTCAAGGACAAATTTATGTGACTCTGAGAGTTTGTACGGAGACTCGGGAGATGGGTGGATCCGGACATGGAGATCCTACCCACGGTGTCAGCGAAAGTGTGGACCGCCTGGTACTCGTGAGCACACCCGATGGACGGGAGGGAATGGTCTGAGAATAGTAAACGGGTTGTCCCCGAGGAGGAAGGTATCGAGATAAAGACGAAATCCTTCGGAGCCCCGGATTGTAATTTAACGGACGTCCAGTACCCCTTGTATACGGGGTCTCTATTTTGGAAGTCTCGAAGAGGGACCAAATATGTACGTTGAGGGTTGGTTGGGGAATGAGGTTCGTCTTGTGGATGTAGGGGTAAGTCCCCGTACACTCTTGGTCTGTTTCGTTCTCTCTCTTGGGTGTGGGGGTGGTAAGACATGTATCTTGATCGACGACGACTTGACAGACGTCTGTGTGGTCACTTTGGTGTATCCACAACTCGTATTCTTCTTCTTTTTCTTTGGTCCTGTCTTGATAAGGTCGAGGTCGGGTATTCCGGGGATAACAATTGTGAGAAAATTTACAGTCGTAAAGAAGTGTGATCGACAAGGGTCGACGACGACAGTGAAGGATTGGAAAAGGTCTTCACGATTCCTCCGTGCACGGTACGATGAAGACAAAGTAGAGGGTTGGACTCCTCCGGCGGAAGGCCAGTCTCTCCTCGAGTGTCAGAGTGTCACCCGAGCTCGGGTCATAGTATCCGACGATGAACCTACTATCGGTGGATGTGGATTGTCACTCTCTTTTACTCTTAGTTATAATAGTCTCCCCATTCTCGACTGCCGATGAGGTGCGGTGTGGATCCGGAGTCGGACCCTCTCCCTATAACGATAGGGTAAAGTATCCCCTCCTTTGTCCGGGTCTCATTGAACAGGTTTACGTGTTGTGATTATTCGTCGTCCCAATCCTAAAGTGGGTACCTTCTTTTTNAAGTAGAGGGTTGGACTCCTCCGGCGGAAGGCCAGTCTCTCCTCGAGTGTCAGAGTGTCACCCGAGCTCCGACGATGAACCTACTATCGGTGGATGTGGATTGTCACTCTCTTTTACTCTTAGTTATAATAGTCTCCCCATTCTCGACTGCCGATGAGGTGTGGTGTGGATCCGGAGCCGGACCCTCTCCCTATAACGATAGGGTAAAGTATCCCCTCCTTTGTCCGGGTCTCATTGAACAGGTTTACGTGTTGTGATTATTCGTCGTCCCAATCCTAAAGTGGGTACCTCCTTTTTTGGTACTGTTTGGATCTGGTGTACAAATTTTCGTCTCTATAGTGAAACGGTTGTTTCCAGGTGTCTCAGTTTCGATACTAAAAAGGTCATCGGTACATACCTACAGTCTCAACCTGGTATTTCTTCCGACTCGTGGTTTCTTGGTCACGAAAGTTTGACGTCACCACCTCTACTGAGAACTCTTAGGGAACCTGTCGTTCCCTCTAGTTTGGTCAGTTGGGATTTTCTTTAGTTGGGACTTATAAGCAACGTTCCTGACTCCGACTTCGAGGTTATGAAACCGGTGGACTACGTTTCTCGATTGAGTGACCTTTTCTGGAACTACGACCCTTTCTAACTCCCGTCCTCCTTTTCCTCTACTGTCTCCTACTCTACCAACCTATTGTAGTAGCTGAGGTACCTGTACTCAAACTCGTTTCAGACCCTCTACCACTTCCTGTCCCTTCAGACCGCACGACGTCAGGTACCCCGACGTCTCAACCTGTGCTGAATCATTGACTTGTTGTACTGACAGTCTACGGTTTCGAGCGTGAAGAGGGTTGGATGGTACGAAAGGGTGGTCCTATTTATACATCTTAAGTTTCTCCGTTAAGGTTTGATCTCGATCATGTAGTCTCGCCTGTGTCAGTCTGTGTCCTGATAGAAAGTCGCGGTCGCAGGACAGGGAAAGGTCGAGACAGTTCTGTGTAAGAGTTGGGTATGACCTTGAAATGGACCTTGTAGTGACTGAACAATAAGTCTTCACTCTTAGACTGAACTTAAAAAGGTTGACTTTGTCCCTGTGTGAATCCTTTTTTCATTCCTGTTTTACATCGTCTATTCTAATATGTTTACCCTCTAATAGGGGAGTCATCTTTATGTTCTTCTTTCTTCAGACACCAGTCTGGGTAGGACCCGTCGGTAACTTTATCTCGTCGACTCGACGTCGATGTCGTATACACCTCTGTTAATGGATACCTCGTATTTCCTACAGTTACTTACGAGTGACTTACTCGTGGATGAATTCTCTAGGACAATGTAGACACTGAGAGGTGAGGTCTGTGTGTGATAGTTCCCGAGGAAGTGTGACAGAGGACAAAAAGGAAGTATTGGTAAAGTGTTCAGTGGGTTCCGAGAATCATGATGTCTCCGCTGATTATGTAGTCTCAAAAGAGAAATAGAAGGACGTAGACCAGAGAGGGGTCCGGTTAGGAGAAGGACACCTTCTCTCTAACCAGAGAAAGAGTCCAGTTACAGAATATGTGTGGAAAACGGGATATAAAGCACCCACACACGTTAGTAATATTTTAAATTAAAGATAAAAAGAGTTTCAATACGTACAACCCGAAATTCCAGTTTATAAAAAATTTCGAATATCACTTTTTTGTCGTCAGGTGTCGGAGTGGGAAAGAGTGGGAACTTAGACTGAGGGGTATCCGTTGGTGAACATTAAGCAATTGGACGAAGAAGATCATGAGTAAAGGTTAAAAGATTTATAATATGTTGACGATAAAGAATTAGAAAGTCAAAATCCATAACGAATTCGTGAAAGGGTGACACCTTGAATTCTAAAATCAAAGACTGTAAGGGAAGAGGAGGGGCATGAATAAGAGAGGATACGAGAGTTCCGTTGGTATCGTGGTATCCCCGACAGAGCTTTAGGTCACACTTGTTACGTGTAGACTGACTGTCAACTCGACATACCTCATGGATGAAACGAACATAAGGAAACCACTATTGTGAAGACATAAGACACCTTAAGTAACGAATCTGACTACATATACACACGATTATGTATATTTATAGATATATAAGTGTATATAAATCAAAACCTTTTTTTGTAATTTGAGAAGATTGATATGATTATGTGTAACCCTTAATAATTAAGGTAAAAAAGAATTTCTATAGTAAAGATGTCGGAAGACAGTAAGATGAGTTCAGACTTGAACCACAAGGGATCTGACAGCCTGTCAATCGTAGGATCTGCAGGGAAGGAGTAGTAGGACCTTTTGACAGAAGGAGAGATTAATTAGAGAAAAAAGGTATTCAACGTACAGGAAGAGGGAGGAGTTACTTAAGGAATAAAAATCACTGAACGTAAGAGGTCCTCAAAGAAGTCTTTCTCACAGAGTTTTATAACGTTAAAGTAGGAGTGTTTATTAACGATCAAAGTGATCCATACCTTAAGATAGAACCTTTAAAAAAAGGAAGTCTTTCAAAATCCTCCAAAAGATAACCAAGGATTGAAAGTTATAGTAACTCTTCAGGTTTCGGTAAGATTGAGGTCTAAGACATATCTATTTTAAGTACGGGAATTATTAGTGGTCTTCGAATGTCTTATAATAGAATGAGTCTACGAGACTTTACAGTACTAAATAGAACCACACCAGAAAAGAGAAAGTAACACAACTCAACAGTCACCCGTAAAAAGAATAATTAAGTAGACAAGAGTCAATAGAGGTATGGGTGGAGGTAAAGGAACGGTATATTTATTGACAATGAGATATAAGTCACATGTGTAAAATTACTTAAAAATGTTTGACACATGTAAAAAAATAAATACATCTACTATGATATGACAAAGGTAGAGCAAAAGTGACTTGAGACGAAAGTTACACATGTACCAGAAACAACGAGGATTGACGGTGTATTATACAGTACCGGATGTAGGTTCTCTATCGGTTGACGAGACAATCAATACCCATGGGTCTAAAAACGATTCAGACGTGATATTTTTGTATTACAATATTTCTTATAGAAACGTGTACATAGTTGTCTAGAAAATTTCAACCGTTACACTCAAATGATCAAGATTCTTGTAAAAAGAATAAAAAGAAAGAATTAAAAAAAGATAGGTAAAGGAACAAAAGAAGTACCTTAAAAATAATCAAGTTACAACTTTGTTTAGAAACTAAAAGAATAAAAACAAGATGAAAGACACACTAAAGTTGAAATATCAGGATGGTAAATGATAAATAATATAAAAATATGAAAAATGTAATTAAGTAACATGTAATTATATTTAAAATGTAATTAATGAAATGTAATTAAAGGTTTACGAGAATTGACGATTCACAAGAAAAAGTATCGTTAGATGACAGAACACCTATTAGAGAAGATAGAGACGACTATAGTTAATACGAAATTTTTTAATGGAAGACGAGGGAAGTAATAAGTATAAGGGAGTTTGAGGAAGATGGATAAAAAATAAAACTAAACAGAAACACAACCTGGAAAAGAAACTTACGACTACTGGGGATTGACAAGTATAAATTCTAGTGCCATGTTTTCCGAACAACCTTCGAGGATACTTACCGACCCCGAATATCTTACCAAACGCCACCCCCCTCACATTACCACTGACCATGAACGGAGAGGATTTCTGCATAGGTGTAGGATTAAGGACCTTAGACACTTACGAGGGAATAAACCTTTTTCCATTACATTAATTCCTAGAACTCTACTTCTCCAGTAGGACCTAGTAGGTCTACTGTGATTTAGGTTGTTGTTCACAGGAATATTCTCTGTCTGTCTTCCTCTAAAATCTGTCTTATCCTCCGTTACGTCGGTGTCTCCGTCTCTGACCTCACTATATCAGTGTTCGGATCCTTACGGACCCCGGTTGTCTCCGACCTTCTTCCTCCTTTCTTTAAGAGGGGATCTAGGGAACCTCCATCGTAGTGGGACTGTCTAAAACCGGGAGATCGGAGGTCTTGATACTCTGTTAAAGAGTGTGAAAATTTGACGGACCAAACACTATTAACAACCCCACCGGTGTCCTTTGATCACTCACTTGGAGTGGTTTTCACTACCCAGTCTGGTAAAAAGACTAGTGGCAGTTTATAGTCCTATGTCTCCAGAAAAGAGAAGTCTACCTACCAAAAGGTGTCTCCCGACGACACTTTGGGAGAGGGGAAGGAAGGGGTCTGACGATGTCAAGACTCTCGGTTCGTCGTCTTGACCCGACCTTTGTACTGTAAGTCAAACACCTGAAAGTATATTATGAGGACAAAAGTGATGTTCTCTAGTTGGGGTAAGATTATAATTTGAGACAAATTTGTACCACCTAACTTGGTTCAACCAGTAGAGGACACACAGGTGTTTAGGTTCGAAAAGACTAAGTAGGGACTGTCTCTCCTTTAGCAGATTGATCCCACCGCACCCCAACCAACCCCGTCCATGGACACTTGTAACAAACCAACTCCCCTCCTGTATAGATTTACAAGGAATGTTCCTAAATACTTTTTAGAACAAAATTGTAGGGAGTATTGGGTCGAAATGTACTACGAAGGTAAGGACTGGGAAAGAACCGAGAGTAAAAAAAATAACCGTAAGGAGTAACATCAATTACCTTGGAGTCGAAAGTACGGTGATCTAATCAATAGTAAATGAGAGGCAGAAGTTTGTAAAACAACCGTCGAGAGTAAACAAAAGTATGGGAGAGGATAAGAGAGACAGTGACACAGGAAGAGTTTTAAATAAAGGACAAACACCTACATGTTCTCTATCGGTTGAACCAAGTTAGGTGGTACGAATTTGTCTTCGTAGTGAAATATATTTAAAGGTAAAGTTCTTGCAAACGGTAAGTCTGTTCTTTAATACAAACCAAAATGAGTCTTTTATCTTCTGGGAGAAACTGGGACAAAAACGGGAAGATAAAAGAGGAAAGTTAAGGGTTTCACTTTAAAGGTGAGTCCAATTTAATTCAGTGTAGTATCAGAAGAGTGAGAGGTATTGTTTAAGGTAAAAAAGTACAACCGAATACCCCACCACGAGGGGAAAGACCTTATAAGTGAGGGTACATAAGATAAAATTAGATAATGTATAAAAAGTAGGTTTCGTTTTAGGGTTAGGAAATACTTTGGTAAGGACTATTGAAGTCTGATATATCTAAACAGGGAAGGGGTCTGTTTACTTGATATAGAATATAATCGGTCATTTGCTTCAGGACGAGGGATTGACAAAGTTCACAACCACAACAGAAAAGTCGTTTTGTGTTCAAAAAATTCCCGTTTTTGATACGGAATTTGAAATACACGAGGAACATTACGAATAGTACCGTAACTTGTGACTTACAAACAATTGACTACATGTCATTAAGTACGGTGTTTATACTTTAAAATACAGGTTATGTTCTATCTCATTGTTGGAAAACTCCTATTTCGGACGTAGAATAATTTGTAATATACGGATTGTTGGTCGTGTCGTAAACTGTTTTTACCAGAGAGAACTTACTACCTTACTTTCCTACCCATTTGCCTGAGAGTGATGTATGGTACAAGTTACAACATGGTTAAATTCTAAAAATTAAGGATTCTTATGATTTCTACTAATTTTACTGACATGAGGTTCGTAGACCCCGTCGAAAACCGGGTTTCCCCGACGAGTCATTTACTCCCAACGTACTTGCTTAAACGTTCTTCAGGTCTCGTAATCAAATGTCAGTCTTTCTTCTCTTCTCTCTTTGTGGACCGAATGGGCCTTTCGTGAGGGTCCTGCTCCAACTCTTGTTTTTTCCTAGGTTACTACTACTCCCCCTACTTCATGTCGGTTAAGGTCCACCGAGGATTCCGTAGTAACCAGACTTTCTTTCTTTTTACCAAGAAATCATAATATGAAGTAGTTTTGGTAGACGGTCCACTTCCGGAGGTAAGGACGTCGAAGTGTACATCCCAATACGTTGTTCGTGTCACGTTTCGTCTATTTACAACGTAACGAAGTGAGGACTAAACTACACTAACATCTAATTGAGTAAGAGGGTACATATGACACGTCCCGTGGTACAGTGGGACTGTGTTGTACGTAAACTTACCAGATTATAGGAGTGGGTTACCTATTGTCAGGTCTTTCCAGTTTATAAAAAGATTCTAGTGTGTTTATTAGTGATCACAAAATCACAAACCACTACACCCAAGATTCGGAAAGATGAGATTTAATCCGTTTAAGAGTTTTCTGTCTCCGTTCCATGTAGGTAGTAAAATCAGGTCCCTAAGACCATTTCTGGAACTGTCCAACGAACCCTCTCTACTCACAATAGGTGCAGGACGAGTCGAGGACTGGGACCCGAGACCGAAGGAAAGAAGGTAGTGTAGTACCAGGTTGTCATGTGTCAATCTGGTCCGGTCCGGGACCCTTCCGAGACCTTTTGGTTCCTTATTTAGATCTATACTTTTCCCTAGGGAACAAAAGAGACATTACGATTGTGTAGTACTTGATTTTGGGTGTACCTTTAGATGTAAGACCTAAGATTATGGTGTTCACACTACGGTCCGGAGACTTACCATCCCCAACTCCCTCCTAGTATGGTGCACCGAGTCAGTTGAGGGGGAGAGGGGCGGGGGTTTTTTTTTAGTTGAGAACCATCCTAAAAAGTAATTCGTGGAACTTTGTCAAAACCTTGTAAAACTTTCAGGGTAGATTACGAACCTAGAGAGTTAATTTGAAAGGGAACTGAGAGAGAGGGGTACTATAGTTGGGGTTTAGAAGGATTAACCAGGTGGACTTGATGTAAAACGTATGTGTCCCGAAACTTTAGGGAGGGTTAGGGTAGGATGAGAGAGTGTGTGTTTGAAAATTAAGAACAAACTTTGAGTTGTCAAAGACCTTTCTATAAAATAAGGGTTAAGTGACCTCTTTGTTCCGGTCCGGTAGGTTTAGTTTACAGTACGGGTTTTAAGTGTGTGATTTAATCGTTTTACTTCTTAAAGATACCGTTTCACAAAGAACAGGGACAACATAGAAAAAGAGGGAGAGTGAAACGGTTGTATAAAACTAAGTAGTAGAAGGACGAAGGGTACATGAAGATACTGTAAGAAGAACAAAAAGGGGGTTTAATAGAGTAAAAGGAAGACGAAGGGTTACTTTATTCAGTCGGATATTTTATGTCGGAGGGTGACTAGTACCGTTGATAGTGACGTGTTATCTAAAAAGGTAATTTTTTTTGTCGAAGATTTCGTTAGAGGAAGTGGTTTGAACAGAGAAACAGAACGGGGATGTGATAACTCTCTCCATACAAACGTTTACTTCGTCTTATTCTCAATTTTTGTTTATGGAAGACTTCACTTACTTGTTTTCGTCTCTGGACGGTTAAAGTCTTATATTCTCGGTCACAAAACCAAGTTGTCCAGACCACTCAGTTTACGTTTGTTTCTTCTACTCCCGGTCTGGAATCTCCTTTGGCGAGGGCCATAGTCTTCCTTCTACTTCTACGTTTTCTTGATCTACGGTTCCCGATGTCCCCCAAACCGATGTCCTGTAGTCAAGTTAAGTCAATGAGTCGACACAGGTTGAGAAACGCCGGGGTACCTGACGTCGTGCGGCCCCGGAGGGACAGGTAGTGGTTGAGGGTCTCAAATAAGTTTGAGTACAGGTAACTCAGCCACTACGGTAGGTTTGTAGAGTAGGGAACGGTAGGGGAAGAGGAGGGTGGAAGTTAGAAAGGGTCGTAGTCCCAGAAAAGTTTACTCAGTCAAGAAGTGTAGTCCACCGGTTTCATAACCTCAAAGTCGAAGTCGTAGTCAGGAAGGTTACTTATAAGTCCTGACTAAAGGAAATCCTACCTGGCCATCCTAGAGGAACGTCAGGTTCCCTGAGAGTTCTCAGAAGAAGTTATGGTATCAAGTTTTCGTAGCTAAAAAGTCACGATTCGAAAGAAATATCAGGTTGAGAGTGTAGATATGTACTGATGACCTTTTTGGTATCGAAACTGAGCTACCAGGAAACAACCGTTTCATTATAGAGACGAAAAACTATACGACAGATCCAACCAGTATTGAAAAGAAGGTTCCTCGTTCACAGAAAAGTCGTTGAGACACCGAATCTGTCAGTGGGGGTGGGAATCGTGAGAAACCGTCGTTCTTGAGTCAGACGAGGGTCATGGGATTAGTCCCGAGTTCACGGTTATTCGTAATCAACCACACTCGTTCTCGTTACTACTTTAACACCGAAAATTCGAGAGAAACCAGGGTCCTCACTGACACGATACAGAACTCCTACCCCTCTCGTTAAAGGCAACCCACTGATAAACGGTTTCTACGACGTCTCACTTCTTATTAAAGGTTTGACACCAGAAGAATAACGATCACTAGACATTCTACGAGTGTACAACTCCTTTTACTCTAAGACCTTAGTTTCTTTGAGTCCTTTGTGTCGTCTAAAATCAAAACGTAATAGGACACTCTTCTGGGTGGGGTTTCTTTATCATAAGTTCAACGAAGGAAGTAGTAAAGTATACGTAAGAACTAATGTTTGGAGAAAAAGTTGTCTTTGGATAATTGTATAGTCTTTTGTGTCGGGTACTTTATGTCCCTATCTTCCTGAGGGGAAGTGTCCGGGTCTCAGACCCTATACGAAAGATTGAGAAGAGATTTTATGAGTCACACAACACTCTTACAAAACCAAAACGAAATTGGATGTAATTCCGTTCTCGGAAGTGACAGGTGAGTAAAGACATGGACCGTGGACTGTTTCATAAACCGTGTTATCTACGAGTCGGTTAGTCATTTACTGGTGCTAAACTCATTTTACTAAGAGTCCAAATTTTATACGGGTTTTATTTAAATAAGACTATAAGAGGGGTTCAAAATAGACTTAAACTTTTTCAGTAGGTGGTACCATAACCTCGGACACCCTACTCTTCTTCTCCTCTTTCCTTTGTCTTCCTCTTTTGCTTATAGACCCTCCTGGGGCCGTGGTACGGGATCCCCCAATAATTCCGACTGTCGAATTTTCCAAGAAGACCTCTTTCGTCGGACTGTCGAGGGGATCTAATAAGTGTTTGGAAAATTATCTGGGCGACGTGGGATTGATGTGGAAGGCGGAGAGGGAGGACAAAGGAGAATCGAGGAGGGGAGGGTAGGAAGGAGAGGTCCACCGGAGTGTTAAAGTGGAGGGCACGAACAGTCGCTTAGTTACTGTCCAGGTGATCCCGTTCCCTTGTTTGGAGTCGTCCTTCACCCGTTCGAACCCTGAAGTGCGGAGGGAGGAGGTTTTACCGTTCCAAGAAAGACTACGATTAATCTCAAAGTTAGAGAAAGACTAAGTAGTAATAATGTTGGGAATTTTAACAGGTCACATCCTCTCTGTTGATGACGTCATAGAAAACTCTGCCTTCTTCTCTTTTCGTGAGCTGTTGAGACTTCCGTCGTTCACGGGACTGGGGTATACTCCCCCCTCAGTCCTCACGGTTCGTCTTTTCAGCGGTCAAGTCGAGGTCTCAACACTGACGCGAGGGAGAGCCCCACCTACACGGATAGACACCGTGTCGTCCGCCACCCTCTCGCCTCCCCGACGGATTCACTCTCCTTCGTAGAGGGGAAGGGAAGAGAGGGAGGTTATGGGTGGAGGGGGTGGGCGAGTCGAAGACACTAGGGTTCGTGGAACCCACACCCTCGTAGTGAAGTAAGAGGGATGGTTAAGAAGGGAGTCTCTGTCTTCTCAGTGGGATTCATGAGGTACGTTCTGACTCTCTTTCTTCTGGAAAGGATTGTATCAGGTGACTAAAGACCAAGGTCCTCTCAGAGTGCCACCTTCGAAGGGACGGGTCGGATCATAACGCCTCGCCGATTTCATATTTGGTCGGGGAGGAACGTTTCTTCCGAACTGTCACGTAAGGTCGGAGGAGGAAGGGGTGGTAAGTACCTTGTGGATGAGACACCGTTCGTCATGGCTTCTCTCGAAAAGAAACCTCGTCACAGGAGAATAAATTCTACGACTCAGAGGAGGGTGACAGGGTCAGTTCGGGGATCTGAGCTGTCCGACCGACCGGAGGTGGAGAGAGTGGAGGGTTAAGGGACTCACTGTGTGTGTGCGTGTGCACACGTCCCGCCCCCACTACTGTCTGTCTCTTTCGTGACCCCCACCGCCGGGTGGACGTGTCCCTCGTGAGTCGCCCATCGTCCGGGCTGTCACCCCTATACAAGGAGACCCTTGGACGGACTGACCCCCACCGCTCGGGTGGGTGAGGGACCCGTTTGTCCGTGTGTACCATTAATAGTGTAATTAGAGGTCCCCTACCCCCTCTACCACCTCCCGTCTCCACCCTCCTCGGCCTAACCTCTCTTTCTACCCCTACCCTACCGTCCTCCGTCCCCCAGGATACCAAAAGGACCGAGTTCCGACTTCCGTCACGATCGGAGACATCAACCTTCGTCCAGAGATAGTCCCAAGGTGTCCCGAGATACCTTTTGTCCGTCTTCTCGGAGGAGAACCTACCGGTGCGGAAAGTGTCTCGTCGAAGATGGTCCCTCCGACTTACTGTATACCGACGTCTTAACCCTCCAATTACTCAACCCTGACCCTTTTATACTCCCAAAAAGTCCCCCTTTTTCCCAGGAAGTCCTCCCCCTTTTTTTTTCCAGAGAGCCTATGTGGACGAAGGGTCCGACCTCCGCGGTCGTCCGTTCGAGGGCGGACCGGGGGTAGTCCCAAAGAGCCGGTCACACAGTGATCATAGAACCCGACCTACTAAGTTCCGACCCAACCCCTCCTCCTCCGACGGGACAAGTGACATAAACGTCCTAGGGACCAAAGATGGATAATCTACGGTTGTTGTAAAAAGGGTCACACTGTTGTGTTTCACAGAGGTCTTGACGGGTTGTAGGGCCGTCCCCACCCCCCGTTTTTACCGAACGATAACTCTTGATGACCGAATCTCTGAGACCAGAGTTTCTGTTGAAACCCTAATGGTTGACTTGAGTTCAGTTCCTTACCGACCTCGTCGCCAGGACCCGACAGTTTCTTCGGTCCGGTAAGTAGAGTCCTTTTTGTAGACAGGTTCCCCTGAAGGGACCACCAGATCACCACTTCTGCGGTGTGAAGGTGACGTCCCTCGTGTCCAAGATAGGGAACAGTCCCTTGATTCTAGAACGTACGGTGCACCACTCCGCCTTTTTTTTTTTTTTCAGGTTCCCGAGACGACTGGTGAGGTCCCTCTCTTTTAAGTCTCTCCCGTTCTCACCTCATTTCCTTTCCCCGTCTCTGGTTTCCGTTAAGGTGTTAAGGTGGAAGGGACTACCATGCTATGGACCCGTGGGTCGTGACGGGTCGAACGACCGGAGGGGACCCGGGTGTGAAATAAAGTCGTGGTTCACTTGTGGAGGAAAAGTAGGACTCTCTGAACTTCAGGTGCAGAGTCACGGTCTTCAGTACACAACATACTGTTTACACACCTGGTACATAATTATGACCCCCTGTCTATAAGAGGATCTATGACCCCTATTCACTGCCTGTCTTGTGAGGGTCCAGGACGAGGTGTACTTCATCATATTACCCCTCTGGGGGTAATTAATTCACTCGAGTGTACCGGACAAACTGAAATTTGACTCCCCTCCCACTACTTCCTGGTGAGTGTCCTCGACTGGACGTCCACGTAGACTAGACCAAGTCCTTCAGTCGTTTCCTAAACGACTTCGAAAGTCTCATTTCGCAGTGTACTCAGATTCTTTGATGGAACCGTTAGCGTTGTCTCCAATCTTTCCGTCTCCTTTCCAAATAGTACCTCCTCTTTCCCTCTCCTCCTTTTCCAAATTTAATTCTTCACGAGTGTCAGTATTTTTTGTTCGAATACGAATGGTTTCCCCTTTCCCCCTATCACCCTATTTAATCTTCGAACTCTAATGGTATACGTACAATGATATACGTTTTATTATATATTTTATCTATTGACTGTCCCTGGATGATATATCGTTTCCGTTGAGATAAGTTACAAAACACTATTGGACATTCCCTTTTCTTAGAATTTTTCTTACCTATCTACACACACACACATACACACACACATTGACTTGACGACACGTGGATTTCGATTGTACAACATATAGTCGATGTGAAGTTAATTTTTTTTTTTTTTTTTCTAATTCTTCACGGTTCTCCATCCCCTGTGTTCTCTTCTTTTTACTCCCGTCTCTTCCTTGTGACTGTGGCTTGAGGACGGAGAAACGTCATCGTCGGGGGTCCGTGGACTCACCTACAACATGACTTTGTAAGTATTTAGTATTCCCGTGGTGGGAATCACCTAAAAAAGTTTCACATACATTGACACGTCGGTCGTAGGTCTATTTTGGTCCGAAGGGAGTGTAGGGAAGGATCCTTGGTAGAGGAGGAGTTTACATTACAAGAGGACTGAAGATATGGGTAGTTGATGCGACCGGATTAATTCTTTAGTGTAGAGTGTAAAGTGAGTTACAGGACTCGGTACGTGTAAGGGAGTGACGAGTCCCTGAATGTGAGACTTCTTGGGAGAGGGACGACTCGAGAGTGGCCGGACCCACACCGTCTCAGACACGACAGGGGTCACCAGAGGGAATCTCGTCCACCCGGTCGTGGGGGTCGTCGAGACTCAAAACCGACGATTACCGAGTATGGACCTAGGAGGACTCTTCAACCGGGGGTTGACTGTCTGGGAGGATTAGACCCTCAAATACGGATAGGTACCCCCGGCACTGGACCTTGGTTGTCGAGTGACTACACCCCCACAGTGTTCGGGTCGGGAAGGGGAGACGCACCCTGTCGGAGGTACCACGTCAAGTGAGGTCTCGACGGAACCCCTAGTCTGAGTCCAATTTTGCACATGTTGGTGTAGAGACAGATCATAAAAGAGGATGGATAAGTGGAAAGGAGGATAGTCAAGCCCGAAGGGGGCGTTCGTCAGGTAGTCATTTTAGTAACGGTGTTTTTAGAGACAGGGTCTCTGTCAAATATCCCTTAGACTAAATTCCGTAATTTAGCAATAGAGTAGTCTCAAACTGGTTGGAGTGTTTCGTCATTGTGACGGGGACTCGGTGGGTCTACCTGTCATCTACTACAAAGATTTCCGTCTCGGTGACGGGAAACTGGTGTCAGTGTAAAATCCCTTCCTTCATACTACATGTCGCATGGGATACTGGTGATTCGTTCCATTCCGGACACCTAGTGTACATGGTCCTTAAGATCGGTGGTAGATTCATCTAATGTCCTTGTGTGATGGGTTAGGTAGTAAACCATCTCCTCCTTTGATTGATTCCAGACCTGTTCGTTTCATTGCCCCGGTGTTAGATGTCGGTGTCCGTCAGTTGAAGAACTCCTACGAGCTGACAGGTAATAGAGTGAACCAGAGAATTATCGTTAGGATGGGTGAGATAGTGGTGGAAGATCCCGTCTCGGTGTTATTTCTTCTTTCGGTTGCGATCCCAGACCGTCGGTCTTCCATTCTCGATAGAGAGAGTCTGGGGTCCGTTCTTTCGTCTCAGCCCCCTCGTCCACCTTTCTTACTCCTGTCTCTCGGACTCACTTTATGTCGGTGGACGACAGTGGGTCGTTCCTCCGCCTTTGACAGTCAGGAACTCCGTTTCGTAAAGTAATACAGAGTCTGGGGACTCACATAAATTATTTACACGATTCAGAGGGGTGTGTCTGTTCGAGGTTTCCGTCGTAGACCGAATCGGTCCTCGGACTCTATTCATTAGTTCCGAAAGGTACGTAAGACCAGGAAAAGTCTGGGGGTCTAAACTACCGGTCACCGGTGAAAAAGGAGAACGGACCTGAAAGTCGTTGACAGTGACTCCTAAGTCGTCCTGGAATTGGGTGCACGTCTTCATGGAGGTCCCCCTGAAGGATAACCCGTAAAGTGGTGAATAAGAAGGAGAAGAGACTGGTCACCGGGGTCCTCCTCTCGGTCTTTTTAGGTGAGAGGGTGGGCACAAGTGTCCGTCGTCGTGCTACGGTAGTTCCGGTCGGAGCCCTCGAGACGAATCGTAGTGGTTGGTCGTTCGTGACGGAATGGGACCTGCACCCACCGCTAGTGGTGACCCCGACCTGTCTGTCCATACCTACAGAAACACTTTTAGGTAGGTGTGCGGACCCTTCTCCTACGTTCATTTACAGTTTCACTCCCACCTACTCGTCATGACGTAGACTGGTCCTTCCGACGGTACTGGAACAGGTGCGTTCACTCGCGGAAGTGTGGGTGTGTCGAGCCCCGGCCGACACGACTTCTTGCGAAGCCATTTAGGATTGTTAAGGTTATGGTAACAATACACTCCAAACAACAGAGGAGGGAAAGACTAGTGACCGGGTTTTCGGGTTTTACCTCTATTGTCTAGATAAGTTGTAGAACATAACAACTTCGGCCCTAACCCAAGGTGTCCCCGAGTTATAAGATAAGAAAGATGAACACACATACGTGTTTAAAAAGATATTATTTCTCAAAAATGTAAAAGAGGTTTATTTTGACATATCCAATAAATATGCCAAGTCCCAGTATGTACCCCAAAATCTCTTGGAAACACCGGTTTGTGACCTTTTACCATTGTCACTACCATTGGCCCGTCCCCATCTTTACTCACTAAATTAAAATTTTATAAAAATAGGAAAAGATATGAAACGTCGAAAAAGACGTCATTGATCACCCAAAACGAAACAAAAGTACCAGTCTCTTTTGTCTCTCTCATGACATCCCTTTGTCGGTCTCTCTTCCCTTCCAGGAGGACGGTCCGTTGACATCGTCTCACGACCCCTCCAGTCGAAGGGACCCCAGTGACCCTCGACCTGTCAACCAACTCTACGACGAGTGGAGACCCTTTTCCACTCATACGACAAGACTACGACGGTATACATGCTACCGGTTCAACCGGTGAGTCTCTCTTTTACTTGCTCCTATGAAGATCCTGAAGGGAACACCAGGTCACCAATTCTGAGACTCGTAGGTCACGTCCCCCATGTCCCTAGCTAGGGACCAACCCTTCGATACTAGGGTGTACGACGTCGTGTCTGTTTTTATTTATCTACTTATTTCTCGAACAAAGAATACTACTAGTCGATTGTGTGTAGTGGAAGATGGGTCATGTGCCGACCAACCGGTCTCTGACTTGCATAAGAACGTTCTTTGAGTTCGTGGTCTTTCTCGAGTCTCTTGCTCTCTTCTGTACTCAGAGCCGTCTGGGAGGGAAATTTCGGGTCCCTGTTTCCAACGTACTTCGAACTGTCTGGGAGACGTGACACTCTCAAAACACATCGAATCTTTCTGAGTACTGTGTCCCGTTGTCCAGAAGTTGGTTAGAGACCGACCAAGAGACTAGATAGGGTGTCAGGAGTCTCCAGTTAGGATGACCAATCCTAGTAAACGACGTAAAGGTACTCAGGGGACAGGGGAGGTCAATTTGTAGAGATAAAGGGTAAGCAGATTGTACTTAAGACATGGAAAGTAGTAGAACTTCAAATCTTCCTTCTTGTTGTAGAACATATTCGGGGAATGAAATACTTACTTCTTGGTTTCTAGTTTTTCGACTAAAGACTTTCTACGAGGGATCAACTAATGTCTTCGTGTCGATCCTGAAGACTGGGGGTCCGATGGACCGTGTCGGGAAGATAAGGGGGGGTGTAGTAAATCATAACTCTAATTTATATACCAGGATGAGGGAGCCCAGTAAACATACATCAATCAGATCGGAGGACGAGAGGGAACCTTCGAGGGACTTCAACCTGTGGTACTACTACAAAATGAAGACTTCCAAGTCTCTTACCTCGATACTTGTACCGATAGTCTAAAGTACTTCTTTCCTCACTCCGACCTCTACAGGACCTTCCGTAGGACCCCGACACGGAAGTGGACCTGAACTTCATCCCGTTCCTACATATGACCGGGTAGTTACCTCCTTCTGTCAGGTTCTCTCCGTTTGTTCACCCTTGCTACTCCGACGTTTCTCACCAGCGTCCCTCGTCACTCATTCCGTTCTACCTGTCCTCGTCCAGGTCCGAAGGGACCGTCTGATCACCAATTCTTAGGTAGAGCGTTTCGTCCCCTGTGTCCAAGTTACGGACCAGGTCCTTCTAAAGTGTACGGTGCCCCGTTACTTCGGACACGAGGTGTTGTTCTCTTCTACGATGTTACTCTTCGGATATGTGGAGTTACTCTCTCATCGGGGGTGAGTAACGTTTATCTCTTTTCGGGTCACATTGTCACTTCGGAGTGGTCCCGGTTTTTATTCATTTATTAAAAAAAAAAAAAAAAAAAATGTCTCCTCGTCCAGGACCTTCTGGGACTCACCCCTACATTTACAAACCTAAACGAGTAATGGGATCTCGAGAAGGAAGGAAGATGGAAAGGAGAGACGGTTCGGTACGCAAGGGAGTATCATTCGGGCGAGTCAGAGGTCTTCCTAAGGGACTTCGTGTAGTGAGCTGAAAAGAGATCTTAAAGGGTCGTGAATCCACGTGGGGCATCGTCGTACGTATAAGTAAGTTGTAAAAACTCACACATGAGACATGTACTACTTACTCTTTCCTTTTGTCAGGAACTCCCGGAACCATAGGTATTCCTCCGATTCAGTACTCATATTTACGGATATTAACTTTTATCTCGTAATTCACGACGTGAACCCAAAGTAAACATGAACAAGTGTCTGCGAGAAATATACACAAGACGAAGAGAGTGTATAATCCGGAGGGAAAGGTGATCCCAACTGACCAAGAATAGCTGTCTTGGTGTAGGAAATAGGTGAGATGATTACGGATGTTTGTTTCTCTAAGAGTCATTACGATAATTTACCGTCTAAAATTGTGATGATGGTAAGAAGACGGAGTGTTCGGATATACTCAAAGGAAAGACCTTTATTTATATAGTGGTCATTTTACCGTAGAGACAACTGTGTATCGTTCATGTGAATCGATTGAGTTTATAAGTCGTGTCGTGTATTCTCGTCTGTGAGTTCTCGAAGTTCGTATTAGTAAAAAACACCGAAAGTAAGGGAGGTATTACGGAAGACTCGTCCATTTAATTAAATAGTAGGTTGTAGGTACAAAATTAATTACTGACACACAGTTTGTGATACATTCCGACCATTCGGGTCGGCCAAGGGACTTCTTCGGGGTCCGGTCAATCAAAGTAAATAAAACACCGGTGTCCTTGGTGAGAATCAGGAACCATTCTTACCGAACTTTCGTTCCATAGTATCGAAACTACAGAAAAATAGAAGACTGAAATTCTGTATCGAGAATTTTTGTACGAGGCACCCAGACGTGACCACGACCATTACCCCTATTACTTTACAAGTCAGGGTACTAAATAAATAGCACCCTATTTATACGGATAAATAATGCGTCCCCAGACTCTCATAGACCCACTCCAAGAATTCAGACTAGACAGGACGACCTAGTCTCAAAGAGGTTCTTACGACCCGACGTGTACCCGGGTTTTGTAGTGAGGTGAGTGGAGGGTATCGGTACCGTCTCGGACCGAGTCGGACTCAGGGATCCCGACCAGGGGAGGTGAACACTCGTCGAAACAGGTGAGTGGGGTCACAATCTGTTTACAATAAAAGATACACACGGTACTACTTTTTCTTATCCTTAGTGACACGGTCTGTGGTAGACAGTCCCTGTGACTCCTCCCTTAAGGAGTGAACTCATCCACGGATGTAGTCTGTTGTCTACACCCCAGGGAAGGGTGAGTCTGGGTCTAAGGAGTGACACCAAGAGGAGATAGAGTACCTGAACTTAAGAGACCAGAAAAGGGACTTTGGAAGGGAAAAGAGTAGAAAACTAACGACGACGGGAGGATCTGTGAGTAGAACCGCCAAGAAGAAGAAAGGGGTCTCTAAGTGTCCCATATAAGGTTGACACTCGTAAAGATGACCGAATCCCCTCATTGTTCCAACTTTGTCTTATGTCTATTATTTCGTTATTACAAGTGACGAGGGGATCAGACCATTGGTGACCCCTTTTTTTTTTAGAGAAAACCAGAAATGGTAAGAAACGTGTTGAAAGTAACGACATGTAATCTCATCTTACATGACTTTAGTTGGTACAACCCACTGAGTATATTCTGACGTATACTCGACAACCTACCGTTTAGATTGTACTTGGGTTACTTTGGATAAAGACCTCCATGATTCATATGTGGTTCTTCTGGACTAATTTTGTAAAATTAGAGGTGTAAAAGGACACTGAATATGAGATTCCGCGGTTACATTAACTCTTCCTTTTCTTAGTTCCGAAGGTAAGTAATTCGTAGATCAGATGTTACTTGTGACTCGGTCTCCGTATGGTTGGTGCACATTCTCTCGACGTTGACATTAAAGTACAAAATCTTTGTTTTGTTTTAGGTCCGAGTATTTTGGACTCCTGAACGGGTTTGGGGTAACAGTCATATAATATCTTGGTTTTAGGTTTGGGTACAAACTGAAGGTGAATTCTGGACTGTACCACAACGGAGAACATACCACCCCCTCCTTCTCTCTTCCTCTCTTTATTTTTTAAAATTGTATCTTGTATAGTCTTGTTTCGATACTTACGTCCATAAATATTGTCGTCACGGTCGTTTTTTTTTTTTTTTTTCAAAGAGTAGTTAACGTATAAATTTAGGATAGACTTATAATATAACAAAGATGTTGAAACTCTTTGTGGAATTACGTTACTAAAGAAGAGACGGGATCGACATGCTATTCCGACCTTCAGACAGTATCTCTCAAGGGACCGATCATCACTTTGTCGGTGAGACAACGGTCCCACTGGAACAATTCACCCTGTTCACTGAAGGTCGGTGCCGACCGAAGTCAGAAGTCTCCTCCCGTTTCAATAGTAAAGATTGGTTGTAGAGAGTAGACAGTTGTAGAGAGGTTGGACAGAGAGAAGACGAATTTTGGAAGGTTTCCGACGGGTACGGTTTAGAGGATGGTGCTCTCTGGGGTCGGGTTGGAGAGACCGAGTAGAGTGTCGGGGGCGGAGGAACATATTGGTCCAGTGTACCGGTGTGGCTCTAAGAATGTCAATAGGGTGTACGGTGAAAGAAAGTGTCGAGACACGAAAACCAGTGTATCAAGGGTGACGGATCCTATGGAAGAGACGGAAAAGGAGGACCTTTCGGAGACTAATTTCCAATGGAAGGGGGTCTTTGGGAGGGTCTCAGTCAGTAAGAGAAGTGAGAGACGTGTATTCCGATGGGACAGTGAGTTGAGACAGGGCATGACTACCGAACGACCATACGGAAAGAGTTGTTCTCGAGTGTGAGGGGTTCTTGTTCTTCCGGAAGAGAAAGACAGATAGACGGAGTCTTGACTTCAATCAAGGGTCACCCATGAAATAAGTCTCACTTATTTTTTACTTATTCAATTATGCGACTTACACAGTGCTGACTCGCTGATTCTTTGTCGTGTCGCGCGCTGACTAATTTAGATTCTGTTCGTTTTCTCTCTTTCCTTTTCCACTACTCTTTCTCCTAAAGAATTTCTCAATTAATTTACAGGTCTCCCAAGAAAATAGTGATTCTCCCGTCTCAGTGTCCAACGGATCTCCCCCAAATAGTCCCTAATAGTGAATTATTCGGGAAGAGTCCATATAGACCGGTGACTTCCTGAAGTAGGAGGTTATGAGAAGTTTTCTTCTTTCCGAGATAGTCAGAATAGAGACTACTTGGGTCCTTTATTAATTTTTGTTTTGGACGTCTAAGACGGTAGTGTGGGTCGATGTCAAAGTCGACATTTTGACCCAAACTCCCTCCACCTTTCATGTCTGAACTTACACCTGACACCAAGGAGGTCCTGGGGTCCGTCTCTAATCCCCTTGAGAAGGACTAACACTTTGATAACCCAACCGGTTTTTCAAACAAACCCAAAAGGTATTGTGAAACCCTTATTGGGTTTTCTTGAAAACCGGTTGGATTACCTTCTCTCTTTGTGTAGAGAGTCATCTACTACTCCCCCAACTCCCCCTCCCTTGATTCTCCCCTCTCTCGTCGGAGAAACCCTTTCGTCGTTTTTCTGTGTCAGAGAGACGTCACCGGTCTCCCATACTTCCACTACCCCTTCTCTCGTGAAGAGTCCCTTCTACCGGGACCAAGAGAGTTACAGTTTCGATTCGAACTTTGAGAGATCTAGGGTCTACCCCTCAACACAAGACAGGAGGATTCGAAATAACCCATCTCTACGAAAAAGTCGACCTTTAAGCAAATGAGGAGGTGGACTTTGGGAGGGGGGTTGGGGTAGAAGAGTTTCTACTTCTTTACGTAACACTTTTCAAGACTGGTAGGAGTTCCGGAAAGAGAATGGGAAAGACCTACTTGGTTATGGGACTAGTGGGTCTTTCCCGGGAGGTCACGGGGTCCCCGAAAAGGTTGATCCGGACTCTAGGAGATTAAATGTATAATTCTCGATCGGGGTTTGGTTGACGAAACGAATTTGGGACCGGTATCAGACTTCTCATATGTAAAGAACTCTGTCTGAGAGAACTATAAGTTGCACTCCAGTGTGTTGTAGTTATTATTCTCAGGTGTGAAACCCCTCGTTAAGGTTACATTGTAAGACGGGTGTCCACGTGTGAATTGAAAGAGTTCTTAGGAAACTTCGTCTATGATCGTCGTATCGGAAAAAGAGACTATTCCTTTGACTCCGTGTCTCGCCAACTGATTGGACGGACTCCGACGTGTCAATTCACTGTCCGACTCCTGGCGTGGTGGACAGACTATTGACTTTGTGTCTTTTGCGAGGTGTGAGCAATACATAATTACAATAAATTTATCCAATTCAAGTCAAGGGAAATTGGGAACTTCTACCCCCCTCTTTCTTACTTACTTAGTGATAATAAATATAGACAGAGTAGATTTATAAAATGAACGGAACATGTTCCTCTGACCACGGATGAAGATTCGGAAAATAGTAAACGTCCCCCAACATTATAAATAGTGTGGTGCATTCCTAATAAATGAACAGTCAGGGGACATGTTTAGACACTTTAGGACCTCCTGTCCCAAAACACCAAGTTACATATCGTATGCACGATGTCCTGAGACTTATGACGAGTTAAGTATAGACAACATACTCACCCACTTACTCGATTAGTTTAGAAAATCTTATCTTTACATTTCCTTATAAGGTCGGTGTTGATCGAGTTTAACCTGTTTGTGTCAGATCTTGTCACCAAGAGTTCCCACCAGGGACCAAGGGGGTTGTAGTCGTCGAAACCCCCGGGAACGACCTTTACGTACAAGAACCCAGGGTCCCGTCTGGAAGTCTAGTCTTGGGAGGTTTACTTCGAGTCGTGAGTCGGTGAACATAAAATTGTTCGAAAAGTCCGTTACGGAGATTTCAAACTCTTGATTACCAGATCTCTTTTTTTTTTTTCTTCTTTCTTCTTCAGACGGTACCCATCGGAGTCAACGATACGACGACATAGGTCCTCACCTTTTTTTTTCTCTCTCTCTAGACTCCGTTCAGACTCCAACTCACCCCTCCTC
The DNA here is from genome assembly GCA_006410555.1 of Capra ibex. Classification (NCBI taxonomy): domain Eukaryota; kingdom Metazoa; phylum Chordata; class Mammalia; order Artiodactyla; family Bovidae; genus Capra; species Capra ibex. The sequence continues at coordinate 1,698,488 of SJYO01010634.1, read as the reverse complement.
CGTACTACTGTCTTCCCACACCCCTCTCTACTTCTCCCTCCTCTTTCTTCCACCCACTCTTCCTCTCTGACTAAGTACGGTTTTAGACGACCCTTACTTTACCCAAGTACTAGTGTCGGTGCACAACGGTGTCGTTGTCCAGGTCATGGAGGGGTTGGGAGGGGAGGGGTCCTACTGGTCCGTCGTCTGTGTGGATGCGACTCCGGACTCGGGACGTCTTCCTAAATTCGAAGTCGTTCGACCTTTTTGTGTCACTCCTCTTTCGAATACCTTCATCGAGGGGTGTATCCGAGACCGGAACTCGACCTGAGGACCTTTCCGACCAAGAAGGATTCCCGTCACTAGTCGGGTTGTCCTCCACTTCTGTGTTGGCACACCCAAACGAGGAGGTGTGGGACCGAGTGTCGTAGTGTGTCGGACCGATCCTACCGAGACGGCGGGACGCCCTGAGTGACACTTTTTCCTACTCATCGAATTCTCCTCTCCCTCTCTCGGGTGGTACGACGTCCGCACCTTCGTCACCTCTCGTACTCCTTTGTCCCGAGTGTCTGGTCCCTTCCCAATGAGGTCTTCGGTCCCGTCCTCTGGTTTACCCCTTCCTCTGTACCTTGTCTTAAGTGCACTTCTGTGTTCCGGTCCCCAAGTCCTCCCTCTCGTTCGCCCGATCATTCCTCGTCTCCGAGAGTCCTCGTAGAGTCGTGAAACGACCCTTGTCGACCTCGACGGTCGCGTGGGTGTTCTGTTAGTATGTAGCTTGACTGAAGCGATTATTTCCGTTCTGTCCCCGACGTCCTCCTGTGACTCTGTCCGTTTCGCGTGTTGCGAGGTATGCGATCTACCTTTATTGAGACCCTCTCGCTCAAATGTCGGTTAATCTGTAATTTTCATTCTATATTAACGACAACGATACAAACAAAGGTTCTTCTTGACACAATACTAATCTGATTGTCGATCACAATCTTAAGACTCGTTTAACGTACCTTCTGAATCGGAGTGAAACAGAGACGTACTCTCTTTTTTCGTCCACTCTTTTACGACTTAGTTATTTGGTGGTGATAACAAGTTCCATAGACGGGAGACTTTTGGGGACACGTCGGGGACTTGGGAAAAATTCTGCCTCTCATCCCTCTTTATACGACTCTATAAAGGGTAGGTTGAGGAAGATTGGGAGTATTACTGGGTTGATTCCGTAGTGATGTGGTGGGTAAAAATACCGACTTTTGTAGCTCGGGTCTCTTTGACTCCCTGTACGTCCAGTATTTCGTGACCCAAAACTTGAGTGGAGACGGACTGAAGTTTCTGGTACGAGGAAATGGCTGTTGTTTTCCGTGTTTAGACGGGTGTTTTTACCTCTCCCCTCTTGACCACCAGGTATTCAATGAGCTCCCGACACATGGATAAGGTCGGTCTTAACCCGTAGAGAGTGACCTGTCCAATCGGGACACTCTACGATATCACATTACCCTTCTGGGATCGGAGTAGAGAAGAATCAAGACACTGTGACCCGTTTAGTAAATTTGAGGGTCACGGAGTCGAAGAGTTGGACGTATTACCCCCACTATTGGGAAGAGTACTTCGTTACGACCCTTCTAATTCACTCTTCGTATCAGACTATCCATTGTGTGTGGGGTGGTCCATAATCGACACCCTAGCATCCGTGTAATGAATCGAAAAGACGGGAAACCGACGGAGCATAGATTTTATCGACCTAATCTTCGGTACACCGATTCTGTGAGTCAAGTTCCCTACCGTCCGTCTTTCGTACACTTTACACCTACGGGACACCAGGTCTGGTCCCGATTCTGTGATTCGAGTTCCCTACCGTCCGTCTTTCGTACACTTTGCACCTACGGGACACCAGGTCTGGTCCCCAGGAGTCTGGTCTTAGATTACGAACTACTAGACTCCACCTCGACTACAATATTCTTATCTTTATTTGACGTGTTATTTACATTACCTGAACCTAGTAGGACTTTGGTAGGGGGTTGGGACCAGACACCTTTATAACAGAAGGTACTTTAACAGAAGGGACCACGGTTTTTCCAGTCCCTGGAGACAAGATCGGTCGAGGGGAGGAGCCTCTCCTGTTCGGGTAGGGTGTCGACGGTCCTAGTGGGAGAGGACTCTCGAGTGTCGACGTAGGTAGCGACCCGTGACAGGACGTGGAGGCTTCCCCGTGGATCGAGTCGACCACACCCGGTCGGAGAGGAGACGGTGGAAGTCTGAGGAGGGAAAGAGTCGACAATAGAGGGTTTTCGTGTGGGACTAGTTGTAAGACGGACGTTAGGTCACGTCTCAACGGAAGGTCTTTGGTGTCAGACTCTGTCCTAGAGATAGCGTCACGAGTCATTCCTTCTTGACTATTGTCGAAAATACTTCAGAAGTTTGAGTTTTCCGATACTTTAGTAGGTACACTGAGGACCTTCGAAATATCTTAATCACCGTAAGAAAGCCTTTGCCCTGACACTGAACTTACAGAAACAAAAAAGGTTCGTGGAAGTTCTGTCTTCTAGGAGATCTCTGTATAAACTGAACATGTCTGATGTAAAGATAACTCGGGTTTTAGTTTAGGTAGACGGACCCAGGTCCCCCATCCTTAAAGTAAAGGTGTTACGACTGTATGTACCAAGTATTGGTCTCGTGTGTTCTCAGAGTCGTCATTCCTTGAAATCTTTTTCTTTAGGGAGACTGTCTTATCGAGACATTTTTGCCCGGTGTGTTTAGTTTGACCCCTTCATCCAATACACTTGATAATGATAATAATCAAGAAATTTATAATTTGTAATTTGTTTCGAGTGTAGACATTTCTCAACGACTGGACTGGAAGGTCGGAGGGACCCTCACTCCGTACTCGAGGACCCCCTGACCCTAGGGTCTTCTTCCGAGGGAGGTCGGGTAGAGGATGGTTCCACTGTCGCTTTCAGTCACTGTCAACGAACCTTATCTTTGATCGAGGGACTAAGGGTCAGGACTTAGGACTCAAAGTGATGTGGGTGATATTAACCGAGGAGACCTTTGGATCCATGTTCTCTTTCTTCTTTACGTGTTTACACGAGAAAGGTACGGTGCTGTGTCCAATCGAGACGCGATGACCACCAGGAGTCACTGCAGGGACATAACCGACGTCCCATCTCTCTCCGACCAGGAGACCATCTCTTGTACGTTGAAGGATGTGAGGTAGTCGAGTGAGTCAAGTTCCACTGACCAAGTCAGACTTCAGGCACCCCGATGTGTCTCTACTCGAGAAAGGAGTCCTGAGGGTCTGTCTGTACGACGATAACTGTAGACAGGCTCAAGGCCACCCCAGGACTCTAGGTGCCTCGTCAGAAGATAGTGGCGTACTTCGGACCCGACTTAGAGTAGAGGGACCCAAAACACCTTGGTCTGTCCTCCGAGATCCTTTCCGACACACCTAGCCCACCGAGGAGGCTCCGGACCGATCTCAGTGAGTAGTCTTTTTCACCAGTCTGACTCCCAAGGAGTTGTTAGGCGTAAGTCGAACGTCGCTCTCTGTTATTTTCCCGTAAAATTGTCCATTCGAGAGTTGTACGAACGACCTCCGGTTCCTCGGTCGGAGAGGAGGAGAAGAAGGAGACCCTACACACACACAAAGTCCCCCCCGCCCCGCCCCCCTCCACAAGGGGGAAGGGAAGTCGATGAGTCCCAAAGGGAAGTTAGACTCCCCGTCGTAGGTCTACTCCCCGACCGTCCTCCAGGACGCTACTTTCCAGGGAGGGGTGGTGGGACGGTCGACCCTGTCCGGGACCCTTGTGTCTAGGTGTACGAGGGGCCTCCGGTGTGTACGAGGTCCGTTGAGACCCGAGTGACTCGTGACGGGTCCGGGTTTCGTGCTCCGACCCACTCCTTTGACAATATCCCCGTGAGGACCTGGAGTCCGTCGAATTCTACGTCAGTCCCTCTGACCCTTCATGTTCCTTAGTTCTGTTTTGTTTATTATGTGGTCTTCTTTTTTTTTTTTTCTTCTTTTTGTGACTCTTCCCTCTATCGCAGACTCCCAAAGTCACCAGATATCTGTAAGAGTTTCCTTGGCAGTAGGACCCCGGACTTTGTACTCGCTAGAGACGTCTCCTATAGGTGAGAGTCGGTCTCCAGACAGAGGCTCTGTCGGGTCTGAGTACTCGTGGGTCGAACCCGGCACCCTGTCGGCGATTAGTGGATTAATTGGCTCGCAGTACGTGGACCGACCGTCGAGGCGGTGGTACCCGTGGCTCGGACTCTTTCACGGGGACACTACACCACAGCCCACCCCAAACAAGCAAGAACCTGTCGTCCGGAGGTTCCTCGTGTCGGGTCGACTCCCACTGGTTGCCCCGAGGAAGGTCAGTCCGGAAGGCCAATGGGTTCCTGTTAAGATCTTCTACGATCGGACGGACCGGACTCTCCTTAGTCCACTCTTGACCCTTTTCGGTGTGCCTGTGAACCTTGCACTCGTCCCGAGTCTCGGTCATATCCGCATTTCAGACTGTGTCTCGTCCGTTAACACGCACGCACACACACAGAGATTTACTATTGATTCTTTAGCACTTACGCACTTACTTACTTACCCGGAGCTTCACCTCTCCGATTTTACTTTCTCTATCGCTCATCGCAGTTATGACGAGATCAGATCCAGACCATGATTTCAGGGACCCTCCTCCGTCCCGGAAGTGGAGTGAACCGGAGTACCTTGACAAAAGGTCGACCAAACTTGTCGTCATACCGGTCTGTCCTCCTCTTCACGGGAGTAATCACGAAGTAGAAATCGTGAACACTTTAAACTTTAATGTTTTCGTTACTCGTAATCCTTATTCATTGTCAGGTTGTTCTGTTTTTTCGTACTTCTTTCGCAACGCAAAGGGGAGTGGAGGTGAGGGTGGGGCGACACAAATGTGTCTCAAGTACCGGAGTACACACATGGACGGACGGAGAGAGGTACGTGAACGTTTGACTGTATGTCGTGAAACGATAAAAAAAAAATTTACCCTAGTGTGATATGTGTAATGAGACATCGAATAGAATACATTTTTTACCTTAAAGGGGGGTCCTGTTTATGTATCTAGTTTAAGTAATTTTGTGTGGTATGTGTGTTGGTGTACCCGTACCCGAATATGTCTTGGAGTTGACACGTTGTGAGGTGTGTAGAGGGATGACTACAAACGAAAACACGACGTTTTGTCCCGACTTATGAGAGAACGTATACTATAAGAATGATTGACTAAAAAATTAAAATTATCCACTCGTAGAATATTTATCCGAATGTCTCGGTTTTCCTTATGTATAAAAACCATAACTAAGAGGATTTCCAACGTCGTTACGTGATTTCGGAGGTGACTTTAGAGTACTTACGGAGAAGAAGGTGTAAGAATGTCCATAACCTACGATACCGGGAAATTTCAACCGGTTAGACTATCTACCTTTTACCCTAAATTCCGAAATAAAACGTAAAAAGACCCAATAGTCGTAGTGAAGTCCACAACTAATCGGTAAACCTAATAGAAAAGAAACTTGACGAATGAATATAGGAAACAAGAAAAAAAAAAAAGGTACACTAACAAATAGAAAGGGAATATTTAAACAACCTTAAGAAATATATAGTCAATATGGTCTTAAATAAAAGACACTGTAAAAAGAGTCAGATAGTTAACAGGAAACTTCACTTGACATCACTTTTAACGAGTCAGTACAGGTTGAGAAGAGGTAGGGGTTGTCAAGTACCCTAAGAGGTCCGGTCTTATGATCTTACCCATCGGAAAGGGAAGAGGTCCCGTAGGAGGGTTGGGTCCCTTAACTCGGGTCCGGAGGGGGTAACGTCCGTCTGAGAAATGGTCGACTCGGTGTTCCCTTCGTGTAGTTGACAGGAAACTGTAATGTATATCACAGGAAAGCCTCTTCCGTTACCGTGGGGTGAGGTCAAGAGAACGGACCTTTTAGGGTACCTACCTCCTCGGACCACCCGACGTCAGGTGCCCCAGCGCTTCAGCCTGTGCTGACTCGCTGAAGTGAAAGTGAAAAGTGAAAGTACGTAATCTCTTCCTTTACCGTTGGGTGAGGTCACAAGAACGGACCTCTTAGGGTCCCTGCCCCCTCGGACCACCCGACGGTAGATACCCCGGCGTGTCTCAGCCTGTGTTGACTTCGCTGAATCGTCATCGTCGTCGTCATATCACAGGAAACGGTACCTTTTAGACATTAAAGAATTCCAGCTCGTTCGAGGCCCTCAACCACTACCTGTCCCTTCGGACCGCACGACGTCAGGTACCCCACCGTTTCTCAACCTGTACTGACTCGTTGACTTGACTTGACTTTCAACGATCAGTTTATAATTCTCAAGGGTGACCTCTAATTTTATCAGTACAAGAAAAAGAGACAAAACAAAGTCCCAAGGGACGAAGTACTTTTTATTCCAAGGTCAGAATATCTGACTTGAACTTTATTCCGTCAAGTAGATTGTTTGAGGTGTTCACATGAAGTGTCCTTTAAGCTCTCTTTTTGTGAAAGGACTACTAATCCCTTTGTTTCGAAACACTTGAAAGGTGGTTATAAGTGAGGCACATCTTCCTTTCTGGTAGTCGACTGTGAACTTGGTAAGTTGGGGTTTCAGGTGGTACCGAGTCTAAGATCAAGAGAACCCCTTGGTGCCGCGCCACCCCGTGCCGCACGTAATGTCGTTCGAGAGGGAGTGCAGAACTGGAGGAACTCGAGCTCATTGTAGATACGGAAGGGGAGTGGCGGCGTCTGTCCCTGTGAGACGAGGTTACCCGGAGGGGCGTGAGGAACCATATAGTGTGAATGGAGAACGAACCATTAATAAATGGACGGTAAGAATAAATGTAAGGGTTGTGGATAATAATGACACGGATTGAGTGTCAATAAACGAGGAATTCATCGACCACTTTCCTTCCCTCGTTTCTCTTTCGTGCTTTGACTCCTTCTTCGTAATTTTAGACTCCGACTTACAAGCGTCAATTCACGGTTGAGTTCTAGTTAGTCCTCACTTACAATTTGTAACGACTTTAATGTCCCATTCAATTACTTTTTTTTTTTTTCTAAGGTAAATGTTTTTCGACTGACTGTGCGTGTTAACGTTCTTGTACGGACCAAGTATTTCTTTCTGGGCGGATGCGAAGTCCGAACGACTCGATAGTAAGGAGTCGATGGTACAAGGTGATACCCTGTTTACCCAAAACCAGTTCCTATTTCAGATTTGTAAGTAAAAAGTCTGAGAATTACTCAAAAATCTTACTAGTGATAGTAAGTCGGGATTGACGTCGGTTAAAAGAGACTCAATTAGAACTGTAGTTATGGTGTGGATTTCTGAAAAAATACTATTTTTTACTAAGTGCACAAGTGGGTTAGTTCTCGCGTAAAAGGTCTTCGTTGTGTAAAAACTTGACTGATAGTCTGATGTTTCTTTCGGTGGTCGTTACTTGAGGACCCTCTTTCCTGAAGTTGAAAAATTATGTTCTTTCTATTAGAACAATATGTCTAAAGAGGAAATCGTCAGCTCAGGACCAAAGGAGAGACATTCACGATACCTGTAACTGAAAGACTGAACCGGAGTGCATTCGGGACTCTCACAAAGGTTAGGACCCCTTAAGATTTCTTCGAGTCTTTTCCCTTCTGAGGACTCTACGGGGGTCACTAGTCTTTACCTGTGTATGTAAACGTTATTCTGTTAACCCGAAAAGTGGATCCTACCCCAAATTTCCAATGACTGACCGGTAAATTTCGTATGTATTGGGTAGAGTTGAGGAGTAGTACGGTAGATCAAAGAACCACAAAAAAGAAGAAATTTTTATACTGAATTGGTCAGGGTACTATGAGCGAATGTCGTAATGTCTTTTAAAGATTACTAGAGTTTACACTCAAAGTATTATGTCTTCATTAAATCAAGTGAACTCTTGATTTTACTTGTACTTGATTTACAGTTATTGCCCCATCTTTTTTCGATCTGTCTCTTTCGTCTCCATCCAATTGTTCTGTCGTGTAATTTTGTCATTTTAATAGTAGAGTGAGGTTTTTCGAATCGTCGGAAATCGGAGTGGGTGACCTGTATGAGTGACACGAGTCAGTACAGACTGAGAAACACTGGGATACCTGACATCGGGTGGTCCGAGGAGATAGGTACCCCAGATTCGTTCTTATGGCCTCACCCGACAGTAAAGGAGGAGGTCCCCCAGAAGGGTCGGGTCCCTGACTTGGGAACAGAAAACACAGAGACCACAACCGTCCGTCTAAGAAATGGTGAGACGGTGGACCCTTCAGGGTACAATCACTGTATCGAATTTTGAATAAGAGGGATTCTGTGGACCCTTTGTCGAATAAGAGGGATTGGATATTGTCAATTCTTTTCACCTACTGTATTTGTGTAATGATGCATTATATCTATTGTTATTTTTGAACGACATATCGTGTCCCTTGGGATGAATTATGAGACATTACCGGATATACCCTCTTCTTAGAATTTTTTTTTTGCTCACCTACATGTTTTTATGTGTGTGTGTGTGTGTGTGTGTGTGTGTGTGTGTGTGCCCGAAGGGACCACCGAGTCACCATTTTTTAGACGGACGGTTACGTCCTCTGTGTCCAAGTTAGGGACCAGGTCCTTCTCGGGGAGGTCTTCCTTTACCGTTGGCTAAGGTCATAAGAACGGATCTTATAACAGGTATCCCCATACCTGTCTCCTCGGACCACACCATGTCAGGTACACCAACGTTTCTCAACTTGCACTGAATCGTTGACTTGTTGTTGTACACATATACAGATTGACTAAGTGGACTTTTATTGACGTAACATTTGGATGAGGTTTTTTTTTTTTTTCTCTCTCTCTTGTCACCTCTCTTCAGACCACGAGTGTCTTCAATAGATGGTAGAACTTTCCGGAAAGAGTTTTGGATCCTAGGGATCTGTTGTAAGAGAATATCGATTTGATGACACAATCGGACTACTCAAAGAAGGTTGGGTTGGTCTTCGGTTATGTGACGGAATACTATCAGAAGACGAGTCTTGAGACGTGACCGATGCGAGACAAGTGGTTTATCTCCGGTACTCGTGTCGTTCGACCCGGGTCAGACAGGTAACCTTAGTAGAGGGAGGAGAGGGTCTGTCCTAGGGAGGGTGATAGATTTGAACTGGAAGGTATCAAGGAACTATTGTGTGATGTAAAGGGTCTATATNGATCATAAGAACGGATCTTATAACAGGTATCCCCATACCTGTCTCCTCGGACCACACCATGTCAGGTACACCAACGTTTCTCAACCTGCACTGAATCGTTGACTTGTTGTTGTACACATATACAGATTGACTAAGTGGACTTTTATTGACGTAACATTTGGATGAGGTTTTTTTTTTTTTCTCTCTCTTGTCACCTCTCTTCAGACCACGAGTGTCTTCAATAGATGGTAGAACTTTCCGGAAAGAGTTTTGGATCCTAGGGATCTGTTGTAAGAGAATATCGATTTGATGACACAATCGGACTACTCAAAGAAGGTTGGGTTGGTCTTCGGTTATGTGACGGAATACTGTCAGAAGACGAGTCTTGAGACGTGACCGATGCGAGACAAGTGGTTTATCTCCGGTACTCGTGTCGTTCGACCCGGGTCAGACAGGTAACCTTAGTAGAGGGAGGAGAGGGTCTGTCCTAGGGAGGGTGATAGATTTGAACTGGAAGGTATCAAGGAACTATTGTGTGATGTAAAGGGTCTATATGCATGACAAACGAAACTGTCTTTCCAGATAAAGGGTATAAGATAGTCAACGATTGAGAAAGATACTTCGGATCAAGTTATCGAAAGAGAAGACACTTTGTAAGTAGGACACTTGTCTAGCGGTAGAACTTAGTAGTAATAAGTATTGGGAGTGTCACGGACATAATATTTCCAATTTATTTACAAACACCTTATTATCCCCACACACAACTTTACTTGACTTAAAACTTTAAAAAGTAACGAGAAAGTGGGACGATCCTACAATAAAAAAAATATATTTTAAAACAAGAAGACGAATACTTTCGTTATGTACTTGTAAACTTTCCATGTTTTTTCGTATTTGTCCTTTCCTTTTGAATAGGTATTAGTAGTGGATCTCTGTTAGTGAGAGTAATGGGCGAATTAACGTGTAAAATGTAGTTACGTTAAATTGTTTAAATGCATACCTTCAGGATGCGGGACACGTACAAAAGGACTTAAATCTAGTTCAGCGTATGATACATGAGTGGGTCGTAAACCAACTGGTCTTCAGAGACGGTCACTCGTGAGGATGTATAGTTGTCATGTTACGTTCGTTTACAAGAACCACTACTGATACCTCGGAACGTTCAAAGACTTCGTGAAGGAGGGTTTAGTGTTTAAGTTTCTTGAAATGACAAGTCTCACTGGAGTCTTTTGTAGGGGTAATTATAGTGGAGAGGAGGGAGTACACGTAAACCATCTGTACTGATTAATAAGGCCTATGAGAGGTTTCTACCTACACCTGTACTAGAGTCTAAGGAGATCCTTTAGTATAGGTGACCGACTTTTGACGTACGTTACACTTTGGATTAACAGTAAACTTTGAGGTAAGGGAGTAAGACGACTACCGTTTTCTAGGACTCTCTCCGACTCATTGAAGGGTTCCTGGTTTTCGGGTACTCTCCGTCTCGTCCTTCGTCTTGAGACGGTGAACCGAGATCACAGGAAATAGATTCTTTCTACTCTAAACTACATATCACAGACTTAAATTTTACATAAAATAACGTTCAACTAAAAAAAAAAGTTTTAGGAATTAGACTTTTAGATATCAGATAATTCATGATGTAAACTAATTTGTCTATAAAGATTCACCTACCTGAATTTCTTTATGGAGACGAAGTGTACAGGGGATTAGTACATTAGTAGGTCGTTTTAGACTCTTGGATGAGAGACAGAATGACAGACGATTTGAGACCGTCTTTTGTTATGTTCCTCACTAGGAACAGGACCTTCTTGAATAGTACACCCGAAAATTTCGTTGGTGAAGTCTAGGGTGGGAAAATTAAAGACCTTTGTCGGGTTTACCTGGGGGTCTTTTCCAGGACGTCCTTCACCTCTGTTGTCTTCCTACTTCCCACTTCATTTCTTGAAAGGGTAAAGATACCTGACATGACGTGGGAGGTTTTAAGGACACACCTTGAGACTTTAAAAATTGATTGAGGTTCATTACACTGATATGAATCTCTCTCTCGGAAATTTCCACACTAATGGAATTTTACTTTGGTAATCCCACCCGTGATTAATTTAGACTACCTACAGGAGCATTCTCCTCCTTTATGCCTTTGTACGTCGATGTGGTCCCTACGAGTGCACCTCCTTTCTGATACCGTGTCGTACGTCCACCGGTAGACATTCGGTTCCTTCTTCGGAGTCCTCTTTCGTTTGACGACTGTGGAACCAGAACCCGAAGGTCTAGAGTCTTGACACCCTTTTATCTAAAGACAATAAACTTGGTGAGTCGGATACCATATAAAACCGGGGGGGTCGTTTGATTATGTGGGTAGTTGATGAGATCGTAACGGCAGGATTAGTCTCTTCCAATTTGTTACTTTGAACTGATGAACTTTCTCTCGTCGGGAGATGGTTTGGTGCTCGACCGAAAGTCTTTCTAGACTCACTAACACCTTCTTCTTCCTTTATCTCCTCGAGTGGAACCTATATGACTCCTATTGGACTCTTCGGACTGTACGATATGTCAGGTACCCCCAGTCTATTCTGGATCTCTGACTTGTCGTTGACTCTTGTCTTTACCTGGTCCCCGTCGAGACTACCTAGTAATGGTTCCTCTTCACCGGCTTAGGAGCAACTGGTTTGAGTAGGTCCTCTTTCCTCATCCCTGAGACGATGAGTTCCTGGGACGTTAATCCCGTCCCTGTAAGACCCGTCACTCTCTCCGAGACATGACCTACAGAACCGACCCCTCCCAGAATATACGGGAAATTCCTTCCCTATGTGAGTACCGCCCCAACCTGTACTGGGGATAGAGTCGACTGACTATGACACTCATCTGTCAAGGAGTGGATACGTAACATCCTTGTGATTCAAACTATGTCCGTTTTCGAGACCGGTCATCATCTCTGTCTCATTACCTCTTTCAGGTCGAGGGGAGGAGTGTGTGTATTTTAGGATGATGTGAGAGACGTCCCAGAAGGTCCGACGTTTTCTCTACGTGTTTTACGTTGTGTTCCGTTATACCCTCATCTTTTTTTGTAAAGACCCCAGTCGACAGGTCTCGAACTCTGTACGAGACGATGACAGTCCGACCTACTGTGTTGTCCAGTGAGTCGGAGAGCCGTAGGACCAAAGGAAGGGTAGTCTATCCCTACTATTATGGTTAGAGTATCCAACATCACTCTCAGTCTGCACTATTATATACCAGTACAAAATTCGGTAATACCTCGAGATATTTACGGTCGACTTGTCTGTTACTAAGTTAAAGGAAAGGTATCGAGAAAGACGAATAGATTCAAGACAGGAGAAAATAACCGTCCAACTGAACGTTACACCTGTACGTAAAATATAAGTCAATCTGAAACTCGTTGACTCCCCCTCTCGGTATACAAGTAAAAAAAAGGGGACACAGAGGAAAAGTACATAATCTTTTGATGTCTGTATCATCCATGAATGGTACGTGGATAAACCGATTACATGTCAGTCGGGACATTGTGTACGAACCGGTACCAAGGTACGGAAAGACAATTGGGATTACCGTAACCAAATTGTGAGAGTCAAGATGATCGACTGAGAGAAGGAAGTGAAGAGGTGGTGGTCCGTAGAGTGCTGGATTCGGACGGACACAAGACGATGACTCTATAGACAGATTTTGTGATAAAAATTTTGTAAGATAGAGAATAGGTTTTTTAAGATCAGTCATTGACGGTCATCTCTCTTCAAGATTAAGGAATCGAACTGACAGTTCCGGAGTGTATTACTCGTGGTTGGTGTGTGTATACAGTGGTGAAACGATGTACTTGGACGGTACCACCAGTAACACCGGACAAGTACCTACGGTCCGTTATTTATAGATGACGGATTCGTCTACCTAATCGTAGTTTGTTTACTGGTATAGTACCGACTAAGATGGAGGAACAAAAACGGGTACAAGAAAAGAGGAGGACCTTACAGACGAAACCCTGGTGTTGTTACACGTACTAATCCTATTTATGTCACGGCATAATTCAGCGTATCCATAAAGGACGTTTTGGTGTCTTTCCTCAAGGGGGAGGGTGGAAAGAAAAAAAAAATTGCATTTAGGGAGGTAAAGAGTTTCCGACCAAGTTCGGGGTTGACGACACTCTTACTCGAAAAAGACTAAGGTACCTGGGGTTCTCAGAGAGAGAAGAGACGCAGGGAGTATTGTGTATAACGGAAGTGTACAGAACGGAAGGTCGTGGGAGGTGGAACGTAATAATAAACTTGGTATACTGTCTACATTGAAGTGGTCTATTATTCAGGGAAGTCCTTTGAGAGGTTCAGAAGGTGGATAAACGTGGATGGTGTGACGATACTTGCATCGTGTTAGGTGACCCCTGAGAATCCTTCTCCTGTTGTTCGACCCTTGTCTACAGAAGAGTCTGAGTGTCCGACAGGTCACGACTGGTCAGGATTTGTGTGAGACTAGGTACAATAGAGACCGGACAAACAGTTGTGATGGAGTTTCTACGTGGGACTCTACTTACTTGGGATTCTTTTTCGTCTTTACTTAAGTTGACGTGTACAGTCGAGTACTGAGTTGGACACCTACTCCCAACAGTCGTACCACTTTACTGTAAGAGGTCCACTGAACGCAGACGTGTAGACAGTATCTTTAGTCCTGCTCGAGGGGAAGTGTCGTTCTTACGACTGTATCGACTGAGTGGGGTACTACGACGAAAGGGTCATCACTTCGACCGACTACGACTAGATAGGGAGAAGAAGGGGGTCCGAGTGAACATGTTAACTACACATGTACACGATATTTGATCGAACCCAATCACCGAGACTTTGATTAGTTTCTGGGGGGACGGAGTGGGGCGTGGTGGTTATCCTTCCAGATAGACCCGGTATGTGATTACCTTGTAGTTTGAAGTTAGAGTAGTTTAAAAGTACCGGTGGATATACAATGTTATTATTACGTCATATTATGGTTTATATTTTATGCGTATTTATTTTTATTTTGCTTTATTGTTTTTTATTATTTTTGTAAAATAATATATGAGGTTGGGTATTTATATATACGAGTGGTGTTTGGAGAGGAGACTTACGGTCTCAGTGTACAGGTCAACGGATAAGGTCTATGAAGCACCTCTAGGTTATCAGTAGAGTTTAAAGTGTGCAGATTTGGACTCAAGTTATACGGAGAGTGTTCAAACAAAGAGGGTATCAAAAGGGGTAGAAATAAATTCCTATTACGGTAAGATGATCGACCGGGTTTCGAAGTTTAATGGGAATTGACGGGAGAGAGAGAGTGTAGGTCGAAGACCAGGTAGTATTTAGATAATCGGAAAGGAAGTTTTTTTCACTTTTCACTTTCACTTCAGTGAGTCAGCACAGGTTGAGAAACGTTGGCGTACCTGACATCGGGTGGTCGGAAGAGGCAGGTACCCTAAAAGGTCCGTTCTTGTCAAGTGAGGAAGAGGAAGGTAAGACACTGGTGTGACCCAATTCGGGGGTGGTGCAGAATGACCCTAATAGCGGAGAAAGCTAGACAAGAGTTGTGTCGTCGGTCCCACTGGGACAATTTTACATTCGACTTAGCACCGTAACGGAAGAAGATTCAAGAGGGAGGCTCGAGTCGGGTCCATTTTAAGTTTCGGGGTAGTACGGGGTGTTCCTGGGAGGTACCGGACCGAGAGGTCTAGTGTGGGGTAAAGGATCTGCCGGGAGAACAACGATTCGAGGTAGGTGTGACAGGAGAAGCGAGAAGGAGTTGAAGACGTCTGGAAGAGGTTGGAGTCCCGAAAGTGTGCATGATAGGAAAAAGTCTCACGAACGAGGGGTCAATCGGTGCACCGTGTTTAAGATCGAAAGAAGTGCAGAAATAAGTTTTCCGTTGAAGAGACTCCGGAAAAGACCAGATGTATTTTACTGTGGGTGTTCGGGAGGATGGTTTTGACGGACTCGGGGAAGCCTCACGTGGGGAAAGATAGTGTGATACATAATTATGATTATACTGATTATAATAAATAAAAGGAAAAATTCGACAAATCTTAGATTGAAGGTACTACTGTCCCTAAACCTTAGAAAACGAGGAACAGTAGGAGAGTAATGTCCGAGAGGACCACCGATCCATCATCTCTTAGGTAGACGGTTACAGTCTCTGAGCCCAAACTAAGGACCCAACCCTTCTAGAGGACCTCTTCCTTTACCGTTGGGTGAGGTCGTAGGATCGAACCCTTTGGGGTACCTGTTTCCTCGGACCGGTCGATATCAGGTACCCCACCGTTTTCTTAGCCTACGTTGAATCGCGCATTTGTTGCTGTTGTTAGGAGGGTAATGGATCTCGTCACGGACCATGTACTGTCTACGAGTTATTTTTACACGATATATTAAGACACTTTTCGTGGTGGTCGTTAACGTAACTTATACATTTAACGAAACCCATGATATCAGTAAAGGTGTTATAACTAAGAAGGTTTGGTTCTTGTACCATAGAGAGAGGTAGTCAAACACAACAGAAACTAAAAAAGTAGTCATAGAATATCAAAAGACTCATGTCCAGAAAACAGAGGAATCCATCCGAATAAGGATCTATAAAATAAGAAAAACGACACTACCATTTACCCTAACAAAGGAATTAAAGAGAAAGA
This sequence comes from Capra ibex, assembly GCA_006410555.1. Classification (NCBI taxonomy): domain Eukaryota; kingdom Metazoa; phylum Chordata; class Mammalia; order Artiodactyla; family Bovidae; genus Capra; species Capra ibex. The sequence goes on along the minus strand of SJYO01010634.1, from coordinate 1,682,689 downwards.
CTAGAAAACGACAATCACATATCCTTACGACATATGGACTTTTATTATGTTGAAACATTTAGTTGATATAATTTTAAAAATTTTTTAGTCTCACATTTTTTATAGATTAAATTATTTAGTTTAAATTATTTGGTTTTAGGTGAATAAAATAGACAATGATTATACATAGATACTTAGTTTTTTAAACTATTAGAAACTCCATTCATTAATTCCTGGTCTAATTAGTCTATGAGACTTCTTATAGAATTTCTCATCGGAACTTCCTTAAAAATATTCGTCGTCGATACATAATTCACAAGTCAGTTGTAAATAACTCATGGACGGTGCACGATCCATAACTTTGTTCATGATCTCTATGTTGTCACTAGTTCCGTTTATATCAGAAACTGGAAACCTTAAATATTAGATTGTCTTAGTTTAAAATTGAAGAAATGGTTCAGTCCTTTGTTGAGACTTACAGTTGACACAACAGATAATTTTTACCTACTCTTATGAAGTGGATAGGTTCCTGTCTTCTAAGCTGGTCTACTAAAAACTACAGGGGAGGTGCTAATACCTAGATAAGACGGTGCGGGTGACAGGAGGGAAGAGCCCGTAGAAGGATAAGAAGGGTTCGTACAAAGAGAGACCAAGTAGATGAAAGGATAGAGTGTATTGGTGTGTTTATGTCTGTGTGTCAGTTAAGTATCAACTAAATAGATATTGTAAGTTTTGTGGTGGTATCCGTTTAATTTACAGTACGTCTCTGAGTGACAGACATTGAAACCCAGAGACCTCGTTCCGTCCCCCCTTTCAATATAGTTTAAACCTCAGGAAAAAAAAAAAAAATTTTTTTCCTCGACGGTACGTCTAGGTTCTTCGAAAAGAAGGGTGTGACTTTTATTTGAGGGAGTCAAGACCCTGAGAGGGTCGATTGACACCTGTTTCGTCGTCAGTGGGTCTACTGTACTTTTCGGGATTGCCGTGAAGGTTGTCGCAGTGACACGATTATGGTGTAGTGAGACAGTGACAGTGTTGCGACACGGGGAATTTTATGGGTCGTAGTAGACCCGAGAAAACATTACCTCTCTCCACACCCTCCGTTAGCAAGTAACCCTCTTGCGACTTTTCCTCCCTGGCACTCCTTGCGACCGTTTCTCGTACGTTATATGAATTCGGACGTCGTGGAGAGTGACGAAACAATCACTACTCCCACGTCCTCTTCCTTTCTTCTTCAGGACCTATCCCCCTGACCATACTTTACCTAATCGTACTTTTGACGGGTTTAGTCTCTCCATTGATTTGTCTACTCTTTCCACGGCTTCCCTCAATGTGATTAAGTGAGTATCGACCTGTGTGAGTCTAAAGGTTGATGGAGACAGGGTCAGTAGACGAGAATTGATTCCTAGTCCCGAATAAGTGAGTAGACAAGTTGTAAAAGACCACCTTGTGAATCTTGTGCGGTCCACGAACGGTCCATGTTGACTGAGACCACTTGTTTTGTCTGTGACTCCAGTGGTTAATTTTCTGTTTTTGACGAATATTTTTTTGTGTGGAATCGTGTCTTTCCACCTTTGTCTGATCGTATCATTTGGGGAGGGGTTTAATTTTTATTATTATTATTGTCTTAACTTCGTTTTTATTTTACGTAAAGAGACTATTACTCACTATGACTTGTAGAAAAAGACACAAACAATCGGTAGACATACAGAAGAAACCTCTTTACAGACAGATGAAGAAACCGGGTGAAAAAATAATCCAGCAAATAAAAAGACCATAACTCGACGTACTCGACGAACATATAAAATCTCTAATTAAGAAACAGTCAACAAAGTAAACGATGGTAGAGTACGGTCAGTCCTACCGACGGCAGTTTTTCAGATGTTTATTATGTACGACCTCTCCAACACCTCTTTTCCCTTGGGAGAATGTGACAACCACCTTTACGTTTGATCATATCGGTGATACCTCTTGTCACACCTCTAAGGAATTTTTTTTTTACCTTTGTCTTGACGGTATGTTGACTCGTTAGGGTGACGACTCATATGTGTGGTTCCTTTGGTCTTGACTTTCGCTATGTACATGGGATTACAAGTAATCCAGTCTGAACTAAAAACCCCCGAGGTTTTAGTGACGTCTACCACTGACGTCGGTACTTTAATTTTCTGCGAATGAGGAACCTTCTTTTCAATACTGGTTGGATCCATCGTATAAGTTTTCGTCTCTGCAATGAAACGGTTGATTCCAGACGGATCAGTTCCGAAACCAAAAAGGACGCCAGTACATACCTACACTCTCAACCTGACACTTCTTCCGACTCGTGGCTTCTTGACTACGAAAACTTGACACCACAACCTCTTCTGAGAACTTCCAGGGAACCTGACGTTCCTCTAGGTTGGTCAGGTAAGACTTTCTCTAGTTGGGACCCTAAAGAAACCTTCCTTACTACGATTTCGACTTCGAGGTCATGAAACCTGTGGAGTACTCTTCGCAACTCAGTAACCTTTTCTGAGACTACGACCCTCTCTAACCCCCGTCCTCCTCTTCCCCTGCTGGTTCCTACTCTACCGACCTACCGTAGTGCCTGAGCTACCTACACTCAGACTCACTTGAGGCCCTCTACCACTACCTGTCCCTCCGGACCACACGACGTTAAGTACCCCAGCGTTTCTCAGCCTGTGTTGACTCGCTGATTGACTTGACTTACAAGTAACTTCGTGACAAATATTATCGATCCTGTACCTTCGTTGGATCTACAGGTAACCGTCTGCTTACCTATTCCTTCACACCATGTATATTTGTTACCTTATAATGAGTCGATATTTTTTCTTACGTAAACTCAGTTAAGATTACTTCGTCTACTTTGACTTCGGATAATATGTCTCACTTCATTCAGTCTTTCTCTTTGTGGTTTATGTCATATAATTACGTATATATACCTTAAATCTTTCTACCATTACTACTGGGATATACGTTCTGTCGTTTTCCCTGTTTCTACATTTCTTGTCTGAAAACCTGATACACCCTCTTCCACTCCCATCCTACTAAGTTCTCTTATCGTAACTTTGTGTATATAATGGTATACATTTTGTCTACTAGTCACGTTCAAGCTACTTACTTCGTCCCGTGAGTTTCAGTCATGAGACCCTGTTGGATCTCCCTACCCCACCCCTCCCTCCACCCTCTCCCAAAGTCCTAGCCCCCTGTGTACATATGGGTACCGTCTAGTGTAGTTATATACCGTTTTTGGTGGTGTTCTAATACTTCATTAATCGGAGGTTAATTTAATTAATTAAATTTTTTATTTATTTTACATTATGTCTTTTAGTTTTGTTCTTAACCTAGAAACTCTTCCACTTATTTTAACTAACACAGTCAGTGAGTCAACACAACCTGAGAAACGTTGGGGTACCTGACATCGGATGGTCCGAGGACACAGGTACCTCAAGAGGTCCTTTCTTATGACCTCACCTAACGGTAAGGGAAGAGGTCCCAGAAAGGTTGGGTCCCTAACTTGGACTCAGAGGACGAAACGTCCACCTAAGAGATGGTAGATTCGGTGGTGTTTTGACTAAAATTTTTTTTTTCATTTATCTCTTTCGTCTCTAACAGATATAGTCCTTACTTTTATTTTCTGTAATGATGTCTAGGATACTTGTAGTTTATTGTATTATTATATACTAATTGTTGAAGTAGGTTACTTTAAAATTTTAATTCGACGTTACCTATTTAATAAAAATTTTCTATTGAATTTTATTGACTATTCTCTTATTCATCCTTTGGAATATCAGACTACAGATCGTTTCTTTAATTTAGACATTAAATTTCTTAGTGATTTGTTTTATTTTGAACTTGAAATGATTTAAGAAAAGGATGTGACTAATACAAACGTGACTACTGTTCAAAAGAGGTAGGAAAATTATCTCACTTAATGTGACTAACTAAAGAGGTGACAATTTTCTCGAATGTTGAACCTATTTCGGTTTTATTTTGGATTTTTTCGTTTTTTTCTTTTCTTTCTTTCTTTTTTGGTTTGACGGTCCAGGTCTACTGAAGTACTTATTTAGACTTCCTTTCTTTATTGAAGTCAGGTTATTGACTTAGAATGTTATTGAAGTTAGAATGTTTAAGACGGGTTTTTAATTTTTTCTCTTATATAGAACAAAGTTCTCCCTTTGGATTGGAACTATAGTTTTGGATTCATTCTGTAAAATTCTTTTCCTTTTAATGTTCGATTAGACATAACACTTTTATCTATTATTTTAGTATTTGATCTTATATCGTTTAGTTTAAGTCACTATAATTTATTCGTATGTATTGTTTTGACCACAATTGAAAGTCGGGATCTGATTGTGACCTTTTAGCCACATTAATGATATAATTTTCTTATATCCTCTTTTAATTACACTACTGACGACATTCATCTTTTACTTCGATTCCTTCAAGTTGGAGACAAGTACTATTTGGTTCTCTGTTTTGTTTTACAATCGTTAAATCCTTATTTCGAAAGGATCGACTTTTCACCATAGATACTTTTTGGATGTCGTTAGTAGTATGAAGTACTCCTTTATAACTTTCGAAAAGGTGACTCTAACACTGATTTTTTTTTATGTAAAAATAGTAAAGATAAACATGATATCCAGGATCAGTCATATCATTCTATTCTTTGTTTTCCATTTTCCTAGTCTTTCCTTTTTTGATTTTGATAGTAATAAACGTCTACTTTACTCAAATATACATCTTTTAGGTTTTCCTAGAAGTCTATGTGATAATTTCACTTCAAACGTTCTGTCGACCTGTATTGGAGTTATTTGTTTTAAGTAAACATACAACTATCTGATCGTTGTCTTATACTCTTTTGTTTGATATTTTTATGGTTAATGTTTGGTTTGTAGTTTTTGTAATGAATTATTTTCACGTAGTCTGTGCTGTATGATATTTTGTTATGACTCTTTTTAATCTATATTATTTATAATTCGAGTACTTACTCTATCGAGTCATAATATTTCTATAGTTAGGAAGGGTCTTTAGATGTCTGAATTAAGTCAGAGTCAGTTTTGGAATCGTTTTTTTTTTTTAATACTTTTAACTATCAAGATTTTTATATACCTTTACGATCTTCTTTTTTTATTATCGATTCTGTTCGGATTTTTTTCTCTTGTTTAAACTTCTTTAATACAATGGTGTATGACTTTAAATAATATTTCGTTATTGATAATTCTTTGATCATAAAACTTGTTTCTCTGTGACACCTTGTCTTATCTCAGGTCTTTGTTTACGTATCCATATACCAGTGAACTAAATACTATTTTCACTGTTTGTCATTGTTTCATTCCTAACAAGTCAACGATTCATCACAGGCCGAGACACACTAGGGTCCCGGACACCGTGCGGTCCGACAGGAAATGATAGAGAGCCTCAAACGAGTTCAAGTACAGGTCCTTCCTATCAGAAAAGTTATTTCTCACGATCCAGTTAACACACAGGTATCCGTTTTTTTTACTTAGTTGAGGGTGAGTGTTGTATGGGTTTTAAGTTAAGACTTACTCTACTTTCGATTTATACCTTTTATTTGGTGTTTTCGGAGGTCTTTTATTCTGTCCTTTTGTAGAGGTACTGAAGTTCCAACCTTTTCAAGGAGTCAGTTAGACCGTCAGAACACCTATGAGTTCTTCACTTACTCCTACATAGAATGAACCGTGACATCTAATATCATTGATACCTAGTTCTTAAAAAGTGAGACAACGTTTCTTACTAATTCTTATAAACCGTACGGTTTGGATTTTTGGAATCTACGTATTATGACACGAGACTCAGACCGAGAGAATGTCTTGCTCGTTCCATAGTTTTATTTTCACGACATCTTTTTCTATTCGAGAACCCATAGAGGGTCGTTGAGGAGTGTATGTGAAACGACTAAGGGGTTAATATGTTTCTGCACAAACCTTCCTCTGAAGAGTTCGAATATACGATTCCAATGACTATATGCTAAACCCTACCCTATTCTTCTTACCCGAAGGGACTACCGAGTCTCCAATTTTGGAGACGGACGTTACGCCCTCTGGACCCAAGTTAGGGACCCAGTCCTTCTAGGGGACCTCTTCCTTTACCGTTGGGTGAGGTCATAAGAACGGACCTCTTAGGGTACCTGCCTCCACGAACCACCCGATGTCAGGTCCCCAGCGTTTCTCAGCCTGTACTGACTCGTTGAAGTGAAGTGAAGTTCTTCTTACCTACTTCTTCAAAAGGTTGACCAAGATACACACCCTTGAGTTTCTCCTGATCGGAAGTCCTTCAGACGAGTCCGGTGTCTGGGAGAGACATCATGACCTCCGCTTTTCCAAACGGGGGTAAAAGAACATGTTGTACCCCCTGTTTGCTGGTACCGAAAATCTGATTCTCCTAGGTGACACCAAGTCCTTCCACGGACGATGTGTGGTATAACTACCCCGAAATGGGTCGGAAAGAACTGGTAGGGAGTTTACTTGTGAACCATACAGACCCGGTCGAGGATCGAGTACCCTCTCCCCACCCGATTCCCACCTCAACTCGAGACAGGACCGTTATGAAGGGATTGAGGTAGGGGGAGTAAATTCTCAAGAACGATCCCTGAGTACAGGTCCACCTTGTTAGGGAGTTGTTAGCACCAAAGACGGGGGAACTCAGACTCTAGGTGGACACGAGAATCGTCGACACACTAGAATCCGTTCGATGAGTGAGAGTCGGAACAGTACATATTTGACTTCGATTATCATCGAGATAGAGTATCTCGACGAGACTCTTAATTTGTTCTAATACGTATTTCCTCGATTTATGTCACGAATTACTGTACTACTTATTTACTACTACTACTAAACATAACCGAGTAATCGTTAAAAAGAATGTGGAACTTGTGTTCGTTGGTCCGTTTAGAGAGTGGCTGAGGGGTGGGACTGGGTCTCGAGGAGGGTGGTGTCTCAAGACCTAAGGTATTTGTACGCGATTATAAGTCGGTGTGAACCCCGAGAGTAAGGATTCCGAACGAAGGGATGGTGTGGTCCGACAAACGACAAATTTTGGTGGGGGTATTCTTACGGGTTAATTGGAGGTAAGAGAATAGTAACTGGTTTGTTTGGGTTTATTTCTTTGGTTTTTAGTGTTTGTAGAAAATTTATTCTTCAAAAATTTCCTTCCCTCTCATCATCTCCGTCCTTCTGTTGGTCTTTCGTTCGGTCACGTGGGGTGCCGGTAAGAGAGAGGATCCTGAGAGTCGAGGACCCCACTGCGAAATAAAAGAACAAACAGACTAAAGTCCAGACTCAAGTCCCCGTGGCGGTCGTAAAGTAAAACAAAGGTACACCGGGACTACGTGGAAAACACGAACCGTCTACAATTTATTCTTGACCGTAATATGTGTCTTTACCGTCGTCTATTCTGTCCTCCCCCGGGACGACCCATTTCGTGAGTAAGTGAGTTCCCGATTCGTTTCTCGACCCTTCCTTTTACAGGAGAGAGGTAAAGAAGAAGGGTTCGAATTACAGGAAACGGTTGGGACCAGAGGATCTTCCGATTTCGACTGTCAACGGGTCCGACATCGACTTCCCAACTTTGTGTCAACCCCTGTGGTGACGGGCTCGGCATGTCCGAGTCTTTGGAGCCAGAGAGTAAGGACTCAGAATGTCATTCTTGTGTGGTGACCCTGAGTCCCTACACCTTCTCCAGAAGTCTTTGTTCGTTCACCAGTTGCCGTCGTCTCTAAGGGGTTCCTTCTCTTCTGGGGCCCGCACCCTTATCTATCTCCCCTCCCTCCAAGGTCCCCTTCCTTTCCCTAGGACGGGTCTTTACCGTCCTGACCCCCGGAGAGACCCGGGGCCCAGAGGTCACCTGTACGGACCACTTACTGTTGGAGGTCTAGGTCCAGAGTAGGTCAAGGTTCCCAGGAGTACAAGTAGGTCGTGAAATGTAAGAGTAAACCAACGGTAAGTCAGGTCTGGGGGAGAGGGGAACGTTGTCGGAAAGTCAGTGAGCGACAAAGGAAGGTTGGTGTATGGAGACGGATTTTGTAAAGAGGTTTGCGTCCAAAGTGTTACCCAGAAGAGACGACTTTGTAGAAGATATTGAAGGGAACAGCCGTCCTATTTTTGGGTTGGAAGGTTCGGATTATTAGTTGTCACCAAACCAGTTACGATACCTAGAGAATTTATAAAGGACAACTATGGAAGTCGACTAGGGATTTATAAAAGGTTGGATAGACGAAAAAGAATATGGTAATGGAAGTGGACCTGTAGAACCGACGAGGAACACGGCACGAGAGTTTAGTATGTGTGGACACGACCAGTAAAAGATAAACGGACGGGAAGTTCCAGGCAGGTCAGTTTCGATGTCAAAAAGGTCATCAGTACATGTCTACACTCTCGACCTGGTATTTCTTTCGACTCACGTCTTCTTAACTACGAAATCTTGACACCACAACCTCTTCTGAGAACTCTCAGGGAACCTACCGTTCCTCTAGTTCGGTCAGTTAGGATTTCCTTTAGTTCGGACTGATAAGTGACCTTCCTGACTACACCTTCGAGGTTATAAAACCGGAGAACTACGCTTCTCGGCGGAGTAACCTTTTCTAGGGCTACAACCCTTTCTGACTTCCGTCCTCCTCTTCTCCTACTGTCTCCTGTTCTACCAACCTACCGTAGTGGCTGAGCTTCCTGTACTCATACTCGTGCGAGGTCCTCTATCACTTCCTGTCCCTTCGGACCGCACGACGTCAGATGACCCACTGTCTCTCAGTCTGTGTTGAATCACTGACTTGGTGGTGGTCGTGGGGGCACATAGGGGACGGGAAGAGACACGGGACTCTCGATCGGGGAGACGTGAAGTAGTGGACCGAGGGATCGACAGAGTGAAGAGGGTCCTCCGTGGTCATTCTCCTCTCTCGACCACCAGATAAAAAGAGTTAAGGGAACGTGAAACAACACCGTTAGGACCAACCTGGTCCAGGGAGGCACTACCGTCGGGGAAAGGGACGAGGGTCGAGAGTGACCCGAGGTTAGTGGGGGGTAGGGGTGGAACGAGGAGATCTGGAGCGTCACCTTTACTGGAAAGTGACTTCGACAGGGGTCCCAGATTTATAGTGGGTAACCGAGACTGGTGTAGAGAATTTATGAGGTAATTTAGAGAAGGTTGAGGTCCACTTCCATGGAAGACAAAGGATAGTCATAGGACGGACTTTGTGTTAGAAAGGTCCGAGTAAGAGTTGGGGTGGGCGAGGTTCTTTTGAAGAAAAGGTGACGATAATCCTCACTACCGAGTAGGGAGTAGTGAGGGGTTGCGGGAATGAATTAAGGTTGTGAGAATTCTTCAACGTACCAAAAGTTTCATAAACTGTATTTACTTGAGTAGAAACGGAGTGTTGTTGGGACTTTCTATCTGTTCCATAATAATGGTAATTATTAGAGTAAGCGTAAAACGTCTCTCGACTTAGAAGATGTCTCATTCTCGGTACCGACTCTTGTGTGTCGATAATCGGACAGAATGACGTCCGCCGAACATGGTGTCCTGTGTGACCCTTGGCTTGGGTCCCCATGTCCGGTTACCCCTTCCCTTCCTTCTGTGTAGATCCCTCTGTTGTAAGTTCTTTTATTTTGGGTCACTTACACAAAGGTGGTTCAAATTCCGTGTCAGGAGTTCCTCATGTATTGGAGATAAACCTTTATACGTGTACACCCGTTCGTCTATTGTATTTTGTCTAATCCCAGTTCATCCTTCCCCAGAATCCGGTTCTTGTGAAACATTATAGCAAGACTTCCAGGACGGAGTGGAGGTTGAGGGGCACGGAGACGCTTACTTAGTTTCGGGATCTGTGTCTCCACAAGTCCCGTCTAAGTGAGTGACCAAGTCGGAGAGATTACCCGGTCCGGTCGACCCACGGTATAGAACCTGTGTGGTGTCACTCGTCCTGTCTACCCCGGGACAAGAATCCCTTGAATGTGAATCCTCCTTCTTGCGTACGAGTCAGTAGACTAAGACACGCTGAGTCACCTGATATTGGGGGGTCCAAGGAGACAGGTATCCTAAGAAGTCCGTGCCTATAACCTCACCCATCGGTAAAGGAAGAGGTCCCCTGGAAGGACTGGGTCATTAGCTTGGGCGTAGAGGACACCGAGGAAGTGACCGTCCGTCTAAGAAATGGTAACTCGGTGGACCCTTCGGGGTCGTCCTCATTACCGTAATGAATTTTGTGACATTTACTGACATTATCATGTTACGCCCATTCCCGAGGCCTCTTTTGTCTCTTTCGAGTACTCACTCTAAAGACCTCTCTCGACTGAAACAAATCCCAACACGGCTCCCTTGTCGAGGGACTCTCACACAGGAAGTTACATCGAACAACAACAAATCAGTGATTCAGTATAGGGTGAGAAAACACTTGGTTATCTGACATCAGGCGGTCCGAGAAGACAGGTACCTTAAAGGGTCCGTTCTTATGACCTCACCCAACGGTAAAGGAAGAGGTCCCCTAGAAGGGGTGGGTCTCTAGTTTGGGTTCAGAGGACGTAATATCGGTCTAAGGAATGGTGACTTGGTGGTCCCTTCGGGAATTTTACTCTAGATTTTCCGTTCGTGTCCGACTGGTCTTTCCCATCCCCGAGGTTCCCTTCTTTAAGGTAATACACGTCTTACCGTACACGTTGCCAGGACGCCAACCATGTGGACCCCCGACTCACTAAGACTGTTTCCGGTCGTACCGGGGTCATGTTTTCCATTCCCGGTGGTTCCGATCTTTCGGAACGTCCCCGGTGTACGGAGTGTCTAGTGTAATTTCCAAAAACAGAATAAAGGTTACGTTGTCCTTGATTTATTTTCCAAACCTTTCCTTTCACGATACCCTGCACGTGCAACAAATTTTCAGTAAGACCCTGAAACGACCGTCAGGGCACCAGTTCTGAGGTACGAGGGTTACGTCCCCCGTACCCAAGTTAGGGACGAACCCCTTGGTCCTAGGACGTACAGTATACTACACCGGTTGTGTGTGTGGTGTGTGGTGTGTGGTGTGTGGTGTGTGGTGTGTGGTGTGTGGTGTGTGGTGTGTGGTGTGTGGTGTGTGTGTGTGTGTGTGTGTGTGTGTGTGTGTGTGTGGTAGTAGGTCGACGTCTCGTCTCTTGTCTGACTTCTTTGTGTTCTCTTTTTGGACCCCTCTGACAGTCCTCCGCTGTCCTCGTTACGTCCTTTTCTTCTGTCGGTGACCTGGTCTCTTCGACAGCATCTCTACCTCCTGACCCTACGTAAGATTCCCATCGCTGGTAGACTGAACTCAAACTACCCTCTGTCTTCCACTTCTTTACCCTCCTTTACTCCCTCTGTCCTCTGAAAACGTGGACGGTGATTTGTTCACCTCCCCGAGACCATGGACCTACCCCTCTGACTCGGTTCTCCTGCCACCCCCTTGGTGCAGAAGTCAAATTCGGAACAATTAGATTCCGTAAAGCCCTACCACGACATTACCCATTAATCTATATATACGGACCTCGCGTCTTTTCTCAAGACTCGATCTTTATATTTAAAGTCAGTAGTTCTTAGTAGGTCCCTGAAAGTTACTATAGGGGATCCCTTTCTCACACACTCTTCTTTACTCCCGGGTTTCCTTTTCTTCGTTGGTCTTTCTACCTTTCTTTGTCCTACCGCACTACCGGAATTTCGGTATGTCTTCCTCGTAGGATGTTTGACCCTATATGAGCAGGTATAGACGTGTGGCTTCCGTTATTCTAACCCGACATTTACGAGTTTACTGGAGTGTAAATATGGATCATAAGGTCCTCCTTTCAGATGTGATTTTAGGGGTACATGTGTTTATGGTGAATCCATTTGGACTTTGGAGGGAGAGATGAGCTTCAAAGGGTTCTGGTGGTAGAGAAGAGGGTGGGTACTGTCTCTGGTCCCGTTACCCAGGGTCCGTGAGAGAAGGTCCGAACCCGTGATCGCCCACGACAAGGGTCCCCGGGACTCTCCACTGTCTTTATCGACGGATCTATTATTCTAGACACGGACGAGGCTTTGTCGATTCTTGTGACCCACAACTAATTTAAAAGTATGGAGGTACTGTCTAAAAGAAAGGGGACAGAGAAAGAGGGGGGAACACAAAGAAAAAACCACCACCAAGGAGAAAGATTTTACATTGTTTTGTGTCATTTTCCCCAAGAAACGGACGTGTACAAAACGAACACCAAACTCGAGACGGACTCCGTAGTGAGATCGAAGGCCCCGTTCAACAGTCGTAGACCCTTTGTCCCATGTCCGAGGGGCGAGGGCCGGGGTAGACGGAAGACGGAGTAAGGGGTGAGGGAGGGATTGGAGGAGGAAGGTGACGGAGAAGTCATCGGAGAAGTGGGAGGACAGGTGCAATACGGAGGAAGAAAGACAAACAAGATTAAAGACAAAGGGGACGGTTGACGGAGGATTCAATTTAGGTGTTTGTACTGCGGACGTGTGTGTGTGAGTTTACTCCAGGAAAGGGAGGTAAAGGAGGGAGTGAGCGAAGCAGATATCGGCCGAGAGGAATCGAGGCAGGAGTCTCTTCCCGACCTACTTTCTTCCGAGAGCGCCGAGAGACTGGCTTCTGTCTATTAACGGACACGGAAAGAGGTACGAGTCTTACTGTTTGCCCCGGTAAGAGTAGAGAGGGTGCGGTCCTCCCCAAGTCCTAGTGGTAGGAGGGGAACAAACTGTTTAACCTGAATCTTTTTCTCTTTCCGAAACGAGACTGAGACAATTCTTTGAGACGCGATCCACTTCCCTCAACCCGACCCCGATCAGGGTGGGGTCTCAACGGGACCCTTCAGAGGAGTGGAGGGAGGTCGACCCTACGGCCTGGTCTGGGTCGACCTCCAATTTCGTCCCGTCCCACACATCATTCGTGTCAAGACGGAGCAGGACGTCCTTAGTACTGTCCGCTGGGTTAAAGTAGAGGTCGCTGAACCGTCGTCGGAGTCCTCGCTCGCCGTAGTTCTCGGATTGATAGACTCACACTCCGGTCCCGACACGTCTCTCTTCGGTGACCAGACTACATCGATGACGGAGACCCCGGTACGGATGGTCAGGTAGGGAAAGGGGAAAGGTCAGAATCGGGTTCCTTTCCCATCGGTGGACTGGAGTCGAGGAGAAGGGTTGTTAAGGTACCGACGAGTGAGTCGATCTTCGCAATGAGTTCGGACGGACCTTCTACCCACCCTTCAAGAAGACAGCACAACTTCCGTCGCCCCAAAATCCCAGGACTAGTGAGGGGGTTTTCCTTCTGACTGGTTCCACCCCACCCCAGGGGTTTGTGGGTGTGAGACCACCCCACCTACCCTGGACCCAGACTCTGTCCCAGTTCCACCTTGAGACGTGGACGAGTCCCGAGTCGTCTGTTACTCTGGACTTCCGACCTGTAGTATCCCAGGGTGAGTACCCTCTGTGTTCCTGGAAGGAAAGTTTGGTCCTACTCAGGTCGTTTGGGTTCTCCGTGTCGGTAGGAGAATTTTAGTCACGAAGGTCTTATTTTTATCGACCGACCTAGACAGTGGGTGTCCCGTCCCGTTTCAACCCCTGTCCCCCACCCGTCGTTAGGGGTTTGAAGTATAGGTGGTTCACAACGACCAGATAGTGGCGAGAGACGGATTTCACGGGAACCTGGCCCGGGGGGTCGGGACCCGTGGACTACTGTCTCGGTCGTGTGTAGGCAGTGTCCCTACCTCCGGTCCGTCCGTCTCCGTTTTCTTCCCCTCCTGTGCTTCGATTACAGGGATTAGTGGTCTCCTAAGAACGACCCGTTAGTCCTTAAGGAATCATGTCTCCCAATTTCCACTTTTTATGAATGATCGTAGACTTCTCAGAAGTCCCCAGGGTTTGGACGGTCTTGAAAGTAGTTTTCCTGTCGGGATAAAATTGTAAGAGAGAATACTTTTAGGTTTTTGTTTTTACACAGTATTCGTTTCAGAGGTCGATCCGCGTCACCACTTTAATTTGTTTTTTTTTTTTAGACAAGAGAGAACCTTTATCATTAATGTCACAAGTGTGTACGTACGGAGTGTTTTTGCAGTCAAAAGTGTGTATCGATGAGGGGTGTTGTTATAGTGTTTAGTTTTGTATTGTACATTCGTATAATTTGTTAGAGATAAGAGGATTTGTCGGGTGATCGGTGTGAATAAAACTCTGTTGACATTACATTACCAATTCCCGTCTCTGAGACCCTTGTCTACCGGAACTAGAAGAGGTGACGTTTTACCCCCACATTAGCAGGATACACTTTCCGAACAACTCCTATAGTTTACATAAAGACAGATATTTCATATGACTTGTCACGGACTGTTTGTTCGATATGATATATTTACAACCGACACTACGGAGTGTGACCGGAAAGTGTTGTGACTTCTGAGGATTCCTATATTCGTTCTCAAGAGGGTCATGAAATCCGGTCATCCAAAAGGAAGGGTCAAAATTCCCAGTGACTGGAAGTGAAGTAAGTGTCTCAGTTTGAGATAGAGTCACCACGACCTCCGAACGACACCGTGGGCCTACTACAGGACTCCTGGGGAAGCCCTTAAGACTAGAGAGATGGGTGGGGTTGTGACGGCAGAGGGTCGGTCCCTGGGGTGTCAATAGAAGTACCTATTTTTGTCTAGAACACTTGGTAGTTTTCTCCCTGAACGAAAACACTGATACGGGAGTTATTCGGGAAAACACCTAAATAGATTGGAGGTTGTGCCCCACCACTCACGATTGTTATGTCTCCTGTGGACCCGCTTACCGAGAGAGGGCACCGTCGGTCAGACGCTACCCTCACGGGAAAGGGCCGGTGTCTGAGCCAGAGAGTACCGTCGGTCGGGAGTGTTGTCGTGAGGTGGGCAGTCGTCTCCAAGACCTTTACCGGTTTCTCCATTGTCATTGATTGTCTACGTCTCGTGACTGGTGTGGGGGAAGGCATTACCTGAGGACAGTAAATAAGTAAGTCGTTAGCCTCGTCGTTGATAAGGTTCGTCACTCATTATGTTTTAAGGGCGGAGCACTCCGAATAACATTAGGCCATTCAAGCAGAAGCCTGTTTATTTACCCTTTTTATATACGACACCATTTTCTACTTCAAGAGACCTATCTTTCTTTCGTCCTTTTCATCCATCTCTGATGACCCTTCCCTTTTAAGTTGGAATTTATCCTACCAGTACTTTTCGGAGTGACCCATTTCTAGGCTCCTCCCCTCTCCCACTCACGTGAGACTGGAGACCCCTTCCTGTGGGGTCGTTGTGTCGTGTTACCGGTCCGGGGCTCCGTCCACACACGAGGTACGCAGACGTCGTTCTTCTGACGATACCGACCTCCTCTACTCCCTCCCCTCTCCCCCTTCCCACCTTCTCCTCTCCTCGTCTAACATATCCCAGGACACCGAAGGAACGTTCTCGAGACCGGAGGTGCGTCGCTCTCTCCTCGGGGACCTCCCGAGGGGTGCCCTCTCTGAAGGGGACTAGATGGACGCGGGCCCGTCACTACGTGAGTCCCTCTGCGACGTCATTGAAGGCGAGCTCTACGCCCCCGAACCCGGTCCCACACCAGTCCTGACCTCTAGTCTTAGACCTGTTTGTCCCTGACGTCTCGGTTGTCCCTAATAGTGACTTAATTCACACTCCACATTCCTTTTGTCTTTGCCTTCCTACGAATTCTCTAAATCATCGATGATATTGATTATTAGTCACTACATTACCCATACCTATTACTACATGTCCACTTATTACATTACTCACATTTGTTTGACTCCGGTTGACCCTTTCTCGTCTACGGACCCCCGTCGTTTCTTTGACAGTCTCTTCGTAAACCTTTTCCCTCGTAAGGTCGTGGACCGGGTACAGATCGTGTGTCACTTCACTGTGTGTCACCCGGGAGTTATTTTCAGACAACCTACTTTTCCTCCAGTTGATGTCTTTATTTTTGGGTAGAAATGTTCGTTGTAGTAGAACTACCTTTTGTATGGAAAATGTACTTTTCTCCTCGTGTGTTTTCCTTTTTCTTGGTTTGGTTCCGTCTGAACTTCTCGAAACAGATGTGGGTCTTGACAATAGACAGGATGTGGTCGAGTAACCGACTAGCACCATTGAGGACAAACGGAAGGGGTGTCATTTCTTCAGGGACGGTATTAGTTATTTAACCGGGGTCTCGTACGATAAAAGGACCATCGAAGGATCCTCTTCATTATTATAATGTAAACCCGATTTAAGGTTTTCTTTATCGAGGTTCTCTTTTGGGACTGTAAGAATTCCAGAGTCATTATCCGGGTGATGACCCGATTATGCGTAACTCGATATCAAGGAGTCTCGAGTCAGGAATTAGGAGAAGAGATCGATATGGAAGAGGGACACCCCGTAACCGGTTAGTTAGGGTATTGAGATTTTGGTAATTATTCAGCTACAAAGAGTTCACTCATAGAGGACAAGACGGGGAGAGGAGAGACGAGACCCGAATACATAGATTGGTGAGTGAGTAGTACTGTAGTGATTGAACCTATGATTTCCACGTCGTTTGTCTATAGAGGTTAAATTGTATGGGGGTCGACTTGAGAACTGTGACCCAGTTAGTAGGGTGGGGAAGAGATTCGGAGGGACAGAGTCCTTTGACATAGTGACCATTAAGTGATTATGTCGACTCCTCAGTAGTGACCAGGGACGAAAAGAGAGAGTGGAATGTAAGTTGAGTAGTCGTTCCGGACGGTCGAGATGGAAGTTTTAGGTAGGGGTAGACTATTGGTGGTCGAACTGGTAGGTTCTGAAGTGTGGTAGCAACATTGTGAAGGTGGAGACGGGTGGTGTCGGTCAAGAGGTGTGTCGTCGGTCTCACTAGAAAGTCGTATATAGTTTAACAGAGTGGGTAGCCGAGTTTTATGAGGTTTCTGGGGAGGGTAGTTCACACTTTATTTTGGGTCACCCCGGGTCAGGGTCACTGAGAGACTAGGGAAGAGGGAGGTACGGGAGAACCTCACGAGGTCGGAGGGGCGACAAGGAACTTGGGTGGTTTGTTAGTGAAACGGTTCGTTCGGTGATACTCCAAAGAGACGTTTTGGAAAGAACTACAGGAGTCTGTCTCATACTGGCAACAGATATGTGGGGGTGTTGTGAGTCGACTGTTCTGACCTTCCTTACTATTGTGGAGTAGTCCCGTTGGTGACTTGTGTCCAGACAGAAAAAGGAGTTTTCGTCCGTGTGATCGAAGATGGTAGGACCGTTATTCCTCCGACAGATTTCGGACAACACATTTAATTCCACTTGACTTGTCAGGCTAGTGACGTCTACCACTGACGTCGGTACTTTAATTTTCTGCGAATGAGGAACCTTCTTTTCAATACTGGTTGGATCTATCGTATAAGTTTTCGTCTCCGTAATGAAACGACTGATTCCAGACAGATCAGTTCCGATACCAAAAAGGACACCAGTACATGCCTACACTCTCAACCTGACACTTCTTTCGACTCGTGGTTTCTTAACTACGAAAACTTGACACCACAACCTCTTCTGAGAACTCTTAGGGAACCTGACGTTCCTCTAGGTTGGTCAGGTAAGATTTCCTCTAGTCGGGACCCTAAAGAAACCTCCTTTACTACGACTTCGACTTTGAGGTCATGAAACCGGTGGAGTACATTTCTCAACTGAGTAACCTTTTCTGAGACTACGACCCTCCTAACCCCCGTCCTCCTCTTCCCCTGTTGGCTCCTACTCTACCGACATACCGCAGTGATTGAGCTACCTGCACTCAGACTCACTTGAGACCCTCAACCACTACCTGTCCCTCCGGACCGCACGACACTAAGTACCCCAGCGTTTCTCAGCCTGTGCTGACTCGCTGACTTGACTTGACTTGACTTGTCAGACTAGTGGGTGGTGGAGGAGACGGTCAGACGAGATTGACTACCACAGTGCCTTGTCACCTCTCTCGCCCGAAAAGAACACTATATTGTGATCCAAGGTTAGGTCCGAAAGATGGACTTATCGACCTGTCGAGACCCGTCCAGTGAATTGGAGAGACACAGAGTCGACGGAGTAAACATTTTGTTTCTTACTAGTCAGTTGAAGTTCCGATGACATTCTTAATCTCCGATACATCCATTTCCCGGACCGTGTGTCATCCATATACTATTTACCATCAATCATATATAAAAAATTTATAAATAAGTAAATAAATGTAGACCGACATCACCTAGAATCTACATCGTGTGCTCGAGTTATAAACGTTCGAGTCATCAACGTCACGTACCCGAATCAATGGGACACCGTCCGTACCCCTAGAATGGAGGGACTGGTCCCTAGCTTGGGTACGGAGGACGAAAATCTACCGTCTAAGAATTGGTGACCTGGTAGTCGCTTCAGGGTCATCGATCAGTAAAATAGGTGCAAACAAAAAGTAGAGAGAAAAGTCGTAATGACACACAGGTCACCATTAAATTCAACGATTCAGCACAGGGTAAGAACGCTGGGGTTCCTGACATCGGGCGATCCTAGGAGACGGTACCCTAAGAGGTCCGTTCTTATGACCCATCGGTAAGGGAAGAGGTCCTCTAGAAGGGTTAGGTCCTTAGCTTGGGCCCAGAAGACGTAACGTCCGTCTAAGAAATGGTTGACTCGATGTTCCCTTTAAGTGGTCTCCGACTACCTACTCATAGGTCTCTAAGGTTGTTTCACACAAAACAGGAAGTTCTCATTTTCATTCCTTACTTCTTCTACAGTTCTGTATACCTACCCTCCTCTCCAAAGTGAGGTCCACCGCATTCCCCTACACCGTGTCTGACACCGGTGCCCTTTGTGCTACTGACTGTTGTCGTTCTATTGGGGGAACAGAGTTCGGTTGGAGACGAGTAGTGACTCGACTAGTTCTGGTGTTTTCGGGGTCTCCTAGTTCAGGGGTGTCTCCAGTGTCGAGGGCTCGCTGTCCCACCCAGAGTATTTTCTCTGACCAACGATGTCGTCTTTTCCTATACATTCGAGAAGGTTTAATCTTGTCCTTAAATTAATTTGGTCCTCTCCTTACTCTCTATCCCTCTACTAATTCCGGGGTCCTATAGAGGAAGGAATCTCCGTTCCCCTTCTCCGTCCCGTCCCGACCTTAAGTGGGGTGAGTGTTAGACGGGGAAAGGAGGAATGGGGAGTGGGTGAAGGAGGTGTGGGGGAGGAAGACTCAGGACCCGTCTGAAGAAGGAGGTAGAGCCTTGGGGACCCGGGGGTGGGGTTTGGATCGAGACACGTTGCGAAAGGAAGTTCTGTATACACGACGACTGAGTAAGAGGGTCGAACATTGTTTCGACTTTTGAAAGTTAAGGGGTCAATAATAGAAAAGAGCGAGAAAGATGAAGTAGAACAAAGTACAATACTTAATACATGTCATGAAGACCATGAGTTCTTTCTGGGAAATAGTTTAGAGACGTTTTCTCTTAAGTACTCACTAAAACTAGTTGGTTCTTAGAGACCTTTACTGTTTCTTGAGGGGCCCGGACGTCCCTCAACCCTCGAACTGTCCACGTGTCTCTCCCCGGACGTCCCTCAACCCTCGAACTGTCCACGTGTCTCTCCGTGCACGACCGCCCTCCCTGTGACGAGACACCTCTACTCTGGGGGACTCTGGAGTAAATCTAAGTCACCGATATTATACAAGATTCCTGTACAAGAGGGAATACGTAGAAGTAAGATACTCCGACGAATTCTAGTCCCGTGTATCCCTTCCCTACACTAGTCCAGTCCATCCGCTTGTCCACCCCACGATAGAAAGGTCCACCCCATTCTAGTGTCGTCTGAAGCACGTTTCACGTCCCTTACAGAATGTAAAAAAATAGGTATTTACCATTGAGTTCTATACAGGGTTCCTCCGACGAAGGTTTTACGGACTCTATCTCTTTCGCAAAGTTTCAGGAGACCGTTTTCCCGTGGGGTGCCTGTTTTGTGTCGTGTGGGTACGGAGTGGGTAGACTTTTCACCTCTTTCGGTGCAGACCGACGAGAACCGGGGAAAGAGACTTAGAGGAGACGGGCCGGAAGGTAGTAAGAGGGAGGAGTGGCGGGTGAAGGGGTGAACGACTTCTGTAGGTTCTAGGTCGAATTTATTGGATGAAACGTCAAATAAATCGAGATTTACCTTCAGCATTCTGTTTACGTTATTTATTGAACCCATGTTTTCTCTCCGCGCGTGGGAGGGAAGAACTAGCCAGTGTGTGTACGTGTGTCTGGTTTATGCCCTCTAATGAGAGGCGCCATTGGAAAGGGTCCGAGCCGCCCGTCTGTCATTGTCGACGAAGATCGTCGTGCCTTACTGTCCGTGCCAAGTACGAGGGACCCTCTGACTTCGACCTCCCGCCTGGTTCTGACGGCCGGGCGGCTCTGGCGCGCCAGTCCTCAGGGTTGTGACCTCGGGGCTACGGGTCAAACCACTAAGTCGATCGGTACCCCCGGAGAGACGAGAAGGGTTGGGCGAGACCACCGTAGGAGGGACTCCCCAACACAGTACGGTGAGGCTCCGGTGGACGATTCCTTCCCCCTGAACGGCGTCTTCTCTCCTCTCACCCTCTGGAGCCTTTCACCCCCTCCACTTCTCTCCTCGTTCAGGGACTAACCTTTGGGGTACTCTTTCCCTCTGACTGTCGGTCGGACCGACTCCTGGGGTCGGGGTGGACCCAAGCCCCCTGTACGCGACGGGTCTTGAACTTACACTAGTACTGACCGCCACTCCCTCCGTACTAGTGGACCTACGCGCTCAAGGACGACGGGAAACTCAGGACGGAAAGGAAGGTTTGGTCCTTCCCGCCAGACAGACTAAGTCCCCGCGTCGACATTCATCGTCGTGAAGGGGCCGGGGGGAATCCGTCTACCGCCGTGTGGAGTCGGTAAGTCTAGTTTCACCCTAGGGAGTCCTTTCCTGAGTGCGAGGGTGTGAGGGAAACAAAGGACGAAATAGATCTTTAGACGAGAAAAGTATGTTTACTGAGTCCCTTGCCACCGAGACAAAATGTAGTAGTTCTTTTGTCAGTCTTTTCCAGTACCATGGTACTCCGAAACACGTGTTTGCTCTTTCTAAGATTGTTATAAAACTTATATATAAGACGGAATGAAGGTTCTCTAGGGTAACTGGTATAGACAGTTTTGTGTAAATTTTTACTATACACTTTTTAGACGTAACACTTCGAGTTATTATCTTTAGAAGATTTGTAGTGACAAGTATTGGAACTTCATAAAATTGTTATGGAATTTAAATATTTCGTATAGAACCACGTGTTTCGGGAAAGTGTGTATGTAAGACTAAATTAAGAATGTTGATATTTTACTTGACTCACAAGGTTAAATTGACTTCTCCTTTTCCGCAGAGTGACTGTAGTACACCGAACGGATTCTAGTACTACACCCCCTCCCGCTCTCAACTGTCTTTTATTTCGGTGTGAACTTGGGTCTAGAAGACTCATGTCAGGTTACAACTTGTGATGGATGAGGAATACCGTAAACGACACAGCCAGATTAACCCAAAGATTTTGTAAGTAAGAAACTACTGTTCAGTGTTTTCGTTGATGATTAAGGATAATTCTAATTACATGTTTCGAGTAACAGTGGTCTTACCTTTTTCTTTTGAGTGTACGGTTCGACGATTATAACATGTAAGTGTTCATTTAATAAGTACAGTTACATTAATATAATTATCTAATTAGATAATATATCTATTGTAGATATAATGGTATCAAAAAACAGACGAAAACATCTAGTCTCTTAAAAGTGTTTCGTTTGTCTTTTCTTATACCCGAACGATATCCCAATTGAAAAAGAAGACAGTTCTTTTCTGTAATTGAAACTTTTAAGTGAAAATTCAACTTGTTTAAATCAGAGGTTTTTTGATATAACGATAATAAAAGAGTAATACGGTCTCACCATTATTTGATAGTTCCCGAGTCAGGGTCGGGTACATCCTTGTGACGACCTACATTTTCGGTCCGGACGGGAGTGTGTTTCACGTCTTCCAGGACTTCATTGACACAAACTTAAGTTCCCGTCGAAATTGCAGTCGTAAAACGGTCAATAGGTCTCCATTAAGTTCAATAATTCTTGACCTTACTTGAATTCTACACAAACCTTCGGTAAAATCGTAGTTTATATACATACAAAAAGTTGTACCTGTATTATATTTGTGACATAAAACTTTGTTTTTCGTTTCCAGTACTCTCGAGGGTTATGTGTCTTGATTACTTTCGATTCCTTGTTCTTTGTGCCACCCTTTTAAACGGAACGTACGGGGACCGTCGTTGGTCTATGAGAGAAACTTACTCGTTTTTTCTTTTTCGAGTGAATCGTTTTAGTTCAAATATACATATGTTCAGAATATTCGTTTTTCCGTAAAATTCTTTCGTTTCTTACTCCCAGAAAAAATTTCGTGAAAGGATACAAAGTAGAGTACATTAATGATATTCTGAGCTCCAATCCCTGTCGACCACCATCCATAATCGGCGTATAAGGATTATTTTTCTGATTATGTGTAAATAAATAAGTAGATCGACTGTAATGTTTCTCTGTGCTCACAAGACTGACGTTAGTGTCCCGAGTACCGTCCTTCCCCAGGTCACCGACAGGGGGATAGGAGTCACATTCCTAGTTTGTTCGACTACAAGTGTTTTCATTTTTTGTCTGGAACATTGTTCACCTAAGTCGTCGTCTTTTACTAGGGTCTTTACCACGCACGAACGCACACACACACACACACACATACACACATATCCCTCAGAAGTCAAACCCCCGACAATGACCAGTGTAAAGTAGTGTCTTTTGTCCCGTACGAAAGACAAGTAAGACAAGGGTTTAGGATTGGTAGAGAGAGAGTCTAACGGTATAGAATCCAGACCCAAAGAAATTCTCGTAAAGTCTCTATTCAAGGTTCGGTCCTTCCGGTTGACGCAGTGTCTTTAATTGATGATTAATGTGTGGTTGGGACACATTTGTAAGGTTATTTAATCACGTCAGGGGGACGAAAAGTGAGCAACCAAAAACACACATAGCGATGGACAGTGTCCTCTTCCCTTGTCCCGCGACTCGACCTCGGGTCGTCACTGTCGTCTGACGCCAATGGCACCACTGTCGGGTGGCGGGTCGTAATCACCACAGGGAGGCTGTCGTCGAGGAAGTAGACTTGTGTCAGGAATACGACGTATACGACTGTCGGCCCACCAGACCTTCGGGTACGCGGGACCGGCTCTAGTGTCCCGAAGGGACACTTTACTCGGACAGCTACCTATAAATGACTAAAAGTGAAGACCCCTTGACACCAACAACGGTCTTCTGTCTTACCGGAAAGTTTTCCCTTTTCCCCGTCTCTGTGGATTTTCTGTTGAAGACTACGCCGTTAGAAGCTTTTCGTGGTTTACTTACGATGACTGTAAGTCCAGTCCCCGAATCTTTTCTCTGGAGAATTGAAAACTCAAAGGTCCCTATCAGTCTCTTCCGAGACACCCCCTCCACCGGTTGTAAAACCTCCTTTTTGATTAAAGTTTCTTACACTTGTATAATAACCGTTTCTCCGTGTACTGTCTATAATTCATCGATCTGATTTCTGCCCTTCCCTGGTCAGTCACTCTTCGTCTAGACATCTCGCCCACCCGTCACCTTCTTCTACGAGACGAACAGAAAGGGTATACTCACCAAACAGGTTTTACAAGATTTACTAATAAATTGTGGCGATCACGAAGAATACACGATCCGTGTACGGTTCCCAAAATGGGTTCAATGGAGGAAATTAAGAATGATGTTAAGATAATCCCCACCTATTGTATTAATGGGAATGCAATGTCTTTTCCTGTTGTCTCTAATTCAACGGGTCCAGGGTGTCCATCATTTCCACCCTGGTCCTAAGTATTGGTGACAATGCGGTGGAGATAATTGTCTGTAACGCAGGTTAG
Source organism: Capra ibex (assembly GCA_006410555.1). Taxonomy (NCBI): domain Eukaryota; kingdom Metazoa; phylum Chordata; class Mammalia; order Artiodactyla; family Bovidae; genus Capra; species Capra ibex. The sequence goes on along the minus strand of SJYO01010634.1, from coordinate 1,658,806 downwards.
TCTAGATGTAGTCTTGTAGTTACGTCTTTTGTGTCTCTCCTGTGGAAACCGTACTTATATAAAAACGTTGAATTATATATACATAATATTTGTATATACATTACGGCTTAGTAAGAGAGTTTTGTACTCCACCAAAACCCCTTCTGCTCGGGACTTCGAGCCCACTCCTACTGACGACGTCAGAGCTTAGTCGAAAGCATAGGTCAAATAAAGGTATAAAACAAAGTCAAAGTGTCCTGACTCTTTTAGGACTTAGTATGTCTTTTCCTTATCACACGAGTGAATATAGGGAAAGACACTCGTTTGTTCGAGTCTGAACTCAAAAAATTTTTCTGATTGTCTTGATGTTCGGAAGATTAGTTGTCACGTAAATGTGTTTCAGGTTTGTTTGTTCTCTGCCGTTTTGGTCGGAAGGAGGTCCCAGACGTGTTTATTCGGTCCACAGGTGTCCATCAGAGGTTCTTACTTCTAAACCAGAGTTCGTGTAACTAATACGAAAATTTTAGTTAAAACACACACACACTAAAATATGAAGGAGTTAAACTTCTATGTGGAAAGAAGTGTCTGTTCCCAAATGTTGAGTTTTATATACTTGTACATTGTATATCTTACATGATCCCCAGGGGGGAAAGTTTTGATAATAATTCAAAAATCATATAGAAGATTAGTTATTCTATATAGAACCTAAGTTCCTTCATACTGACAATTTTCTATATAAAATTGATTTCTGTTTTACTTTCTGGTAGATACCTTACCCTTTTTTATAGACGTTTACTATGTTAACTGTTCCCCAATCAAAAATTTCGTGTGTCTAATATGTCGAGTTATATTTTTTTTAATTAGTTTTTTACCTGTCTTCTAGATCTATCTGTAAAGAGGTTTCTGTATGCCTACCAGTTGTCCGTGCACTTTTCTACGAGTTGTAGTGATTAATAATCTCTTTACGGTTAGTTTTGATGTTACTAAACTGGTAGAGTGCGACCAGTCTTACCGGTAGTAGTTTTCAAATGTTTATTGTTTACGACCTCTTCCACGTCTCTTTTTCCTTGGGAGGACGTGACAACCACCCTTACGTTTAACCACGTCGGTTATACCTCTTGTCATACCTCCGAGGAATTTGTTGACTTTTATCTTAATGGTATACTAGATCGTTAAGGTGAAGGTCTTTTTTGTTTTTGAGATTAAGTTTTTCTATGTACGTGGAGTTATAAGTGTCGTCGTGATAAATGTTATCGGTTCTGTACCTTCGTTTGATTCACATGAAGTTGACTACTCACCTATTTCTTCTACACCATATCGTGTGTGTGTGTGTGTATTACCTCATACTGAGCCGGTATTGCTTCCTACTTTATCACGGTAACCGTCGTTGTACTTACTTGGAGTAAGTCAAGTCAGCGAGTCAGCACATACTGAGACCCTGAGGTGCCCGACGTCGTGCGGTCGTGAGGGACAGGTAGTGGTCGAGGACCCCAAGTGAGTTTGAGTACAGGTAACTCAGCGACTACGGTAGGTTGGTAGAGTAGGAGACAGTGGGGGAAGAGGAGGACGGAAGTTAGAAAGGGTCGTAGTCCCAGAGAAGTTTACTCAGTCAAGAAGCGTAGTCCACCGGTTTCATAACCTCAAAGTCGAAGTCGTAGTCAGGAAGGTTACTTGTGAGTCCTGACTAAAGGAAATCTTACCTGACCAACCTAGAGGAACGACAGGTTCCCTGACAGTTCTCAGAAGAGGTTGTGGTGTAAAGTTTTCGTAGTAAAGAAGTCGTGAGTCGGAAGAAATACCAGGTTGAGAGTGTAGATATGTACTGATGACCTTTTTGGTATCGAAGCTGATATACCTGGGAACGACCGTTTCATTACATAGACGAAAAGTTATACGACAGATCCAACCAGTATTGAAAAGGAGGTTCCTCGTTCGTAGAAAAGTAAAGTATCGACGTTTAACGGTTGTAGGAGACCTAGTAGTTTTTTCGTTCTCTCAAGGTCTTTTTATAGATGAAGACGAAATAACTGATGCGGTTTCGAAAACTGACACACCTAGTGTTGTTTGACACCTTTTGAGAAGTTCTCTACCCTTATGGTCTGGTGGACTGGACGGAGAACTCTTTAGACATACGTCCAGTCCTTCGTTGTCAATCTTGACCTGTATCTTGTCGTCTGACCAAGGTTTAACCCTTTACTCATACAGTTCCAACATATAACAGTGGGACGAATAAATTGAATATACATCTCATATAGTACACTTTACGACCCTACCTACTTCGTGTTCTATCTTAGTTCTAACGGCCCTCTATTTAGTTATTGGAGTCTATACATTTACTGTGGTAGGAATACCGTGTTTCACTCATTCTTGCTTTCTCGGAGAACTACTTTCACTTTCTCCTCTCACTTTTTCAACCGAATTTTGAGTTGTAAGTCTTTTGATTCTAGTACCGTAGACCAGGGTAGTGAAGTACCGTTTATCTAGCCCTTTGTCACCTTTATCTCTCTCTGAAATAAAACCTACTTGGATCTCTAATGGTGTAATTCTCTAATAGTATGATTCATTTCAGTCTGACTCTTTCTGTTTATAATATACTATGTGGATATACACCTTATATTTATTAACTATTTTTACTTGAATATACGTTTTGTCTGAGTGTCTTTTGTTTGAATGTCAATGGTTTCCCCTTTCGTCCCCTCTCTATTTAATCCTTAGACCCTTATTCTCTATGTGTGATGATATATTTTTTGTCTGTTTGTTATTCCTAGATGACCTATCGTGTCCCTCGATATAGATTGAATATTAAATTTTCCTATATATTAACTTAGGGAAACGACATATGACTCTATGACATTTAGTTGATATGAAGTTAATAAAAAAAAAAATTAAAGTCTATAAAATTTTGTTTTACTCTGTTAAGACACTTCGGTGGTCTCAGGTGGATGTCTAGAGTCGATTGTTCCCGGACTAAGACCCGGTTCCCGTCTCCGGATCCCTACCCTCTCCCTCTTCCTCTGGTCGTTCGTCCCCTCCTCCCGTCGGTCGTTTCACGGGAGCGTTCGTACACGCGAGTCGACGATTCACTACGAACTGAGAAACACTACCTGACATCGGGTAGTCCCGAGGAGACAAGTACCCTAAAAGGTCCGTTCTTATGACCTCACCCAACGGTAAAGGAAGACGTCCCCTAGAAGGGATGAGTCACTGACTTGGACTCAGAAGACGAACCGTCCGTCTAAGAAACGGTGACTCGGTGGTCCCTTTGAGATTTCACAGGAGTCAAGTCAAGTCAACGAGTCAGTACAGGCTGAGAAACGCTGGGGTACTTAACGTCGTACGGTCCGCAGGAACAGGTAGTGGTTGAGGGTCTCAAGTGAGTTTGAGTGCAGGTAGCTCAACCACTACGGTAGGTCGGTAGAGTAGGAGACAACGGGGAAAAGGAGGACGGGGGTTAGGGAGGGTCGTAGTCCCAGAAAAGGTTACCCAGTTGAGAAGCGTACTTCACCGGTTTCATGACCTCAAAGTCGAAATCGTAGTAAGGAAGGTTTCTTGTGGGTCCCGACTAGAGGAAATCTTACCTGACCAACCTAGAGGAACGTCAGGTTCCCTGAGAGTTCTCAGAAGAGGTTGTGGTGTCAAGTTTTCGTAGTTAAGAAGTCGTGAGTCGAAAGAAGTGTCAGGTTGAGAGTGTAGGTATGTACTGGTGACCTTTTTGGTAGCGGAACTGATCTGTCTGGAAACAACCGTTTCATTACAGAGACGAAAACTTATACGATAGATCCAACCAGTATTGAAAGGAAGGTTCCTCATTCGCAGAAAATTAAAGTACCGACGTCAGTGGTAGACGTCACTAAAACCTCGGGTTTTTTATCTCAGACAAAGGTGTCTCTCTTGCCTTTACCGTCACCAGGAATAGGAGGAAGGACTCTCGGGTGACACACAGGCAATCAAACATAATCTGTTTATAACTAATTACATCCTGGAGTACCTTTACGTGTATCGCCCTCTCTGTCCGACTTCCGAAGAGAAGTCATCCGGGGGTGATACGTCTGGTGGAGTGTGGGAGGGGCCCGACTCAGTAATGACAGTGTACCTTGACAGTAAGAGTTTGAAGTGACGTCGGAGTCTTAGTGTTCCATCGTACACTTTTTATGTATAAGGAAGGAGGACGGAGACGTCGACGGCTCAGCAATCTAGGTCCGTCTCGGATCCTTAGACATTAATATAATTAACGGGGAGTCGGCTAAGATTCTACCTGGTGTGAGACTCCCTGTGACTTTCTTTCATGAGTTATTTATGAAAAGATCTCTTACTATTTAACTCCCTTTTTACTTCTGTCTGGTAAAACCGAACGGATCGCGGTCTCCGACCGTGACACGGTAGGGACAGATCGACCCTAAGGTAATTCCTAAACCGGAGGTTCCCCCTAGGTCACCTTTCATGGACTTTGTCGGTGACTCAGTGGTTCCGTGGTGGGGTCAATTAAAGACGGGACATCAGGAGTTCGTACCCCAACGGAGTCTTGTCTCTCTAGTATCGGATTCCGATGTACTGTGTGGTCCGTGGACTCCGGAGACCGGTCCCTAGTCTTTAATTTGACACATAATCTCACCCGATTTTCTTTCCGGTTCTCGGGACTCGGTCGGATTACCCAGGCGTATCTGTTTTCTAGACCTCTGACCGGACCACGTACCACACTTTAGGTCCGTGGGCTAGTCCTCCGTTTGCATCGTATAAACCTTAGTTGGGGTTTGTCTTCCTGTAGAGACCGAACTGTTTAATAATTCTTTAGTTTTACCTATACTTTCTCACCCTTATTAAAGTCCCACCTTCGTCGATACCTACCTTTATACACACTTCCTCTTTCTTTGTTTTAGTGTCCAAAAAATGGGGGGGGGGGGGGGNCTCGGTCACCTTTATCACCTGGGACCTGAGACCGGGTCGTCCGTCCTACGTTCGCCTTCCGTAACCTCCCAAATCTCTCTCCTGTTCACTAAGTTTACTCTCGTCCGACGGTTTCCGTCGTCGTCTTCGATGTTTGTATTTACACAAAAAAATTTCTCTGTGAGGTTCCTCCTTTTGTTCTACTGCCTCATGTTACGTTCACTCCTTCCACCCGCCCGGACCATCCAAAGTCAGGGAGTTTCAAGGGGTTCAGGTGCGAGACTTAACCCGACTTCGTCCCGGTCCGCGGGTCCTCACTTCAGACCCTCCCGGGTGCTCCACTCGGTGTGGAAGACCAGTGTCGAATGAGACGTGCACACACACGTGTGTGTGGGAAGGGAGGGGGTGAGTGAGTGAGAGGGAGATAACCCCCGTCAAGTTCGTGGTTTAATCTTTAGTCTTGTAAACCGAAATTTTGAGTGAAGGATGAAGGAGGTGCGTTACTCCGTCCGAAGAGTTGAGTAAGGTGTGTGACTTAAATAGGTAGTCTACGGTCTCATTGTAAACTTTTTCCCGGATATTATGTAAATGAGGGAAAAGTAGCAGAGAGGGGGTGGAGAAAGGAAAGAAACAAAAAGTCAGTGAGTCAGCACAGCCTAAGAAACTCTGGGGTACCTGACGTCGTACGAACGGTCCGAAGAGCCGGGAGGTGATAGAGGACCTCGAACGTTTTTGAGTACAGGTGGCTCACCCACTGTGGTAGGTTGATAGAGTAGGAGACAATGGGGGAAGAGAAAGGAAGGATGGGTCCGGTTTAAAGTGACGAGACGATTCCAGTCAGAGGATTACGAGTAAAGTGATCCGAGTGGACCGTTTTGATGAGACCATTTTCAGTCAAGACATGGATGAAGGACGGACTTGGAGTCCCCGGTTTTCACTGGTCTCCCTTTGTGGCGTGTAAGTCACCAGAGTGGAAGTGGGGTCGTTGTGTTTGGGGTCCACCCAGGGTTTACGTCGGGTCGTCAATGTAGGGGTGAGGTGAGTAAAGAAGCAAGAGACCTTTTGATAGAGGTGGAAGGGAGTTTGAAAGTCATAAAGGGAAGAGGGTGGGAGACGATTTACTGGACCGAAGGTTAAAGTGACTCTTTTATCTTTGTTATCTTAAAGATGCTCGAGGGCGGTGGGATGGATGTAGTATCGGAGACGTCGGAGGGAGGATCCTGATTGATACTTCAACCCGCGGTTCGTAGGTGGACCCGAGACGGCCCGATCCTCGGGTGGGGAAGAGTGGACGAAATCCTTCGACGAGGTGGTTGACAGGAGAGACAGGTGGTCGTCACTAAAAGCAGAACTTTCTAGTAAGAGTATTCTTTCGTTTACCATAAAGTAGATGGAAAGGGGAAAAGAGACGAGGAGAAAGTTGTTTTGAGTGGTGTTACTTATACCGGTATAACGGTCGGAAGAGAATTTGGAAGGGGTTAGTCCGAAAACGGGGAGGGTCACGGGAGAGGACTGGAGACTACTAATTAAGAATCGTGAATGAATTGGGTAGGGATCCGTAGTAACCTGAGTCGACTAGTGACGATGAAGGAGGAAAGACGTTGTTAAAGGAGGGAACCGGAGGTCCTGTGGTAGGGAGGGGTTGGGGGAAGTGACGAGGAAGAGTCAGAAGAACGACTATTGAGGAATTGAGTGGGTGTAGCGTTGTGACCTTGAGTCAAGACCTTGTAGAAGGGATACCAATCTATAAGGGAAGGAACTACCAAATAGGTCAGAATCCCGAAATTTATGGTAGATAAGTGCCTTTTGAGGGTTAAATATAGAGGTCAGATCCGAAGATGGGATTTAAGCAAGTAGGTTGAGAGAGGAATGTGGTGGTAAATTCGTAGCGTTTAAGGAGCAAGTACAGGGTTGAGTTAAGAAGTAGAAGAAGGGTTAGATGAAGTGGGGAGTCGGACGTACCCTGTCCCTTTCTGATGTATGTGAATAGTTAGGGAAACACATAATCTGTTCAGTATACACTTGTCTGTGACTACAGTCTAAGGTTCACAGTAGACATAACCCAGGGTGTAAGGACGTTCCTGTGCCCTTGTCCCAGTACGTCTGTTCCTACGTCTTTCTTTTTCTCGGATAAGGTCTCGTACTGAATGACCAATGTCTTTAGGTGTTTAGAATGGATGACCTATGGAATAGGATTCAATTAACCATGTGGAATAGAGAGACTGTGGTCTTCTACCACCATCCAAGGACCGGGGATAAACAGTTTACTCAAAACTCATACAAGACAAGGGTCCCGTACACCTCCTCCACCACTACTTTTGATTTCGTCTCTACTCATCTGTGTAAGAGGTCAGTGTACCTTCAGTCGTGGTTTGTGTAAGAGACATCTATGGTATTTTAGTCTCTTCGAAGTCCTTCGACTTCTACCGTCAAAAGGTGGTTGGGAGCCTATGCCAAAATAAGAAAGTTGTACGAATACGTATTGTGTGTATTCGATTTACGGTTACCCCATTTTCACTCATCGACAATTGATAAGTCTTTAATAATTGATATGCGTCCACCCTCTTCCGTTGAATTTTCGCTCAGTATCCTGGTTTCCTGAAAACTCTTACTCCCTCTGAGAGGAGAAGAGTGGTCTTCGGTCCTTCTCATAAAGGAAAGGTCGTTTCCTTAAACACTATCGATATACCACTACATTCCTCTCTCAACCTATTTACTTAAGTCTCATCTTCAAATTCGACCTCTGTATTTAAACCTTAAAAGTCCCATATCTAGCATAAATTTCAGGATTCTGACCTATTGGGTAGTTTTTTTAGAGAGGGCACCGTCGTGTCTCACGACTTCGTCAGCATTGTCTATTTCGACCGTACATGGACGTTTCAGTCTCTTTCTCGTACGGAGGTTCTTGATACGTGTAGACGGACTCAATATCTATGGTTCACTCTTCTTTTTATCGAGGCACTTTTTGTGTCTACTTTATGTCTAGTTTTATGACCTGAACCCTGAAGGGACCACCAGGTCACCGATTTTGAGACGAGAGAGTTGTGTCTCCCGTAACCTAAGTTAGGGACTAGTCCCTTGATCTGAGGTGTACGATGTTGATTTCTAGGGTGTACGGGGTCGATTCTGGACCATGTCGAATTATTTATTCATAAAGTTTATTAACCTGAACTTCTCGTGTCCAACCTCATTAACGTCTGTCTAACCCTTGGGAACATCAGACATATAATCAGGACTATTGGTGTTTGTCGTCTCTTGTGTCTCAGTGTCGTTTCTTTGGGTCGAGTCTGGTCTTAGTCGTCCTTCACCCTAGACTCTCGGTGTAGAGAGTAAGTCCACTTCTTCCAATCTTCAATTAGGACCTTGGTGTCAGTATAAACGTCTCACTTGACGTGACTCGGTTCTCTCTTCTTCCGTGACAGGACCTCTTACTTGTGGGTAGGTCTTAGTCAAGTCTAGTCAACGAGTCACCACAGGCTGAAAAACGCTGGGGTAGCTGACGTCGTACGGTCCGGAAGGACAGATAGTGGTCGAGGGTTTCGAACGAGTTAGAGTACAGGTAGCTCAACCACTACAGTAGGTTGGTATAGGAGACAGCGGGGGAAGAGGAGGACGGGAGTTAGAAAGGGTCGTAGTTCCAGAAAACATTACTCAGTCAAGAATCGTAGTCCATCGGTTTCATAACCTCGAAGTCGAAGTTGTAGTCAGGAAGGTTACTTATAAGTCCTGACTAAAGGAAATCCTACCTGACCAAAGGAAATCCTACCTGACCAAACTAGAGGAACGTCAGGTTCCCTAAGAGTTCTCAGCAGAGGTCTAATCCTCTGTACTTTGTTTAATCTGGTCATTCTTCTCCCCTCTCAGACGTTGACCGCCTCTGGAAACGTCTCTATCAGTTTTGTCTCTCTTCGTCGGTTACCTTGGTATCTGACGAAACGTAGAAAGATGGTGTTCTCCCTCCCTTCGGTTCTTATGTCAACCTCCCACTGGTTTGGTTGAACTTTAAGACCCTCTGATGTACCTCGAGTCGTGCGTCCTGAGGTCCAACGGGACTGTTACCCTTGAGAGGGGATGGGAATGTTAGTGCGTCCTATTACTCTTTTCGCTGTACGTTTACTTCGATTGGTTTTAGTTACCGCCTCGGTGTGTCCAGTGTCCTTCACAAATCCTTCCCAAACACGTCGTCTTTTCCTTACGATTGTGGTCCCTTCGTAAATGTCATATGCCTTTTTCCAATTTATCTCAGGTGTGCAAACTCCCTCGAAGACATATGTCACAATTGGACTTCCGAGAGGATTACCAAGTTCGTATTGACCACGGTTATTTAGAATGTATAAACAACACTGGTAATTTATCTCCTCTGTAACCTTACCCTTTTTCCCTGAGGGAAAAGAAACACCGGAAACACTCCTTTATACCGTCGATCCACTTATCCCGGAAAGGCCTTACTCACCATCTTTCCCTTTAGTTGGTCAATATAGACGTTGGAGACTTGTCACCACTATTATTTTCCGTGGTACCGACTAAAAGGAGATACCACTTTGTATGTATGTACGTACATTAGTCTCATCCCCGAAGGGTCCATCGGGATCACCATTTCTTGGGTGGACGGTTGCGTCCTCTGTATTCTCTCGACCCAAGCTAGGGACCCAACCCTTCTAAGGAACCTCCTCCCATACCGTTGGGTGAGGTCATAAGAACGGACCTCTTAGGGTACCTGTCTCCTCGGACCGCCCGATGTCAGGTACCCTAACGTTTCTCCGTCTGTACCGACTTCCCTGAATCGTAAGTGTGTTCCGCTGAATCAGCAAGTGTCAATTAGGTTATCACACTTGGTCAAGATTATGTATACATTTTGAAAAGTAAATGTTTTAGAATTCAATTTTAATTCTCTTCTTTTATTTATGAGTCCATAACAACCGTACCCGATGGTCTTAGAGACGTTAAAAAGTCGGTTCTAGGATCCACGGAGACTACAGTATGAGAATTACCCGTACTTGTCCTCTCCTCACCATCCACTTAATCAGAGGTGACAAATTTACAAGAAAAGGGGTATAGGATCTAGGAAAATTTTTAAATAAGAAATTAACATCCTTTTAACAAAATATTACAACACAATCACAGACGACATGTTGTTTAGTCGGTATTAATATATGGTGGAGGGAGAACTCGGAAGGAGGGGAGGGGGATAGGGTGTGTAACTCCAGTAGTGTCTCGTGGTCCGACCCTAAGGTCACAATATGTTGTTAAAGAGTAGTCGATGGATAAAGTGAGTACCCCCACATATATACAGCTTCCATAAAAGAGGTAAGTAGGGTAAGAGAGGAAGGGGATAACAAAGGTGTTCAAGACTTAGGGGAAAGACCAGGTTCGACTTATCAACTTAAACCCATTTAATTGTCACAATTTTTTTGTTCTGTTGTCCAGGTTTTGTCTCGGTGAACATGATTCGGGGTACAGTGGTTTAGTTTGGAAATAATGTCACAATCAGAGAGGGTGTTTACCCGAGAATTTGGTCCGTTAGTCCTTAGTGGGCCAGTCACACTTACTCTAGTAGACGGACTATTTTGGGACGGTAGGGGATTTCGTCGCCAAGGGTTGTAAAAACCGTGGTCTCTGGTCAAAACACTTCTGCTAAAAAGGGGTCCGACCCCGACCGCCACCCCACCAATCCCCCACTAAGTTCATGTGATGTAAATAACACGTGAAACAAAGAGAATAATAATGTATTCAAGGTGGACTCTAGTAGTCCGTAATCTAGGATCTCCGACCCCTGGGGACGGAATTTCCTTTCACTGGAACGGTGTTGGTTAGGTGAAGATTGAAGGACCAGGTCACGGGAAGACGGATATTTTCGGAAAGTAAAACATATCGAGGAGTCACGAGGGAAGGTCTACACTCTGCCCTACGACGGAGTAAGTACTTACCAACTTATTACAGTTATTGTGGAAATTTTAAGTGAGACAACTTAAAGAAAAAATTTGTTTTCACATCCTACACTAAGGTGGTATATAACATTCGGGGTGCGGGTGGTCATACTTCTGTGGGCCGAGACTTGGAAGGAGGTCGTCTTCTGTTAGGATTGAGGTCCTACACACAGGTCAAGGATATTCTCTCGAGGTGGACCCGGTACGAAGTGTGGGGTCAAGGGACGAGTTCCCTTCGATTTGAACCGACTGAAGGAGAGAAGGATCCCTCGGTCTGAAACAGGAACGAGATGACCGAATTTTACCCTACGGAAAGGGTAGGTTGAAGAGGACTTAGTTCCCCACCAATAATCGGAGTGATACCGGTAGTAGAGACGGACACCCGAGAACCGAGGTACGGGAGGGGGATCTAGGTTTCAAAACCTGTCACTGTAGTAAAGTTTCCCCGTACTCAAGTAAGACGGGTTGCCCGTCGGTCGGTGAAAAACCTTCGGTAAGGATGTCGAGTCACTCAAGAGAGTTCGGACCTAGGTCGGGGTCCCCCTCGTCCTTCGGAAGTCATTCGACTTCAAGTTACTGACTACCGGACCTTCAGTCTCCATGACACACAGACTCCAGGACCCTCGGGTGCGTTACTTTCCAAAGTCTCCTAGACGACAGACTGGAGAAGAGGGACGAAGGAGCCATCTCGTGTGGATCTGTCCTGTCGTTCAAGTGACAGAGACACACTGGAGGTATGGATACAACCTGTCTGTTGGTCTCTCTCCGACCTTAGACTTCTCTCGTGGTCCTCGTGTCTCGAGTACCCGTGAAAAAGAGGGACAAAGGGGTCACGGATCGTGTCACGGACTGTGTAGTGTCTACGAGTGTTTGTGTACAACTTTCTTAATTACTTACTTACTTTTTCCTTGATTTGGTGCATTACTCACTGAGGACGAATAGAGTCATGGAAGACTCAGAACCGGGATCTCCTGGTTATCTAGAGCGGACATAGAAGTTTACGTTGTGAAGACGAAAACCCGAAAGTCACGCAAATAGTGTAGTGAATCCACTCAGACGTGTGTATTAACTTTCGGTAGGACGGGTTTCGGGGTGTTTACTATGGTCGGTGACGCCTCGGGTCACGACAGTAAAGGTCTCCGCGGACCAATTAGACTCACTGTACCGGAGTTCTGTTGGAAGTGTAGAGTTTACTCCTCACTGACCGGAGTAGTTGGAACAGAGGGAAGAGAGGAGGGACGGTGGGGGTGTTGACCATTCTTAGGGTCTCACAAGAGTTCCAAAAAGATCCAGTGTGTGTTGGGGACCCGAACGGTCCGTATGCGAGTAGGAACCCCGAAGAAGTGTGGAGAGGGTCTACAAGCCACACTTGTCGGACGTCGAGAAAAGACGTTTCGGGGTGGACGGAACGAGTACACCGTGTCCCTACCCAGGTTCAATTACTACCTGTAAATGATTCGTGGATGAACATACCCGGAATACGTCTTGGACCTAGAAAGAGGTACTCAGAGAGTACTCTATCGTAAAGAAAAGGAAGGTCATGTCTATTACAGGACTTCAGTAAGATTTCCCCCGAAAAACATTTACTGGGGTACAGGGTAGGTAATGCACATACACATATCTTCTTAGTCCAATCTTCCTTAGACTGTCACGGAATCCCATTTCTTCGGATCCCCTCCCGTTCACTCTATTACTAACGAGGTTACTATACGGGATCCCACCCTACCGACCCTCCGTATCCTCTCATGTCTGGAAATACTTGTAGACAAATGTTTCTGTTAAACGAGTTTAACGAAACGGAGGGATCCGAGGGGATTCGTAGTTTGGTGTGTTGAGGGATGAGGAAGTAAAATCTTGAATCTGAGACGTGATATGGAAAGTATTGAATAATTCTAGTCTGAGACCCTCCATTTTCTCTGAAGTCATCAGTGGGATTGAAGACAGGAGTACGTTCCTAGGGGTTTGTAGGGTTTGTCCGTCGATCTGTGGGAACAGAATACGTAGTCGAATCTAGGAAGGGTTACACCGACTAGTATCCTTAGGGGTCTTCACGCACAGTTTGTATATCGAGTCGAGTGGTTATGGTGTACTTTAGTTTAGAGGTTTCCCGGACACTTAGTCTTAAAAATTATTCGTAGGGATCACTTAGAATGTTGATTCGTACAAAGAATGTACGTACATTACGTTACAAAGAACTCTCACTGATGTATAATCTTTCGATCTTTCGGAGTTTTTTTTTTTTTTTAGTTACTGTCCAGAAATGGGGATCGATAAGGATGAATTAATCAGACCTCATGTCGGGTCCGTCACATTTAAAAATTTCGAGGGAGGGTTGACTAAGGTTACCCGTCGGTTCTAACTCTAGATGACCTTATAGAAAGGTCTGGTTACCATTCAAGAAATTTCTGTCGTTGGTTCTTCAGACATTAAGAACCATGGGGAATGAATGGAGTCTTAGGATGATGGTGCAGTTTGGTCATCGTTTTGCATGAGATATTACCGACTCGACTAGACTAAATTGATCGTAACAAGTGGGTGGTTTATACCGTACATTAAAGGATTGGGATAATTCTTCGGCACACGAATCGTTCTCCGGTTTTTGTCTCCGTATCTTTGAAGATTCGGAATAGTACCAACTCAGGTGTGTGTGTGTACGTGTGGGGGTATGTGTAAAGGTTAGAAGGGAAAGGGGGCCGATTGGTTGGGGTTGGTTCGGTCCTCGGACTAAGGTACTAGGAAGGGAAGACGAGTCCGGGGAACGGTCGAGATGAGTGTAACATGTCGTGCCATCAGGTGGGAAGGTACCACTACGTGACCTTCTGTCAGTCGTGTCGTTTTTCCTACAATAGTTTGACCCACTAGGGTAGTAACCCCGGCTAGGTCAGGGCCGTAAGTATTGGTCGACCCGTCGGGACGTGCGGTGTACCCACTCCACCCAGTTTAGGAAGATCTTATGGACGTCTGTGTAAACCTCCCACCCCCTATTTGGTACACTACGAAGCGTACTCGACTTTTATTGGGGTCCTCTGGTGTTCGTACGTAAAGATAGAGGGTGTTCTCCCAAATAGGAGAAACAGAGGTCGAGGATGGGTAGAGACCGTAGCGATGTGGAGTGTCGAGTGTTTGACATCACACAAGTTGGATCACAAAGGGTTCGACGAGACTTTTACTTCGGAGGAGGTGTACAGGGGGATGGGGGTGAAAGATGTCCAGTGTAGAAGATGGTAGAGGACTCGGGGTGTCCTTAAATGTCCTAACCCATAGTGGGTCTTTCCAGACTCGACTTCCGTTTTAGAATTGAATAAAAGATAGAAATCTGAGGTCCTATCGGGGAGTCAACAAAGACCCAAGGGACCCTTGTTAATATTTGATGTCAGGGAAAGCACCCAGAATTGAGGAACAAAAAAAAACCGGGTTTAAGGAGTAAACCTTATTCTGTTTTTAATTTCGTTTGGGTTGTACCTGTCATAGGAAATTTCTAAGAAAAGGATTTTTGTAGTACGGATTAACCCGAGTAAGTTGGAGAGGGGTAGTAGGAAGGAGGATTTCGTGAGATGAGTTTGTTTGTTCTATGCCTCTGTTCTTACATTCTAGAGCAGTCAGTCAAGTCACCGAGTCAGCACACACTGAGAAACGCTGGAGTACTTAACGTCGTGCGGTCCGGAGGGACAGGTAGTGGTCGAGGGTCTCAAGTGGGTTTGAGTACAGGTAGCTCAGCCACTACGGTAGGTCGGTAGAGTAGGAGACAGCAGGGGAAGAGGAGGACGGGGGTTAGGGAGGGTCGTAGTTTCAGAAAAGGTTACTCAGTTGAGAAGTGTAGTTCACCGGTTTTATAACCCCAAAGTCGAAATCGTAGTCAGGAAGGTTACTTGTGGGTCCTGACTAGAGGAAATCCTACCTGGCCAACCTGGAGGAACGACAGGTTCCCTGAGAGTTCTCAGAAGAGGTTGTGGTGTCAAGTTTTCGTAGTTAAGAAGCCGCCATATGAAGTGAGTAAATTGGTGACGGTTCAGTACGAGTCTTGAAGGAGTCAAGAAGGTGTGATACATACCTACTGTCGTCTTCCCCCCTTACAGTACTCGAACTCGTACCTCCCTTTTGCAAGGGTTCTAGACTTCCAGGGGTCAAGATTGAAGTCTGAGGACTCCAGAAAGACCGACACCCGGTTTCCCAGGGGACATGTTTCCCATTAAAAAGTCCGTTTACCAAAAACTGTACGGAAGACTATCGGAAGATGGCTCCTTACCCCGTCGACTCTGGAAGATAAACTTTGTCTGATATTTGGATTCTCCAATAAACGAAACGTTATAGTCACACGTTACCCCTAGAAATCCGACCAACATGGAGTATTTCGACTACTGATCCTTCGGAGACGAAGATTAAGATCCCAACCCTATCCTGTATGAAACAAAAGGTTAATCAGAGGTTTACGGGACTTTAATGGGGGTACTGGTATCCTCTCTCCTTCCCTTCCTCCTCTTCGGTCGTTTATCACTGGGATGGACTTAATAAGTACTTCGTCCGAGCCACGTTGAAAGGTGACATCTTGAGGTTCGGCTACTATCGTTTGTAGTCCTACCGTTTCTTCTCGTCTTCCGGTTAGACGTCCTCTCCGTGGTACCGGAAGTACTACCTGAAGTTGTGTTAGACATCCGGACCTTCCTTTCTTTCTCTTACTACTTGTCTCGGGAGTGAGTCGTCGGGGACTGTCCCGTCCGACATATGGGAGAGGATCCTCTTTCCCGGTTCAGAAACTCCCTTTTCCTGGTGACCAGGACTCTACTCTTTTACTAAGTATTTCCCTATTGGTTCTGTGTAGTTCGGTTTCCGACGGTAGTGTAGGAGGGGACTCCTTAGTTAGGGAACGAGGAGAAGTAAATAAGGGACTAGTGAGTGTGTGGATAATGGGAAGGGAATAAGTAAAGTGAGTGTAACAGAAGACCTAAGAAGAATGTCTACTTTGGATGATCTTACACAAAGAAAGGGTTTCCCTTAATCCGGAACAGAATGATCCAACATTCAGACCTTCTTGTTCCTGTTTCAAGTGGAAGGGGTACTGAGAATAGAGTCTGGGTCGAGAGGGTAAGTAACAGGATCTTCGTGTTAATCATGTTGGTGATAAGTATTTTATGACATAGGAACCTGGGTTTTGAACATGAAGATCCTAAGATCAGATTCTTTTATTAGTCTCTAGACTTATTATAAATTCAGTTTTCTGTAACAATGGTGCGATAAAGATAAATCCTTTTTTCTCTTTCTTTCTTTTTTCGACCTTTATTGGATTTACTTATCATTGCATCTTTACTGATGGGTTCAGTACCTACCATATTCTTTCTTATATTCTGTCTAAAGTTTCAGTATAAAAACTTCTTAATAATCACAGTCCTTTTAGTTTACACGTACTACCCTAGGTTTTATTTTTTATGTCATACTAGGGTGTATGTAATTTTACGTGTTCTTTTTTTTACTTACTTTTTTATACGATTTTACAATTGTTTTAACTAAAGACTCACTGTCCTATTACCCATGAGAAGTAAAAGGTAAAACATAACAAAGGAAAGGTGTAAAAGACATTTCTAGAAAATAATAGAAAATTTACACTTTTTTAAACGATTTAAAATTTTACCTTCTATTACGGTCTAACGACGTCCAGGAGATAAATAATGACGTCCCCGAAGGAGAGACCCCTTTAATGAAGAACGAATAGGGACCTAGACCAACTCCTGTGTTGTCATTACGAGAATCGTCTTCTCCTTCTCCTTTCTACCCACGAGTGATCCATAGGGGCTGTGCTCGAAGTCCCCGGAGTCCTGTGCGTGCCGGGCCTCCCAGGAGTCCAGGTGTACCCACAACTTCACCCAAGGGCGTCATCGGTCCTACGACGTCTACCTCTGTGTCTCGCAGTTCCAATGGTGTCAAACTGAAAGAGGGGATCGAGTTGCCACCCACCCCCGCCCTCTTCGACCCAATCTCTTCCTAGTCGGACCTTTCGCGTGTCTCAACTACGGTCGACGCACACCCGCGTGGACTCGAACCCACTTAGTGGTCACTAAGGTTCGCTCTAATTTAAATCAGCGTAGTCCCAAAGTGAAACGTTTCCTCCTTTTGACTAGTAGTGTAACCTTAGAATCAAAGTTCAGTAATCATTTTGTACTCCAGGGGTCGTAGACAGAGTAAGGACGGGGTTTTGGTACAAGGGTTGGGAGGAGACTGAGAATGGTTAATGGAGGGGGAGAAAGGTCTGGGACTACGACCCTGTCTAACTTCCGTTTTCCTCTTCCCCCACCGTGTCCTACTCTACCAATCTATCGTAGTGGCTGAGTTTAAACTCGTTTGAGACCCTCTATCCCCTCCTGTCTCCTCAGACCGCACGACGTCAGGTGCCCCGACGTTTCTCAACCTGTGCTGAAGCGTTGACTTATTGTCGTTGAAAGGTTAGATAGTTTCGGGAGTGTAAAAAAGAAATTTTAAAAGAATCTAAAGAGACAAAGGATAGAGGAAGTCCTTTAAAAAGACCTAATTGACGTCATTTCTTCATTGAGTAAGAAGAAATGGAACTGTGAATCTTAAAAATGGTTTGTTTTATTTAGTATGACTACAAATATGAATCCCTTATCGTAGTGACCAGGGGTATCTCATAAAAATATTAACGGGGGTTTAGTGACGGACTCGACCTAAACCAAAGAAACAAAGGTGAAAAGATGAAGGTGTCGGTATACGTCTTTGTCTGTGTGTGTTTTGTTTTTAGGTATTGTTAGGATAATCTAACACATGTGGCTCATGGAACAGAACTCCTCTGTTAAATAAAGTATATTAGGGTACTGTAACGTCCGTGAAACCTCTCTGTTTCTGTGAAGTCATAAATGCTGTCTGTGTCGTCTTCTGATTCTTAGTCTTCTTGACCCTAAGTCAGGACTGAGTACGTGAACTCTCGACCCACGGGACTCCCGTCAGTTAGAGATACTCCGAGTGATGGGAGTAGATGTTTGACCCCCTCATGGTACCGGATGAATGTTTTTATTTACCGTGTCTTATAATACTCACAAGAGATTTGATTCTTAGAAGGGACCACCGAGTCTGTCATTTTCACAGACGGATGTTACGTCCTCTGGACCCAAGTTAGGGACCCAACCCTTCTAAGGGACCTCTTCCTTTACCGTGGGGTGAGGTCATGAGATAGGACCTTTTAGGGTACCTGCCTCTTCGGACCATCCGATGTTAGGTACCCCAGTGTTTCTCAGCCTGTGCTGACTCCTTGAAGTGAAAGGGAAAAGTGAAAGTACGTAACCTCTTCCTTTACCGTGGGGTGAGGTCACAAGAACGGACCTCTCAGGGTCTCTACCGCCTCGGACCACCCGACGGCAGATACCCCAGCGTGTCTCAGCCTGTGCTGACTTCACTGAATCGTCGTCGTCAGTCACAAGGAACATACGACGACGACGACGATTCAACGAAGTCAGCACAGGCTGAGACATGCTAGGGTATCTACCGTCGGGTGGTCCGAGGGGACAGGAACCCTGAGAGGTCCGTTTTTATGACCTCACCCAACGGTAAAGGAAGAGGTTGCGTTCTTTCACTTTCCACTTTCACTTCAGCGAGTCAACACAGACTGAGAAGTGCTGGGGAACCTGACGTCGGAGGAGGCAGGTACCCTAAAAGGTCCGTGCTCATGACCTCACCCCACGGTAACGGAAGAGGAACATATCCTATCAAGAAAAAGAAGGAATGTTGAAGGTCCTGTTAAAGTCGATATACCTTGATGACCCCTTACTCAGTAAGTCTTTTGACTGAAAAGATATGTCATTTTCCCACCGTTCTTACCAAATAAAGTAAATTAATAAAAGCCACCTTAGAGAGGTTTTATAAAGTTCCTGACTTCTTCTATGGAACTTCAAGGAAATTATACACTTGTTTTCCTAATACAACATAATGGAACTCTTACGTGTTTACCCTAGTTGTCCGTGTTTAATGTGTCTAGGTCTAATATTAGTGCTCATCATTGAAACTTTGTTCGTCACGATCGGTTGTTTCACCCGACGAAATACACCATTACTGAAGGATTGTAATTTTCATAAGTTCCTGTCTCGTCTTCTTCGGAGAATTACTTCCTTTCTCCCAAGGTTGTAACCCAACTTCCAATAAATTTATCGGTTATCTCTAAAGAAAATTCTAAGATATTGATACAACTAGGTTAGAGTTTTATTCTTGATCTTTCTTTCGAATCAGAGCTTTCGTAGAATCCTCGATCCGTTCGAAGTGTGCAAAAGAGACAGAAAAGGTTGGGTTTGAAGGTAGTCCAATAGACTTTTATTCCTCGAAAACTAAGATAGAAGGTTTCGTTTTCTCTCTGTGATTCGTCCCCTAATTACGTTAAAGATTATTCATCCCCTTTTTTTTTTTTGATCTCTCTCTTATTCCTCTTTGTACCTTTTATCTTGACTTTTAGTCCTGTCTTCAAAATTTTTTTTTACTTTCCTCTCTTTCTCTTCGAAGTCCCTATCCATATCAATGTCTCTTAGTCTTGGGGTACTTTTACCCCAGTTACGAGGGGACTAGGACGAGTATCCCTTTCGGGTGACATGAGTCAGAGACCTCCCCGTGTGTACCTCCGACGAAAGGGAGACCAAACGACAGAATGTTTGTGTCACTCATTAGACGGGGTAAGTCTTTGGTCCTAAGACAAAGGATCCTATGGGTCTATGTGTGCTCTACGGGAAAGTGTATTCTTTCCGGTGACTTTTACTTACAGAGGAGGGGTTGAGACTTTGCTTGTTCCCTGTACAACCTTGTACCTCCATCCTTTAGTTCCTGTGAGAATTTTCCGTTCTTCCGTGTCCATATCTTTCCTTCTTTTTCACCGTCTCCCTTTCCTCTTACCCTCCTACCCCCACCTCTCGTCAGCTCCTTGTGCACCTCCACTTTCGTTCTTTCCGTTACTCTTCTTTATTCTCGACCACCTCTTCGTCGGTAGTCTCTTTGTCCCTACTACTGCATCCTTTCCCCTCTTTTCATTTCGATTGCAGTTTCCCTCTTCGTCGGCCGGTACTCTGTACAGATCCGGGAGAAATGGCTCACGTCAGGAACCGACTTGGTTCGAGAGGGGTCCGGAGGTTTTGGGAAGGAAGAAGTCCGTTCCAGCCCGTGGACACCTGGACACGGGGGAACCGGGAACTTTGAAAGAAGAGAAAGTAGGTCACGTCCTCCCGAAAGTTGACTTGGAGACCGACTACGTGTAAACGGTGACCGAAAGAGGGTCATAAGTTTGGTAGGAACTCCCGTCCCTCGTGTTAGACCGAGGGGGTAGGGAGACAATCTTTGTTGTCGTTACCCGAGGTCTTCTATTGATTCCTTTTCCCGGGATAAGACTTGAGGGTGTTTCATCCTCACAGGGGTGGTGACGGTGACGGGAATGGTGTAGGATCTCCTTCGGAGAAAAAAGAGTGGACGGAGGGGAGACTCTAGGTCTTATGGAGTCGACCTCTGTGACAGAAGGAGTAGAGTTGTACAGGTTGTGGGTCGGGTCCCAGATCGTTCCTTTTGCACGAGTTATTTACGAGTTCCTTAACTTGACGTGACTCCTTTAGTTATTGGCACAATTTTGACTCTAGTTTACTTGCCTTTATGGTGTCTTTGGGATCTTCAATAGTTACGTCTCTAGTCTCGGTCAAACGATACGTTTGGGCACGGACAAACTCGTATGTCCTCTCGTGACCTTTAGACAGGAGTTCGTAAAATTTCAGATTACTGTTCGAAGGTTACATGACGATTCTGCGGAACGAGAGTTTGTCTGGGGTGTCCTGTCCTAGCCGGGCCGAGAGTCACCCTCAGTCTCTACCTCCTTCGGTCTCTCCTTCTGAGTTTTAAGTTTCTGGACAGAAAATCGTTTTGGGTTCAAGACTTCCAATGAGTCGAGTTGAGACTCGGAGTAGGTCTCCTCCGGATGCGCTCTCCGAGGTCCTTTAAACTTGGTATCCTTTTTGCAGGACCGGGAGCCAGATCGCCTTCCTCTGGGTGTCTTTACATGACTGATATTAAGTGGCGTCTCTCACAGCACTGTGTCCACAAATGTTTCGCGGTACTCTTGCCCTTTGAGACGCCACTGGTTATGTCTCGAATGGTAGACACTCGTGAAAGGTTATACAATAGAGTAATTTAGGAGGTTTTATGGGACTACAATGATAGGTGAGGTAAAGTGTCCCCTCCGTTGACTCCGAGTTTCTTTTAATTTAACGATTATTTTCCGTTCTGGTCTGTAATTTCAGTCAAGAGAACACTCTAGTTTCGGTTAGCAAAAGGGAGAGACGGTAATACGGCCGTCTTAGAAGACCCAGGGACCGTCGAGGTGACAAGGCATCAGGTCACGAAACGATTTTTATGGTTCCAGTGTCTCAAACCAGGGGTGTGTTCGGTCTCTTGAACCGAAGGAAGTCAGGTTCCGGTGTGTGACGATTGAGGGTGTCCGAACTGACGTAGTGACAGTCTTAGTCGTCCCATACTCCGAGGAACTCGGGATCCACCACTGGCGACGTCGTCCATTTGTTTGTGTGTCCTGCCCTGTCCACGAAGTGTTCCAGTCTCGCTCCGGGGACTCCTTCTCCTAAGGTCAAGGTTTAATTATTTGCGATTCGAGAGGTCGTAGGATTCTCCGTATCCACGTGCGAGAAGTCCTCGTCTCTGACACAAGAAGTGAAGAAAACAGTGGTAGTCGTGTCTTGGACCACCCCTCGAGACCTGTGTCTCCCCCAGAATTAATGACGAACTAGAGGTTCCGGCTCCTGTCAGTCACTCGACTGTTCGGGGACTGTCGTAGTCGTGTCTGTGACACGAGCTGTGCGATACTTACACGGTTTTGACAAAGGACTACTTACAGTCCCGAGTCGAGAAGGAGCTTGTAAAAGTGAACATCCGCAGTCGTCCATTCTTCTCTCACCTCCGACTATACTGGGACTCCCACACCAGACTGGAAGTGGGTCATCGTGTCGCGTCGTCTACTACCTTACTACGAGACCTGTTAATGTTGGTTTCCGGGGAAGGGTTCAGTAGTGGCCTTCTAAAGACGTTGGGACGGAAGGAACGCCGGTGTCCTAGACCCTAGACAGAGTCAGAGGACCAGTTAGGTTCAGGTCGTAAGAGAAACGTGTACGCATAAAGTGACATGGGAGGGACCACCGAGGTTCCCATTTCTCAGACGGACGTTACTCCCTCTGTACCCAAGACAGGGACCCATCTCTTTTAGGGGATCTATTCCCTTACCGTTGGGTGAGGTCATAAGAACGGACCTCTTAGGGTACCTTTTTCCTCGGACCTCCCGACCTCCCGATGTCAGGTATCCCAATGTTTCTCAGTCTGTGTTGACTCACTGACTATAGAAGTGCAAGTAAGAGGGTACCGGTTTTCACGGGGTTCACTTCACTTTCAACGAGTCAACACAGGTTGAGAAACACTGGGGTACCTGATATGTCAGGGACCTTAAGAGGTCCGGTCTTATGACCTCACCCATCGGAAAGGGAAGAGGTCACCTAGAAGGACTGGGTCCTTAGTTTGGTCCCAGAGGACATAACGTCCGTCTACTTTTACGGGGGTTTTGTGACACGTTTATTATGTGATTTTTACTGAGCGACGAAGAGACTTTAAGTTTAAATCCATCCGTAGAGTACATGGAGAGGTGAAGTCACCACCACACTTTACTGGTTCACACCTCGGAGGAAGAGGTCCAAACGGAGTAGGGATTTGTTTGTGAGTTCGAGAGAAGACTCTTCTTTGTGTTCACGGTCTCACAATCGTGGTCCGTCTCTTCAGTGAGGACTCGAGGTCTTTAGTGACCAAACCCGAGACTGGTATATTCAGGGTTCCCTCTTGGAGTAATCGTAAACTTTCGGTTCAACAAGTGCACATCCACTTTTCTGACTACTTATCATCGTTTTTCCTAAGCCATAAATAGGTCGGGCATAATTCCCCTCTGGTCCTCCTCCGGTAACCTCTTCCTTTACCGTTGGGTGAGGTCACAAGAACGGACCTCTTAGGGTCCCTACCCCCTCGGACCACCCGACGGTAGATACCCCAGCGTGTCTCAGCCTGTGCTGACTTCGCTGAATCGTCGTCGTGGTGGTGGTCCTCCTCCGGTCTTCCGTGTCTAAAGTTCAACCTAAGGTTGGGTCTCAACTCAGTCCTATAGTAAAGGAACCCTTGAGTTATCTTTACTCAACGAAACAAGTGAATTGTCACAAGGGACCCCCCAACCGAGGAAGGAGAGAAAAATGATAAAATGGAGGTTACCCCGTAGTTTCAGGTGGGATGGGAAAGAGAAGATGTAGAGAACCTAAATGGAAAATGAGAGGTCGGAGGGAGAACGGATCTGACTGAAAGAGTACGGTAGAGAGGGGACGGCGTTATTATTCTGGGTCTGAAGTCCCGGGTCTACTTTAGGACGGGTAGGAACCTTTTCCAGGTGGTAGTTTTCTCTGAACTTGATCCTAAGACTCTTTCAACTCGTGTAGGAGAGGTCAGTATGACCGACCAAAATTTATAGTCAAGAGAGTGAGTGTGGTCGACAGGCCGGAATTCGTTAATAGAGAGACTCGAAACCGAAGGAATAGACATTTTACCCCGGTCATGGAGAGATTCTTCCGACTAGAAATTTTCTCCAACGAACATCAAGAAGTGTGTCACGACTAAATGGTGCATCCCAAGGACCAACATTCGTTGTCTTTGTTTACAATCGAAAGAATTCGTTTGTTTAGGGTTTGTTCACATGACTCTTCTATAGTCCTGGAGTGTCTCAACTTCCTGATAACCTTCTAGTCCCACCCTTTTGTCTCTTCGTCTTTAGAAACACATCCACCGACTTATTACGAAGGGTTTCTGTTGGTCCAGAACTCTAGGTTGGTCAGGTAAGACTTCTAGTTGGGACCCTAAAGAAACCTTCCTTACTGTGATTTCGACTTTGAGGTCATGAAACCGGTGGAGTACGCTTCTCAACTGAGTAACCTTTTCTGAAACTACGACCCTCCCTAACCCCCGTCCTCCTCTTCCCCTGCTGTCTCCTACTCTACCGACCTACCGTAGTGACTGAGCCACCTGCACTTAGACTCACTTGAGACCCTCAACCACTACCTGTCCCTCCGGACCGCTCGACGTTAAGTACCCCAGCGTTTCTCAGTCTGTGCTGACTCGCTGACTTGACTTGACTTATGGACTTTCGACACTTACAATTATAATGGACTATACTGTTTTACCAAAACGTCTACACTAATTTCCTAAACTTCTACCCCTCTAATAAGACCTAATAGATTCATCTGGGATTTTCGTTAGTATTCACGGGAACTTTCCTCCCTCCGTGTCCTTCTGAACTGATCTTTCTTCCGTTATGCGACTCACTTCGGTCTACCTTTCTCCCGGATGGCCAGTTTCTCGTGTCCTTCACGTCAAGATCTTCGAGTCTTTCTGTTTCTTTACCTAAAAGAGGTCGAATACTACCCTGGTGTCAGGACGACTATGGTACTAAAACCGGGTCTACTACCCCGGTTAGGTACTAAAGTCTAGAGACTGGAGACCTTGATTCTAAAGACTGGAGACCTTATTCTTTTAATTACAAAAAAAATTCGGTGATTAAAACATCATTAAACAATGTTGTCGTTATCCTTTGATTACGTGACCCGTTTCTAGACTCTCAGGTCCTGTAAACTAAGGATCCGGTGACACCTATAAGGATCGTTATGTAATTATAGACGGTCACTTTTTATTACAGTATTTCAACGATCGAATTTTCGGTACACCTTTTTTCGTTCACCAACTCGAATTCAGTGTACAGGGGAATGTGAAATAGACCGACACGTCCCTGTCAGGAGGTGGTGTAAGTCCCACTCTTTCTTGGGATCTTTCTCATGTATGTTATTTTATAAGAGGGTTTTCCCTCTACTCCCTGGTACCCCCTTCGACCTATATCCTATTGATTTTTTTTAATATTACAGATGATGTCAGACGAGTATCTTACATAAATTATCCACCATGCCTCCTTCTTCTCTTCTTTAGACAAAAGAATGGATATTTTACTCTACCAGTCTATCTCTTGGGAGAACCTGGGAAGAACGAGATTTTGAGATACTTAGTTTCGGTGGGTGTTCCACTATATGGGGACGTCAAGTGTGGTTAGAGGGGAAAGAGACTGGTAGGTCTTCGGACGTGTTGTAAATTGTGAATTAACGTATGGTAAGAACGTAGAATCTTGTTTTCAGACTGGTACTTACTATTACTCGACCTAGGAATTTTAAGTCAAGTTTCGGTCGAGGAACTACCGTCCTTGACGGAAAGTACAACGGTAGATGATGGCAGGAATGGGATTGTTATACGTTCTCACCATGGGTTCTTTGTGGGATCTGAGTCCCTACTTCACTTTCACTTTCAGTGCGTCAACACCGGTTGAGAAACGCTGGGGTTCCTGAGATGTCAGGTACCTTAAGAGATCCGGTCTTATGACTTCATCCAACGGTAAAGGAAGAGGTCCCCTAGAAGGGTTGGGTCCCTAGCTTGGGTAACGTCCACCTAAGAAATGGTCGACTCGATGGTCCCTTCGGGTCTGAGTCCCTATTTACTAAGTCCCTACTTAAAAAGAAAAAAAAAAAAATTTAGTAAATAGTATCCAAAAAAACAAAAAAAAAAAAAAAAATTTGAGTCCCTATTTACTCATGTTTATGTAGGGGTAACCCTGTCTAACCGACCTGAACGGGTACCTCGACACTTACTCAGGTGTCTGTGAACATACACATTGACCTGTAGGTAAATTGGTGTACACGTGTATTACTACTAAATACTTTTAGATGACTTAATATGGGCTACGAACCGAGAGGTAATGAAAATTTATTTAATGACTCTCCACACTAAACTAGACCCTTAACTAAAGATTTGTAAAATAAAAAAGTTTTTGTTTTTCAGTTACATATAATTTAATGAGTGTATCTCTGTTCAGAGGGGAGAGGTTTTAAGTTGAACTAGTTTTATATAAACTCCCTCTTCTCACTCCAACCCTTTCTCTTTTGTCCACAGTCCGAGTCGGGTCAAGGGTCTGTGACGTTCGACAGAGAAGTAGGAGGGGTCGGGAATACGATCCTGGGGAACTAGGGTAAATCCGAATCGAGGTGGGGTCTCGGGTCTTGGGTAGATGTTAGATGACTGTACATAACTCACATATGACCGTAATGTTTCTTCCTGTCCTATTTCTACCACCAACAGAAGCACTTTGAATTACTTTCTCTATACATGATTTATTTAGTGTTAATACCCTTCCTTTCCTTTTTTCTGAAAGGACGCCTTTACCGTATACTCGAGTCTCCACTTCATACTCGTCCAGTCTCCTTCGTTACCCCCCTCTTGTGGGTCTATATCCTTTTCCGTGCACGTCTTCCGGATCCCCTTTTTCCTCTAACAATGTGAACTTTTCGGGTTTGTTCCCGACAATACCGACCTTGGATCTCCAGACCCCTTCTTACCTCTCACCTCTCCGACGTCTCTTCCCTTTTTTATAGTTTATTTCTTCTAAAATATGCCCGAAGGGTCGCCGAGTCACCGTTTCTTAGGTGGATGTTACGTCCTCTATACCCAAGTCAGGGACCCAACCCTTCTAGGGGACCTTCTACTTTGTCGTTGGGTGAGACCATAAGAACGGACCCTTTAGGGTACCTGTCTCCTCGGACCACCCCAGGTACCCCAGTGTTTCTCAGTCTGTGTTGAATCACTGATTTGGTGGTGGTTTGTTCTGAAAGATCCGATAATTTACAAACCTGGTTCGGACAGTCACGAGTTTTCAAGGTTCAAATGTAAACCACTACCCTGTAGTCCAATTGTGTGACGATGAGACTCGAGGTTTCTTAAACTAAATTGGCGACTAAGGAGTGGAAGAGGGGTCGGGGTCGATGACATTAACTCACAGATGGAACCAGAGACATGGACGTAATTACGGTGGAAGATCGGGGTCTCCGAAAGGACCACCGAGTCTATCATTTCTTAGGTGGACGTTACGTCCTGTGTGTCCAAGATAGGGACCCAGTCCTTCTTCGGGGTCTCCGGGAAGGGTCCGTCGTCGATGATACACAGAGGGAACATTGTTAGAGGGGTCTATTGTCTCTATAGGAATCTATAGGAGACAAGTACGGTTGACCTCTCCGGTCCGGGGAGAGGACGGGATCTCTCATATGTCTCTAATCAGATTCGTTTAATAGGTGACAGGACTCATCGTTGACCAAGTCCTTACCCACGCCCTCCCTTGAGTCCGGAAGTCACATCCCTTTTGTACGACACTCCGAAGTAGACTGGGTTCAAGAATCTTGTCTTAATTTTCGCATTTGTCGTTACTCAAAGTTTAGAAAAAACGGTGTCGGATGTCAGCCTTTATGTAAAATGTAGTGTTCGGTCCTCCGTATATGTAATATATTAACATATTACGAAGTATTTTATTATGAATAGGAAAGATACACATTATGTGAGTATAAAAGAGAAGGTAAGAAGGAAAGAGGGAAAACAAATTACGACCAATGTTAGTTGATGGAACGAAAGTACTTTGCGATTTATCCCAAACCGGGTGTCAAACTTTTTAGGTCTACATCTGTGGTCGGTTATGTGTGCGAGGAAGAGAGATTCCTCTCCTGTTCCACCTGGTTGCACTCGACGGCGAAATTACGGAAGTAAGAACCACAAAAGGGTCTTGTTACTTTGTCACACGGAACTTTCCGAATCACGAAAGATTCTTGACGTCTGTGTCGTAAGATCTTCTTTGGAACGAGGAAGGCTACCAGGGACTTCATCGTGCTCGTAGAACGACAGGGGTCCTTACCGTCAGTATTTCTCGAGTGTATGTATACGATTGGTATTTTAGTAGAACTCCGTCGGTAAAAAAAAAAAAAATTTAAACCAACAAGTAAGCCCAACAAAAAATGAATCCAGTCTCACCTCGTACCTAAAAGAAGATTCAGACGTCTATTATTTAGTATGGGATTTCGGGATTGTAAAGAATCCTCTTACCCTTCTTCTCGTTCCAGTTCATCGAAGAATCGTCATCTCTTCCTCCTTGTTCATCGAGGTCGTCCCTTGTTCATCAAGACATAAATTATTTTTCTTCTGTTGGGAAAGACCTAAAATTTTATCCTAAAGATTAATTCAAAGTATTCTTAGAATCATCTATACCTTCTCAGGCTTTTATACTGAAGACTACTTGTTATTTTAGTATCGGATTTTTAGGAGAAAGGAAAGGGTGGTTTATTTCAAGTTACTAGTTTGGTACAGTGTGGTTCCTCTGCTACCACATAACTGTAAACTCTAGTCTACAGAGTCCTTCATACGAAATCCTAGTCCAGTCAAGTCAGTGAGTCAGTACAGACTGAGAAACGTGAGGGTCCCTGACGTCGTGCGATCCGGAGGGACAGGTAGTGGTCGAGGGTTTCGAAGGAGTTTGAGTACAGGTAGTTTAACGACTACGGTAGGTCGGTAGAGTAGGAGACAGCAGGGGAAGAGAAGGACGGAAATGAGGAAGGGTCGTAGTCCCAGAAAAAATTACTCAGTCAAGAAGTGTAGTCCACCAGTTTATGACCTCGAAGTCGAAGTCGTTGTCAGGAAGGTTACTTGTAAGTCCTGAATAAAGGAAATCCTGACTGACCAACCTAGAGGGACGCCAAGTTCCCTGAGAGTTTTCAGAAGAGGTTGTGGTGTTAAGTTTTCGTAGTTAAGAAGTCATGAATCGGAATACTGATGACCTTTTTGGTGTCGAAACTGATACATCTGGAGACAGTCGTTTCGTTACAGAGACGAAAAATTATACGATAGATCCAAACAGTATCGAAAAGAAGGTTCCTCGTTCGCAGAAAATTAAAGTACCGATGTCAGTGGTAGATGTCACTAAAACCTCGGGTTCTTTTATTTCAGACAGTGACAAAGGTAGAAAAGGGATAGATAAACGGTACTTCACTACTCTGGTCTACGGTACTAGAATCAAAAGACTTACGACTCAAAATTCGGTCGAAAAAGTGAGTAGAGAAAGTGAAAATAGTTTTTCGAGAAATCAAGGAGAATCGAAAGACGATATTCCCACCATAGTAGAAGTATAGACTCCAATAACTATAAAAGGACAGTTAGGACTAAAGTCGAACTCGAGGTAGGTCGGGTCGTAAAGAGTACTACATGAGACGTATATTCAATTTATTCGTCCCACTGTTATATGTCGGAACTACCTAAGGAAGGGGTTAAACCTTGGTCAGGTAACAAGGTACAGACCAAAATTTACAACGAAGAACTGGACGTATATCTAAAGAGACCTCCGTCCATTACACCAGACCATAAGGGTAGAGAAATTCTTAACAGGTGTCAAGCGACACTAGGTGTGTCAGTTTTCGTGACCAGTATCGTTTATGGGATAAGGTTGTTACGTTCTTTACTGGGAGTACCAGTAGTGGTCTACCGGTTATGGTTTTAGTCTGACTAATATAAGAAAAAAAAAAAAAGAAAACTATTTATAATAAAATAAATAAAAAAAAATTAAAATTATAAATTTAAATAATAAAAATAAAAAAAAATAAAAAATAAAAAATAAAAAAAAAATTTAAAATTTTAGTAATTAAGAATGTACGCAAGGGTTTGTACTTGGGGGGAGGGTGGAGGGAGGGGTGTTGTAGAGAGACCCAGTAGGGGTACGTGGTCGGGGTTCGTTCGACGTGGGATGCAGTCTGTACCTGACCGCTAAGTTAAGAATGTACTGTCATATGTACAATCTTAAGGGTAAGAGGGTTTAGTAGGGTGGGAGAGGGAGAGGGAGACTCAGGTTTTCAGGCAATATGTGTAGACACAGAAAAAAGGACAGAACGTATGTCCCAGCAGTAACGGTAGAAGGATTTAAGGTATATATACACAATCATATGACATAACCACAAAAAGAAAGACCGAATGAAGTGAGACATATTAACCGAGGTCAAAGTAGGTAGAGTAGTCTTGACTAAGTTTACTTAAGAAAAATTGCCGACTCATTATGAGGTAACACATATACATGGTGTCGAAAGAATAGGTAAGTAGACGACTACCTGTAGATCCAACAAAGGTACAGGACCGATAATATTTGTCACGACGCTACTTGTAACCCCATGTACACAGAGAAAGTTAAGACCAAAGGAGCCACACATACGGGTCGTCACCCTAACGACCCAGTATTCCATCAAGATAAACGTTAAAAAATTCCTTAGAGGTGTGACAAGAGGTATCACCGACATGATCAAACGTAAGGGTGGTTGTCACATCCTCCCAAGGGAAAAGAGGTGTGGGAGAGGTCGTAAATAACGAACGTCTAAAAACCTAGCGTCGGTAAGACTGACCACACTTCACCATGGAGTAACACCAAAACTAAACGTAAAGAGATTATTACTCACTACAACTCGTAGAAAAG
This sequence comes from Capra ibex, assembly GCA_006410555.1. Taxonomy (NCBI): domain Eukaryota; kingdom Metazoa; phylum Chordata; class Mammalia; order Artiodactyla; family Bovidae; genus Capra; species Capra ibex. The sequence goes on along the minus strand of SJYO01010634.1, from coordinate 1,628,599 downwards.
TACACAAACAATCGGTAGGCATACAGAAGAAACCTCTTTACAGATAAATCAAGAAACCGGGTAAAAAACTAACCCAGCAAATAAAAAGACCTTAACTCGACGTCTTCAACGAACATATAAAAACTCTAATCAACAAACAGTCAACAAAGTCAACGATAATAAAAGAGGGTAAGTCTTCCGACAGAAAAGTGGAACGAATATAAGAAACGTCGGTTTCTACCTCTTCGAGATATGTCAGTCGTTTTTGTTTTGATCCGCGAGGATCAGATACCTAGTCTAGTACTTAAGGAATAACGTTTTAAGTCTGAATTTAACTTCTTTCATCCCTTTTGGTGGCCTAATAATTCTATATTGGATTTGGTTTAGGACACAATAATATGTTACCTTCACTGTTTATCTAAGTTCCCTAATCTAGACTGTCTCTCTCACGGACCTCTTGATGTCAGTCTCCAAGTATTATAACATGTCCTCCACCACTAATTTTGAGAGGGGTTCTTTTTCTTTAAGTTTCTCCGTTTTACCAACAGACTCCTCCGGAATTTTTATCGACTCTTTTCTTCTCTTCGTTCTCCGTTACCTTTTTTTCTATATAGGCAGATTTACGTCATAAGGTTTCTTCTCGTGCCTCTCTGTTCTTTCGGAAAGATTCATTAGTTACGTTTCTTTGTCTCCTTTTGTTATCTGACCCTTTCTGGTCTCTAGGGAAGTTCTTTTAATCTCTATGGTTCCCTTGTAAAGTACGTTTCTACCCGTGGTATTTCCTGTCTTTGTCATACCTGGATTGTCTTCGTCTTCTATAATTCTTCTCGTTCTTAAGTGTCTTGATATGTTTTTTCTAGAATTACTGGGTCTGATGTAACGTCCTACGACTCGTTGTAAGGACCGGAGATGGGTGATCTATTAACATCGTAGGGGATGAGATAGGGGAGAGGAGTTCAATACTGTTTATGCTTACAGAGATTTATAGTCGTTTACAGAAGACTTCCGTGGGGATGGAGTCATCCCATCAACTCTTGGTCGTAGTATTCTCTTTGAGAGTCGATTCGTTATCGGACCGGTTTCTGTTACGTACACGAAGTGTCGATTAGAGGTAGGTGAGACCCTCTTCGTGTGTGTCGGGGAGAGTCCGTCTTTACTTGTCAGAGGGTCCTACTGGAAATCGGTGACAGTACTAAAACTCCCTGGAGGTCGTCACTCCTTTTAAGGGAAGACGAAAGAAGAATTTTGTAGAAGTCACGAATCAACGAGTCAGTACAGACTGAGAAACTTTGGGGTACCTGACGTCGGGTGGTCCGAGGAGACAGGTACCCCTAAGAGGTCCGTTCTTATGACCTCACCCAACGGTACGGGAGGAGGTCCTCTAGAAGGGTTGGTCCCTAATTTGGGTGCAGAGGGCGTGACGTCCACCTAAGAAATGACAGACTCGGTGGTCCCTTCGGGTTTTTGTAGAGACTCCACTACATATTTTGAATGGGGGACACCACAGAGGTTTCCTTCGGAATTAGGTTTTCTCTTTAAAGGGGTTTACTACGTTCTACTTCTTGTGTCATTACATGTTTCCTCTCAAAATAAAGGAATTGGAATGTCATCACCTTTGTTTCTAGTTCAAAGATGGTTGCCAGGGTCCAAAGAAAGAGAAAACATTCTTTCAGGGACTAAAATTGAGTCTGTGTCGTTCCTCTATACGGTTCACTATCCGTCGTTGAGATACTAACAGTAAATCCTGATCCACTACTGTTACTACTATTTTCTTTTGACGGAGTCAAGACAAAGTATCGGATGTGTCAGGACGAGGTATCGTTATGGTAATACAGGATACAATATTCACACTCTTAATTCCGAGTGTCTCTCTTTGACCGATCGGGTTCCAGTGATTCCATCATAACACTTACCAGTTTAACTCTGAGTTTGGGTCTTTAAATCTAAGGTTTAAACCTCTCGAAAGTCATCGATGTTTTTTATTCCCGATTAGTGATCTTTATCTAGGGTTTCCGTGTATATAAACTGTTTACAGAAGAGAACCTACTGGTGTCTCGACGGAGAGACGTCTCGGAATACCACAGGACACTAACGTGGTAGTATACTTACAATGGTTTTGACACGAAGTCTCTCGACCGTTTCCTCCTCTTAACGACCTCTCCCTTTAGGGTGTAATATTCTTGGGTGATTGTATTTATGTACAAGAAACTCAACAAACCGATCATCACCACTCCCTAAAGACACCTATATGGTGGATGTGTGAAAGAGAGTGGTCCAGAGGGCATCCTGGCCCTTATTCGTAGACACTCTACCAATCGGTCTCTCTCTCGGGTCGACTCCTTGTCTTGGCTCGAGTAATAGGTGTGTCCCCGGTTCGGAGATTACAACCGGAGTCGTCTTCTTACGTGATCGTTTGAGGTCACGGCCCAATCTCTGCGGTCGACATTTCAGGTCGTGACAGGCATGTCTCACCGACGGACACCAGAATTACGGAAGGGAAGTTGTGGTAGCGAGACATGGACAGTAACAAAAGTCTTTGTCGTTACAAGAATACACTGAAACGACCAGCCGACTGTCCCTGTCCCTTCGATGACTCTACAAATCTGAGTCCCGGTCTCAAACCTACTTGAGAAGACTTCGTCGACACTTTATTTTATATTCTGTATCTTGTTTTCCGACAGGAGTAGGCACAAACGAGGGTGTCTTGTTTCGACCGAGGTCACTCTCTCTTCTTTCAACTAAGGTGACTACATTCTCCTTCCTCCTTAAGATAACCTCTGCCGTGGGACAAGAACGGCAAGGACTCAGGGTTGAGAAAGATTACGAAGACGTCGCACCACCAGGACACTCTATGAAAAAAAACTTCTCAGAGAGGAACGAATGTCGTCAGGTTCAAACTAAAGACAGTGAGTGTTACTGGGTGGGTGGATAAGACAGGTCTAAGTATGGTAGACCTATTCTTTGGTTTCACTTCTTGAACTATATTGACCGTACCACTCTGTTCTCGGTTCGGTAGATATCCTCTTTGTTCCTTTTTGAGTCTTTGTATAGGGACCGTACTCCAAGTTATATCGTTACGTGTCAACGAAAGAACTTACAGTGTCAACGAAAAAACTTACAGTGGAATCGTCCACCGAATTAGGGATTCTATGGCTTTGAGACGAGAGAGGGGTCGAAACTTTTCTGACTTTTTAATAAGTGTAAGTACTAGGACCTTTCTGAGTCTTCGGAGAAGAGTTCTGTAGTTTGCAACTACTCATGTCCAATTGGGGTCCATCTCCCGACCGACTTCCTAGGAAGTTTCATCCTCCTTTTCGTTTCGGATTCATTATTTTGAGATGAAAGAGTATCTCACAACCCCATTCCTCGAAAAAAAAAAAAACAAAAAACCTACAGGTCCTTCATAAACCGACTTTCTTAGACTTAAATATTTTATAAGAGTTTAGTTACTGAGAAAGTCTGTTTCGTACCTAGGTATTTAAAATCCTTTTTATATATATAAACAGGTAACAAGGTGAAAAGATCAAGACGGATGTTACCCATTCTCTGCTGAAACATACTGTCCGTGTCCGAAAGACAGAAGATCCTACTGTTCATAATTTTTTTTATGGATCTATTAAAGGACATGAACGTACCTTCTGTTTGGATGTTAATATCACGTACTACTTCTCCGTCGGTATTTCAATAAGATTTTATAGTTGACAGACATCTCGTGGTTTACTTGATTCGATAAACAGTCTCCTTTGTTTTACGAAAAATGAAAAATCTTAGTAATTTGGTTTTAAGTAAGGTCATGAAGACTCAGTATAGTGTAGGGTATGGTGGATAAACCTTATGTTATTTTATGTTCGTTAAAATTATTAATTTTTCTTCACACGAATATATGTCCTTGAGAAAATTAACAATGGGTTTAGATAAACTATCCCATACATTTGTGTTTGTTATATTCACCAAAATTAACGTGAAAGTAACACTTATTTATTTTACGACTCAACAATCTCCTTAATTCTCCAACGAGAGGATCGACTTCTTGATTCACCGTACCCGTAAAAGAGTCTTTCCTTAAATTTTCTCGTGGAAAAAGATAAATATTCCTTGTCACCTCACACAAGTAATTATTACCTCAGATCTGCTTCCTTGACGACGGGGGACATGTTCACGACTGTAGGTCCCAGGTTTAAATTGAGCTACCGTTACGAGAAAGAAAAGTCGAGACTTCAATAAAAATGGAACGGTCGATACGTTTAATCGAGTACCGGCGGTTCGTACTTTCTTTGGTCCGACTCTGACCAATTATAAAATACTTTTTACTTTTATGACATTTAGTGGTAAGGACCGTGACTCCAAGTGTGGGAGACAGTGACTGGAATACTTCTGTCTGGGTACTTTTTAAAGACACGATGAGATCGTTGATTTTACCGTTCCTCACTCTGTTAAATGTCTTCTTCTTTGTCTTACAAATTACTAATATCCTTTTGCAAGGTACCGTAATCTCAGTTTAAGGTTAATTTTGTTGTACTATCGGACAAGATGGATAGTTTGACGGTGGTGAAAGTCTTTCTGTCATTTAACCGAGTTGGTGAAACTTTTCGAGCACTTGCTACGTATGTCTTCCTGTAGTTGCTACAAGAGAGAAACTAGGTCACCAAAATCCTTTAATAAAGTTCATGTACGAGGTTTGACTCCCTTTTTAAAATGGATATTATAAGTAACTTCGTGAAAAATACTATTATTTTATAAATTTTTAGTGGGTGTTAATTTATTTTTAAAATTTTTAATTAATCTTTTGAATTTTTACCAGTTTTCTTCACTTGTCTGTGAAGTGGTTTACCTCTACACCTACCTTTTATTCGGGCTCTTTTCTACGTGATCCCTTTACGGTTAATTTTGGTGTTATCAATAACGATGTGTGGGTAATCTTCCGATTTTATCTCGTTTTGTTTTGTTATTTTTCGGACTGTCATCGTTTTCGACCATTCTTACACCTCGTTGACCTTGAGAACATATGACGAAACCCTGATATCGACAAGACATTTTTTCAAACCGTTGACGAATCTCTATTTATATGTGAACGATATATTGGGTCGTTACTTGTCGATGAATAGTGTCAGTCTAAGTATTGACGGGTTTGACCTTTGTAATGTTTACAGGGAGTTAACCATTTATTTGTTTAACACTATATAAGAATGTTAACTTGTCATCCGCTTATTATTTTTCCTTATTTGAGTCGTATAGGTTGTTGCACCTATTTAGAGTTTTAATAATACGATTTATATTCTTGGTTCTCACTTTCCGTTGTATTATAAAAAACCTTTCCGTTTTGATATTCCTGTGTTGTCTCGTCATTAACAATACTCGACCCCTACCCCTCTCTCCTAACTGATATTTGTCCGAATTCCCTTTAAAACCTCTTTTTGTTTATAAGATATAGAACTAACACCACCACCAATCGACTGGTGTATGTAAACAGTTTTGTGTGTCTTGACAGGTGGATTTTTCCTACCTAAAATGATATACATTTAATATGGAGTCATTTGGACTGAAGATTTGTAGAGTCTAAGAAATGACCGAAAAAAAAATTTAACACCATTTTGTATGGTGTTTAGGATTTTCTCCTACAATTTCACGACGTAAGTTATATGGTCGTTTAAATCTCTAGAGTCGTCACCGGTGTCCTGACCTTTTCCAGTCACAAGTAAGGTTAGAGTTTCTTCCGTTACGGTTTCTTACAAGATTGATGACATGTTAACGTGAGTAAGGTGTACGATCGTTTCATTACGAGTTTTAGGAAGTTCGATGCGAAGTTGTCGTGTACTTGGTTCTTGAAGGTCTACATGGTCGACCTAAATCTTTTCCGTCTCTTTGGTCTCTAGTTTAACGGTTGTAGGTGACCTAGTATCTTTTTCGTTCTATTAAGGTCTTTTTGTAGATGAAGACGAAGTGACTGATACGATTTCGGAAACTGACACACCTAGTGTTGTTTGACCTTTTAAGATTCTCTGCCCTTATGGTCTGGTGGCATGGACTGAGGACTCTTTGGACATACGTCCTGTTTTTCGTTGTCGATCTTGGTTTATACCTTATTATCTGACCAAGGTTTAACCCTTTCCCCATATAATTCCGTCATATAACAGTAGGGCGAATAAATTGAATATGCGTCTCATATAGTACATTTTACGGTCCGACCTACTTCGAGTTCGACCTTAGTTCTAACGGTCGTCTTTATAGTTACTGGAGTCTTTACGTCTACTGTGGTGGGAATACCGTCTTTCACTTCTCCTTAATTTCTCGGAGAACTACTTCCATTTTCTCCTCTCACTTTTTCGACTGAATTTTGAGTTCTAAGTTTTATAATTCTAGTACCGTAGACAAGGGTAGTGAAGCACCGTTTATCTACCCCTTTTCTACCTTCGTCACTGTCTGAAATAAAATAACCCGAGTTTTTAATGACGTCTACTTTAATTTTCTACGAACGAGGACTCTTCTTTACGATACTGGTTGGATCTGTCGTCTCTGTAATGAAACGGTTGTTTCCAGGTAGATCAGTTTCGACACAAAAAAGGTCATCAGTACATGTTGACACTCTCAACCTGGTAATTCTTCCGACTCATGGTTTCTTAATTACGAAAATTTTAACATCACGACCTTTTCTGAGATCTCTCAGGGGACCTGTCGTTCCTCTAGGTTGGTCAGTTAGGATTTCCTTTAGTTGGGACTTATAAGTGACCTTTCTGACTGCGCCTTCGGGGTTATGAAACCGGTGGACTACACTTCTTGACTGAGTAATCTTTTCTGGGACTGCGACCCTTTCTGACTTCCTGTTGTCTCCTACTCTACCAACCTACCGCAGTGATTGAGCTACCTGTACTCAAACTCGTTTGAGGTCCTCTGTCGCTTCCTACCCCTTCGGACCGTATGCCGTCAGGTACACCAGTGACTCTCAGCCTGTGTTACTTCATTCACTTGTTGTTTTGTATGTATTACACTTTAAATGGTAGAATTGGTAAAAATTCACGTGTTAAGACACGGTTGTTCATGTAAGTGTGACGACACGTTGGTAGTCGTGGTGGGTGGGAGTATTGAGAAAAGTATTTGGACTTTGACCCGGGTAATCTGTGGTTCAGGGGTCAGGGAGAAAGGGAGTTGGGGACGATGGTGTTAAGAATAAAGATAAAGACGTTTTAACTGATGAGATCTATGGAGTTTATTCACTTTAGTGTTAAACAGGAAAACACGGACCGAATAAAGTAAGTCGTGTTACAGAAGTTCCAAACAGACAAAACACCGTACATAATCCTAAAGGAAAGAAAAATTCCGACTTATTATAAGGTAACATCCAGATACGGTGTAAAACAAATAGGTAAGTAGACAGTCACCTGTGAACCTAACGAAGGTGACAAACCGTTAATATTTATTACGACGATACTTGTAACCCCATCTTTATGGACAATTCAAGGAAGAAGGTTAATAACACCCATATATGGGTATTCACCTTGACGACTTATTATTTCATTACAATACGAATCAAAAACTCCTTGGTGGTATGGTAAAAGGTATCAACTCATATCAAGTGAGTTACTTTATCGTCTGAAATTTTACGATAAAGATTGTCTTTGTCTGAGTGTCTTAAACGCTTGTTTGAATTCTAAAGACCTTCCTTTCTTGTCAATCCCTCAAACTCTGCCCCTGTACATGTATGACTATATAAATTTTACCTGTTGGTTATTCCTGGATGACATGTAGTGTCCCTCGAGACGAGTTACGATACGCCGTCGGACCTACCCTCCCCTCAAACCCCCTCCTGTCTATGTACATATTCTTACCAACTCAGGGAAGTGACAAGTGGACTTTGATAGTGTTTGTAACAATTAGTCGATTTGGGATTATGTTTTTATTTTCAAAAATTTTTCTTACCTCTTTTGATCATCTCTATAATAGGAGTTTAGCTAACTGACCACCACCATAAGTCATCGATTCAGTACAGGTTGTGAAACATTAGCATACCAGACATCGGATGGTCCGAGGAGACAGGTGTCTTAAAGGGTCCGTTCTTATGACCTCACCCAACGGTAAAAGAAGAGGTCCCCTAGAAGGACCTCCTAACTTAGCCGTCCTCCTAAGAAATGGTGACTCGGTGGTCCCTTCGGGTTCTCTAAGTAAAGACAAAGTTCCCGAAACGACCAGGAAACCAAACCCTGAGAGAAGTCAGACGTCAAAGTACACTGGCGAAAGAAAAGTAGTAAGTCCACAGTTGAGTTCCCAGTGGAGAAAACAGAAAGAGATCTATAACAGAAGATCACTAAGGACATCGAAACAGAGGTAATCATAGAAAGAAAGAGAGATAGGAGCGACGGTTACACGAGTAGTAAAGGGGGTAGTGCTGTGTCACCAGAGAGACGGAAGGATAGGGAAGAGGGTGTTACAATAGAGGTCTGGTGGCGATCTTACTAGAAAGATTTTGAGTTCAGATTATCCGTAGAAGGGGAAAATTTAGGAGGTTATGGAGGTGTACCTGAAAGTTTATAGTGGTACTACATTTCGAATCGGACGAGGGTGTGGAGGGGGTACGGTAGGAGGTTAGTGGACTTGATTAATACCAAAGATGTCCACAAGTCCACGAGTGTGCAGTCACGGAGACACACATGAAACGGAATAGACTTATATTGGACGAGGAGGTTTTGTAAAGGGAGTTGTGAAACAAATCGTACTTGAAGGAAATCCGGCAGAAGGGTTTAGTGGAAAAGGGGGTAGAAGAGAGATTATTAAGTAGTAAGAATAGACAGAAGGGATAACCTGGCTCAAGAGATTCCCGTTCCGGATTCCCTTGTAACAAGGGTATTTCAAGAGATTCTCGTTCCGGATTCCCTTGTAACAAGGGTATGTTATGCCTTATTTCATACAGTCAGAGAAACCCGACGAAACTGCATTATGGTGTCTGACCCACCGAGATTCTTGTCTTTAAATAAAAAGAGTCAAGACGTCCGACCCTTCAGGTTCTAGTTCCACCGTCAATTAAACCATAGGTCACTTTGTACGAAGGAGCAAATATCTGACGGTAGAAGACACGACACAGGGGTGTACCTCCTTCCCCTGTTCTTTCGAAAGACCCCGGAGAATTATCCTATGATTAGGGTAATCGATTAATGGAGGTTTCCGGGTGAAGGTTTGTAGTAGTGGAAACTTTAATCCGAAGTCATATACTTAACCCCACCCCCCCCCCTTACTTGCAAGTCAGATACCGTGCCGCGAACCGTATGTCATTCAAGAGGTGTCCCCGGAAGGGTCTACTGAGTCACCATTTCTTAGACGCACGGTCACGCCCTCTGTGTCCTCTATGCCTAGGGACCCGGTCCTTCTAGGGAACCTCCTCCCTTGACGTTGGGTGAGGGCATAAGAAGGGACCTTTTAAAGTACCTGTCTCCTCGGACCGCCCGCTGTCGGGTACCTCAACGCTTCTCAGTCTGTGCTGCATCGTTGACTCGTGTTCAAGAGGTACTTCCATACAGCATCCCTTCTCTTAGTCTAGTTGGAGTCCGACCTTTTCTAGAACCTTTTGTAGTCCGGGTTTGAGATTCGGTGATATATACAAGGACCCGATCCTAGTGGGGTCGGAGACAAACCTGGGACTGTCTCTTCCCGTCGTTACTAGAAGGTTCCGTCGGGTAGGGACAGGAACTCGAATACGTTTCCTTGGGGGAGAATAACCTCGACGTTCTGGCAGGAAGTTCACAAGTTTCTATTCGTGAGGACCTTAATTAGAGAAGAGGTTCGATTGTGGGAATAAAGAAGAGAGTACAGGGACATTGAAAAAAACTTCCGATTTGGGATCAATAAGACCTGTTAAAATGGCCTTGGTGAGTAAAAAACGGTGAAATTTCCCTCACGCGTAAAGTTTTTGGTCCTGACTCCCATTTTCACCCTGGTCAGACTTGGAACAAACCCTGGAATTTAAGACCAATGTCGTCCGGGATCAATCGAGGCGTCGGAGGAGAGGACTCTGACCCCTCGGTTCCCACCAAGAACTTATCCCTCTGGTACACTCGTTTCGATCAGAAACCTTCCCAACACATCGTCCTGAACTCTCTCGTCGGACTCACTCGTCCCTACAGACCCGTCCCCTCGTTCCCCCTCGAGATGGAGGGATGGTGCCCTCCATGTCTCCGAGACTGAAACCACTGTCATTGGTCCCACTTTTCCTTCAAGGATTAGAGGTAGAAGGGTCTTATGAGTCACACGGCTGTTCTACGCAGACAAGGTGTATCAACAGTCCTTTTCCTGACAATTTTACGGGTCTTGACAGTTTTTCTTACCTCCGTCGGTGACGTACCGGTTCCCACTGGGGTCCTTCTAATCTCCACGACCACAGTGGAAGGTCTCCCCTTTTGCTCCCGAGATGTCTTTTTATTCCTCCACGAGAACCCGGTTTATGTCTCCGAGGGGTCGGTATAGAGAGTTGACTGGGGTGGTGTGAACGGTAGGCGAGAGAGTTGTTGGTGTAGTAACCTCCTCGGACATACTGTAGTAGTTTCTTTCGGGACGACTTCCGTCTACCCGACCTAAAGTCGTTGGTCCCAGTGTTGGTCCCTCCTCTCACCACCCTTACGGTTAGGGTTAAGGGGCACTCGACTGGGGTGTGTGGGGGTTCGGGAGCGGTCTCGGCGACGAGGGTCTCGACTTCTCCCCGCGGGTGTCGAGGGTTGGAATACAGTACGCTCCGAAAATGAATGACTAGAGTGGTAGAGACTCTATAAATTTTCTTGTCGGTACCCCCACCCCCACCGTCCTGACTTTTGACACACACTTGACACTCTTTCCGACACTTACTCGTTTAATAGAGACGAAGAGGGAGGTTTGAGAGTAAAATGTGGAGAACCATCGCCGTCACTACGACGTCCGTAAGACCAGAGGTAGGATCGTTAATCTCCGGACTCGAACAGACCTGACCTTCGAAGTCGTAGAACAAAGGAGTTATACTACTGGTGTCTCGGAGGGGTGGGGTGGGGTGGGACTGAAGACGGGTGGTCGAGGTGTCACACCGGACCCCAGTACGTGGGAGGTTCGTATACAGAATGCCCTTTACCTAGACTTGAAGTTCCACTGAGGAGAAACCTCCTCTTCCAGGACTATGATAATATTCTTCTTCACGTAAGTTTTCTGGTCACGGGTGTTCCAAAGAGACCCCTACTCGGTAGGTTCCCTCTGTTTGGCAGGTGAGGTGGGTGTGAGTGGGGAAGAGACAGGGAAGACCGTCAAGTTTAGACGACACTAACACCTCTTTCGGACTGAAAAAAAAAAAAAAAAAACCGAAGGATAAATATAAGGACAAATCTCCACCGATAATGTCCCCGTACTCCTTTGTTCTTAGAGAAGGTCTCTATAACACCTTTCTTTTACCTCTTCTTAAGTGACAGAACCCTTAAATCGCAAGTTGCATTTGACCCGTACTTCCATGTGATGTGGGGAAGACGGGATCTGTCTACTCCCCACAACTACGGTGGGACGTTCTGTAGGTTATTCTTCTACGGGTCCTTGTGAGATCATGTAGGTGTAAACTTCGTCTTTTAGGTAGGACGTGAACTGAGGCCGTCGCGGGAAGTAAGTACTGTCGTCGACCTCCGAGTTCGTGAGGATACGGTCAACGAGTAGATCCGGGTACAAAGGTTGTGAGAGTCTTGTAGAGGTAGGAAAAACTGTTCTAAATTTCTATTCTACCAACCTCGAAAAGAAAGATTATAAATAAACAAACTGACGTAGTCTAGAAGCAACACCGTGAGTCCTAGAAACGCCGTAGTGTGCCCCAGAACGGAACACTGTATTCCTAAGAAATCAACATCGTGTGTCCGAGACCTCAACGTTGAGTACCCAAATCAACGAGTACCCTAGAACCAAGGGGTTGGTCCCTTTCTTAGACACAGGGGATGTAACCTTCGTAAAAGAATTGGTGACCTGGTTTTCCCCAAAGACTACTTGAGGAAAGACCCTAAGGAGTAGTGTTTCGAATTCTTTTCAACGTACAGGGTCGTCCTCGGTGTCTAAGGTTCCTTTTCTTAAGGGGGAAGTAAGGAAACAAGTAAGGAAGGGCGTACTTACACGTGACTGTAAGGTACACATGGTTCGTGGTCACACTCCTCGGTCCTACGTTACCGTTCGTTCTACGAGTACTCGAATCTCGAATGTTAGATCGCTTCACGTAGAAGATTTTCGATTCTGGTCCCTATCTTGTGTCGTCGAGGACCGAGACGACCCTACAACCGTGGTCCATTCGGGTAAGCAAACACGGAGTCAAAAAGGTTACTCTTTTAATCCGACGACTAGGATATCCCCTTTTTTTCGACCTACGAAAGAGATACGTCGGAAGGAAGAGTACTCTTGTGGTCTTCTTTGACGTTCCCCATTGGTCTACTGGGACCCCTCCCACTTTCCTTTTTTTTTTATTTACTTTTAGATGTGTATGTCTAAGAGGAAGGTCCTAGTTACTCTAAGCGAAGAAACTCCTGAAGACGACCAATCCCTGTCCGTCTTGGAAATGAGACCTACTCTCTTAAGGAGTTCCTATGGAAAAAAGGAGGAACTCAGACGTTGGGGTAAGGAATGTGGAGTTCGGTTTAATCACCCCTTCTACCGAACGCCCATGGAGAAAGACCCAGACCACTGATTGTAAGTTGGTATGAAGGTATTAGAATATTCATATATTGAATTTTTTCCTATCCTGTTTAAAACAATTCTCTTTGCACTTTGGGTCTACCCTCTACTATATTCCCTCTTCGGGATTGGTAAAATTTATTATTATTGAGGTTACAGACCTTAAAACTTAAAATTCTTCGTATTTGTAAGAGGTTATGTTCATAATGTTTTAGGGATCTTTATAAGACGGATCCTAATAGCAGGGGTAAAATTCCTACTCCTCTGGTTCGAGTTCTTCCGACTCACGAGACGACAATATCGGTATCTATTTTTCGTGATCGCTCTCACTTGAACTTGGGTCAGGGGTCGAGGGTTCAAGTTACAAGTAAGTCTGAGTCGTGTCTTTCTTGTAGGTTTGACGAACACTCTTTGACTCCTATTTTTGTCTCCGGAATCTTTGGGTTTGTTTATAGAACTAAAGGTTTTTCTTCTAAGATCTTACCATTGTTCCTTCGAGTAACAGTTGGGGTCTCCTTAAGGCGTAATATGACCATTTATCAAACACTCGTTACTCCTTCGTTCTACTAGTTTATGACATACCTTTCGAATCGAGTCAAGGTCCGTCTTCACTCGTCCCGAGCCATTCACACTCTTGAGAAGGATAGTGATGCTAGCAACGAAGAGTAATTATATTAATCCTTAGTCGTACCCTAACCTTGTGTAACTTGATTCGATTGGAACAAAGAAAAAAATTACCCAACAACCTCTTTATTTAGTCCTTTGACGACTTCTAAACCATAGGGACATATGTTTTAGAGAATAATACGATAGTCTTATCACCCCTTATGGTGACCCGTTCAACGATTATAAACTTTTTAGAACGGATTCAATATAACTAGTCACTTATTTTGTAGCTGAAACGATAAAGTTCGGATACTCTAGAATCCATTGAATAAATTGGAAAGACGCCAAGGTGTAGGAGTAGACTTTTTATAATAGTAATTTGTTATCGTTGGGTGAGTCTTCTGGTCGTTCCCAACTACTCTACCTGTCTATTCATTGTCTATCCGTCGTTTGTAATCGATAATTACGTTAATATAATATTTGAAGTTGGATATCACTCCAGAGATCTCCACACGATGATACAAGATCGTAGTAATAAAGACAGGTAAAGCTGTATAAGTAGTTGTCGAACGTACAGTTGTCGTTTTTGTCATCCTTTGATTTCCTGTTACTACCTACAAGTATACATTTTCTAGACTCTTACTGTTAGTCGGTTGTCACGTTATTCCCCCGATTTTTCATTTGGGGATGACACGCGTGATTGTACACCGTGGTAGACGCTCAACCGATGTACCCAGTCTGGTCACTTCATGCTACAAGTCAAGACCCACAGTATAAAATTCTCGTTATGACCCTTTGTGTCCCCTACCCCCATCGTGTCCCCCAGCACTTTACAGTCCACTCTACATCAACTCTTTTCCCACTTACAAGACAAACCATCGTTCACCGATAGTGAACCCATTTCTGAATATGACACGAAAAAGAACCGGATTGAACCCGGTTACCTAGTTTAATCTTCCTCGGTCGAAAATCGTTCTGTCTGTCTGGCTTTCCTTACTTCTTTCTCTCCCTTCCACCTCCTCCTACCCCACCCCACCCCATGGATCCTCGACGGGTTGTTATCTTTTCGTACGGGACGGTCATCACTCGAGAAGTAGTGTCCCTCTCAGGTTCATCCCCGAATCACTGGTCTTTAGTCCCTTCAATTCTCAGACTACTTGATCTATTAGACTTTCCGGTAAAAGTTAAGAGTCTCCGATGTTGGAGTGGGGGAGACGGGACGAGTCTCGAGAGAAGGTGTGTAGGGAAGGAGGTAGTTTCAGTGAGACCTCCAGGATTAGGGTCCTTGTGGACGGTTTTAGACCGGACACTCTACGTGTAAGTTATCACTGTCTAAGTCGGTCGACTTGACCGACCGGACAGACCTCTAAAACTGTGACGTCGTTCACTGGGAGACCTTAGGGTTTACTTGATACCTCTCGTAGTCTCGGACCCGAAGTTCGTCCGACGCGACCCCTGGAGTCGGTGTGTCCGGTTTATGACGTTGTGAGGGAGGGAGGTGGTGGGTGACAGTGGTATCGTTGGTGTCTCCGCCTGATGGAGCGTTCCGTAAAGTTAAGTCCGTCTCACTCCGGGTCAAAGAGGACGTTAAAAGGTTTCATCACTCGGGGTTCCCTTGTGTCCCTCCTCCTGACCTCTCCCTGTCTCAAAGAGGGTAGGAAGGGGTTGTCCGACGGGACCCCCGGTGGACCTCTGTGTCGGGCGGTAGGTGTTGAACTGGAACCGTAAGAGAATGAGATTGGTCTTTTTGCCCTCTCTCTCGGTGACCCTTAAAGGAATAAAAATCGTCGTGTTAGTGAATCGTTGGATTTGCAGGGTAAGAAGGGGTGGGGAGGTCTTCGGACTTCTTTATTTATGTCATAGCTCCTGAGGTCGCGAACCGAGACTATATCGTACTCCGACATTATTATTAAAGATAAATATATCTTTAATCGAACGGGAGGTTCCTCGAGTCTCTCAGAACTATTTAAATTCCGTGATTAGGGAGTGTGGGTCGGGGGAGACAGAGAGTCGTGTTTGAAGGGTTCCCACTGACAAGAGACGAGAAAGTACTTCGGATCTTACTCTTGTCTGAAATACATACCTGAGATTCTGTACCTTACTATTGTTAGGTGAGGTCCCCCGTCCCCGGGACATATAATGACGGACGATGGTTTTTTTTTTTTTTTTTTTTTCCGTAAATAGAGATCGCTCCTTCGTCTCTTTCCAGTCACAAAGAGGTCCTTTACGGTCGTCACTAAAGGAAGGAGCGTAAAGTGGAACAATTGGTAAACGAAGAAGACCTTTGAGGAGGGACGGTACTAAGGGTGATTAGACAGAGGGTGACGGACGGACGAAGAGGAAAATGGAAGGTAGAAAGGGTCGTAGTTCCAGAAGAGGTTTTCCTTTTCTCCCGACGTCTCCAATCTACCAATCTATCGTAGTGGTTGAGTTACCTGTACTTAGACTCGTTTGAGACCCTCTATCGCTCCCTGTCCTTTCGGACCACGCGACGTCTCAGTCTGTGCTGAATCGGTGACTTACTTGTCGGGATGGACGACGGAGAGACGGAGGGAAGACCCAGTGGGTAGAGAAGTCGTGGACAAATTACGTCCCAGGCGACCTCAGGTAGGAGTCGGTAGAAGAGAGACGACGACGAAAGGATCCTTTTAGACTGAGTAAAGATACCAATGTTTGCAGCAGGTGTGTGGTGACTTGACGTCTACAGGTACGACTCGGACTCGACTGGAGGTCGGAAGGCTGGTGGTACGGTGTGGGTTCCCAGGTTTTCCGTATAGGTTGGGGTGTTTCTGTCTCAGTGGGAGTAGAGGGGTGAGACTGACGAGACGTAAGTCCCACGATGGAGGGTTCCTTCCTTGGTGGTGGGGACGGAGGCGGTTTGTGCCCTGAGTAAAAACGAACAAGGGAGAGGGAGTATCGGGGTTAAATTTCTAGACATGTAATGTGGACAGGGGAACACCAGAGTGACTGTGTCAAGTCTAGGTATGAAAGTAAAACAAGATCTGTCATTGTGTGTATTTCCTACCGAGAGATTGACCAGAAGACCCGAGCTCAAAATCATAAGGAGGGATTGGTAGTGGTGGGTGAGCGTACGCGGTGCTGTTCTTAGACTCGGAACCTCTCAACCTTCCACATAGATGAGTCCTTAAGAGAAAGAGAGAGAACGAAATTTGGGAAAGTACTGGGAGAGGACGGAAGAATTGTTTTAGGGTTGCACAATAGTGTTGTGTGTTCTGGGATTACAAGGGTGGACGACCATCCCGATGGAGTCCTTGGTCGTGCGAGTGGGACGGATAACGGGTCGGGGACCGGTGGGGTATTAGTGATAAGAGGTTTATGTCGTCCGAACGAGGGTGAAGGCATGGAACCAAACGCAAGGGAGAAACCAAAAGAAGGGGACGGGGTGGTGCGTCGACTCCTCTGGGAAGACTTATTTAGAGGTGAGTTTGTTGTCGAGGAGAAACACCGGAGAAGAGGACCGAGAAGGTTTGTGTCGATCTACGTCGGCTGGAGAGTGAGGGGTTCGTGGAACATACAGGGAGGGAATGTCTACGTAGTGCGAATAACATATCAATCCAGGTCCAGGTTAATGGGTTCTACGGACCTGAGGACGTCCTTCCACGACACCGGGGACTTGAGTGGTGTCCCAAACGGTAAATGATTTGTAAATTTTTGTGGGCAGTCTTCCCACGAGACTAAAGGTCTCGAAGTATGAGAAGGTCGTCCGAGGAGACTCCCCTAAGGTCTGTCAATCGTAGAGGATGTGTTATATTTTATGTGTCATATATGGAACTTGTGATACATGGAACTTAATTATGTAGTAATATGTGATACTAATATGTGGTCTTATAATTTTTCGTTTCTGTAGTGGAACGACTGTTTGTAGGTGTATAAGTTTCGATACCAAAAAGGTCATCAGTACATGCTTACAATTCTCAACCACGTATTTTTTCCGACTGACGCTTTCTTAACTACGAAAACTTGACACTACGATCTCTTCTGACAACTCTCAGGGAACCTGACGTTCCCTAGTTCGGTCAGTTAGGATTTCCTTTAGTTGGGACTTATAAGTAACCTCCCCGACAACAATTTCGCTTTCAAGATTATGAAACCGGTGGACTACGCTTCTCGACTAAGTAACCTTTTCTAGAACTACGATCCTTTATAACTTCCGTTTTCCTCTTCCCCCACCGTCTCCTACTTTTCCGATCTATCGTTATGGTCGAGTTACCTGTACTTAAAGTTGTTTGAGGTCTTCTATCACCTCCTGTCCCCCTCGGACCATACGACGTCAAGTACCCCAACGTTTCTTCACCTGACTTGAATCGCTGACTTGTTGTTGTTATGTCATACATGGAACTTACTTTCGTAGTAAATACACGTCTCACTTAAGTTCTCTCGGATAACGACGGAAAGGAGACCTGGGACATAAAGATGATTACGTTTCAGTCCATTGTAAACAATTTGGTTCTTTGTGGTCAGAAAAAGTACACGTGACGACCTTTCGGTATCGAGACGATAGACCATGAATTCGATAAGTTAATACTTTAGGTTTAAGTCCTGAAATGTTAAGAGGGAAAGGTACAGTAAATACATCCCGAAACCTCGATGAATTAAGTCCTATAAATCTTTAGATTAGTAGTCATAGATGGGAAGCGGGTGGTCTTCTATGTGTATGTCAGATCGGGGTGCACAGAGGTGAGTGGTTGTCAAGGAAGACGACTCTGGGGGACGAGGTCGTTCTTACTGCCCTTGGGTTCCCATTAAGGAGGAGAAGAGAGGAGGGAGAACCCGTCTAAGTGAGGGGTCTTCAAAGGCCTTTCGAGATGTCAACTCCGTTACAGTAATAGTCCCTTTTTCTATCCACTTACGTCTTCGTCGGACCGCCATTCGACAACCTTAGAACAGTTCTGGAGGGTGGGACTGCGACCCGTCGAACTAGGACGGAGAGTAAGAGGATGTACGAGGAGAAAGGTTTCCTCCCTTCATAGGACTTAGTCTTCGTTTGTGGCGAGCGACGAGAGAGAAGTCGGGAAGAAGGAAGGGAAGAGGGATCGGGGAGACACTAGGGGACGTACGGATAAGATTAGGTAAGTGGAGATGAGGGAGAAATGTGGGAGTTTCGTGTTCTGGTACGCCACCACACGGTAAAGACGATCGTTGGGCTATCCCGATGCTACAGTCCGTTTACCTATGGACTGTCGGTCCCGTCCCCAGGCTCTCACGTTCGAGAGAGGATGGGGGTGGGGACCCTGAGACCCGACCGAGACGAAGAGACGTGGAGGTAGCTTCACTTCACTTCAGCGAGTCAGCACAGGCTGAGAAACGCTGGGGTACCTGACATCGGATGGTCCGAGGAGACAGGTACCCTAAAAGGTCCGTTATCATGACCTCACCTAACGGTAAAGGAAGAGGTCCCCTAGAAGGGCTGGGTCCCTAGCTTGGGTCCAGAGGGCGTAACATCTGTCTGCGAAATGGTAGACTCGGTGGTCCCTTCAGGTAATGAAGTAGACATTTCACTGCAACCTGAAAGGTCGGGAGCCCCGACCTTAGGAGAAAGATGGGACGAAAGGGAAAGACTAAGGGGGTCTGTGTGGAGAGGAAAGGTCTGGTACACCCACGAACCTTTTGCGACGGACACGGGACAATGGACCCTTGAACGAAATAGGAGCCACGGTGTCTCATTTGTTATTTTTACAGTAGAGAAGTAATAGACCCGACTACCTCCTTCTCTGAATCGGTTGAGTAGTACTACCTATTTTGGTTTCATTAAATAACACATAAACTGAAACTCTCCGTCAATCTCTGTGCGAGTCTCTGTATGTTGATGGAGACGGGTAGACCTTTAGTCGGGTGTGGAAGGGTCTGACCGGACGTAGGGTCGGACCCCAAACCGACACCATACCCTTCTCCTGGACCCGACACGGCTTTCTGGTGTTCACCTATTCTACCACAATTAACACAGTAATAAGTGTTATAAGTGGTTGGTCCACACCCCGTATTGAAGGATTGCAGGGACCTGTGTGTCTTAGGTCCTCTTCCATCCCGAAAAAGTATTAATAGGGGTGCAAAACTCGGCGTCAGTTCCGTGATTAGTCTACGGTCCTCTTGTGTCCCGTCCCCCGATGGACTAAGATTGGTCCACCAAGACCCTTCGGAGTCTACTTCTCAAGTCCGTTTCGGTTGCCACTATACCCCTGGGGAGTGTTGATTGTCGTACTTATACTTGGAACGGACCTTAACAGGCACTTTGGGTCACTTAGGGGTTTATCTCTCACTCAAGGCGAGGTACGTACCTTGACACGCTCTACAAGTCCGCTGTTTTCTATAAATTCCGTCAAAACTGAAGGTCCGTATTTCATTAGTCACTTATTCCGTCGCAATATAAGACTATATTTTTTCCCGAGTTACACACCTTGACTGTTATACTTCCTCTAGTCCGATATTAGTTCACGATTAACGTACCTTTTTCTGTCACTTACTCTTTAAGAGGTATTTGTAACAATAAATGAAGGGGACGTAGAGATACCGACAGCTATTGTTGTAGGGTCGCTCGACACCCACTCTTGTGAAGTAGAGTTAGACATCCGCCCGTCGTACACGACCTGGTCCTTCCCCTCCGGACCAGGACCTTATTGGACCACACGTAGTGTCCGTCCAATGAAGGGGAGAACTCTAGAGCCCTCTCCTTGTCCTGAGTTCCGAGAGACTTCAGGGAAGGTCAAACTTACTTCACACCAAAATTTACGTCTCCTTGGTCTACTGCAGTACCACCCTCTACGACTCCTCTCTGACCTTCCTACGTCTCCTCTACTTCCTCCTCCCTACTGTCTTCCCTAAAGACTACACCCGTCTACGACCCGTCCCGACGCTACCAGTCGAGACGACTTCTCTTGTCCAAACTCGTCCACCGTTGCCACGTGTTCGTCCCTGCCCTTGTCGGAGTGGTTGACTCTTGCCGAAGTACCCAGTGCGTCCTCTCCAGTCCAGTCTGGACCCTACTGTTCCCGCACGGAACGGAACCTTCCTCGACATCCCTCTTAGAGTACCGCCAGTTGTCTGACTTTGACCCCTGTTTTACTTCCGTGCCTCGGTTAGTTCCTCGTCAATTTAGTGGGTGTTATAACTCTACTCCTCCTACACCCGACGACAGTCACTCCTACTGTAACTTCCCTCCTTATTAGTGTATAAAACTTTCCTGTCTATTCTAAACCCTTTGAACCCATACTTCCTATGTCTTTTCCCTACTCAGGTCATGGTTGGAGTGGTGGAACCTGGGGTCCACTTGTAGACTGAGGTTTAGGGGTCTCAAACTTTCTCTGCTTGTGGATCCTGGTCTCGTAGAGTGTGGGATATTCTGCCTGGTACCCCTCCTTCTCCGTCTTGTCGTCAACGCACACGTGACTGGCCCGTCTGAGAAAGGAGACCACTTCTTCGGGACAAAGTGAAGCGTAGGGGGTACCGTCGACCACGCCACGACCCGGTCCTTGTTGCTAGTCGTGAACAGACAAGTGACTCTCGGTGAGGCTTGGAATTTATTAGGGGGTACATTGGAAACTTTGGAGTTCTCCGTCGTTTGGGTCTCCTCGTGTCTAGACCCTCCCCCGGCAAACTCTATCTTTGTCTCCCGTGCCGGGATCGTCCTGACTACACCCGTCTGGTGCCCGTCGTCCCTTAACCCTCCCTCCCGTCTTCTCACCATCTACTATCCAAAACGTCGTTGATAGTCTATTTATTTATTTAGTCGGTAGACTAAATAAAATAATAGTTTATTTAGTCGGTAGAAGGTTTACGGGACTAAGAGTAGTGGGGGTACTCCATCTGCCTCTTCTCGGGACGGACGAAAGTCTCTTCTCCCGTCTCTAAACCCCTTTCTTCTTCCACCGTTCTCGGGTTCAGAGAAGTAAGAGTCCGGTCTTGTGAGACGGTCTGGAGAGACGAGGAACCCGTGCCGTGTGCGACCGTCCGAAGGACTGACCGGGTTCTGGCGAAATTTTGAACTACTGAACCGTAAGTAGGGGAGCGTTTGGTTCGAGACGCAGACGACCTACATCGGAGATGTAATTGGTTTCACAGTTTCCGGTCGTCCGACGGAGGGTAGTGAGCGTAGGAAGGGGGTCTCGGGGTCGAGGGGAGAGGTGCTCCGACCGGTAGGGTCGTGGGGATGTCGGGGAGGGGTTGGGGGAGGGTGTCGGGTTCTGTTTCCAAGTCTCGAGTCTCGGGGTGAAGGGACGTCCGCCGGTCGGATCTCGGGATAGACTACTGGAGGAGACGTGGAGGGACGGGTCGGTCCATTTTCCCCCTGGTCCCTTTTTTAGGTGAACTACTTTTGTCGTTTCTTTCTTTAATCGACACCCGCCCACCCCCACCACCACCACGTCCCACACGACACACCGGACTCCATTGGAAACTGTCTCTTTGTTTGTAGGGAGGGAGGACCTCTGTCCCCCTTTCCGTCCCCAGAATTTTGGATCCTCCCTTTACCTTTTTATTTATTTATTTTCACTGTTGATAACACTAGGTTTATGTCGTAGGAGGGTTTGAGGGTCTTGTCTACAGAGGACCCTGGATCGACCGTCCGACGTCAAAGGAGTAAGGAGGACAAAGGACGAGACAGTCATCTTTAAGATAGGACCCCAAAGAACTCAAGGACACAGGACGGGACTACCTCTGGGACACCTCGGTCCCCTGGGAGGGACTTCTCCCCCACGACACTCTCCTCTCCTCTGGACGTCCCGTCCCGTGTCGGAGGTAGTGGATACCGGGGTGTCCTTTGTGCCTCGGGTTAGATTTTAAGGTTTCTACTATTTCATGAGACCTTATAAAGAATAATACTCTATAAAGTCTATAAGTCTTGTATTTTGTTACATGTCAGCATGTTTCAGGGTATAAATTGTCCCCAATGGTAAACGACTATACATGAAGTTTAGTAATAAAGAATTTACTTGTAAAGTTTATGTCTGGTTTGAGGTAGGGTGGGGCAAAAGAGGGGATGGAGGGATCTCATTGGTGACAGACTTTGACGTGTAGTCGTCAGTGTACGTCTAAATATATGAAAGGGTTATATATATCAAATCCATGAATAGATTGAGTTTACAAAAGTTACCCCAGGTACTTGGTGGACGTAGTCCCAATAGACCCACGGAGGAAGTGTAGGTATCGTACACTTTACACTGACGATCGTAAGAGGTAAACGAGTCCCATTTCCGGTTTCAAGTCGAAAAATTTGTTCTGGGGGTCCACTAAAATTACGTGTGGTTTCTAGGTTCTCGGAGAGAAAATCGAATCTTGAAATTTGAAAAGATTCACGTTTTGTTTATTGTTGTTACTGACTTTGGGGCGTTCTTCCCATTGGGAAGTTTAACAACAATAAATGACGGGGTACGACTTCGACTTTGAGGTTATGAAACCGATGGACTACATTTCTTACCTGAGTAACCTTTTCTGGGACTACGACCCGTTCTAACTTCCGTCCTCTTCCCCTGTTGTCTCCTACTCTACCAACCTACCGTAGTGGTTGATTTACCTGTACACAAACTCGTTCGAGACCCTCAACCACTACTTGTTCCTTCGGACCGTACGATGTCAAGTGTCCCGGCGTTTCTCGGTCTGTACTGACTCACTGACTTAATAGATTGATGGATTGATGACGGGGTTCGTAATCAAAAGACTCTTCTCTTCTCTTCGTTTTCCGTTTCCTCTTTTTTTCTTTTTCCGTTTTCTCTTTTCCTTTCTATTTGGGTACACTTACGTCTCAAGGTTTCTTATCGTTCCGCTCTATTCTTTCGGAAGAATTCACCTGTTACGTTTCTTTTTCTCCTTTTGTTTGTTTGTTTTCCTTGTCGATCTTTAGAGAAGTTCTTTTAATCTCTGTAGTTCCCTTGTAAAGTACGTTTCTACCCGTGTTATTTCCTTTCTTTGTTGTACCTGGATTGTCTTCGTCTTCTATAATTCTTCCCCACCGTTCTTATGTGTCTTTTCGACATGTTTTTTCCAGAAACCCAACTGGGCCTGTTGGTGTTACCATACGAGTGAGTGGATCCCGGGTTGTAGGTCCTCACCTCACACTTCAGTTCCCCCAGAATCCTTCGTAATGATGTTTGTTTCGATTACCTACAATATCTTAAGGTCGACTCGATAAAGTTCAGGATTTTCTATTATGACAATTTCACGACGTACGTTATACGGTCTTTTAAACCTTTTGAATCGTCACCTGTGTCCTGACCTTTTTCAGTCAAAGGTAAGATTAGGGTTTCTGTCCGTTATGGTTTCTTACAAGTTTGGTGACGTGTTAACGCAAGTAAAGTGTACGCTCGTTCCATTGGGAGTTTTAGGACGTTTAATCTAAAGTTGTTCTTGGTTCTTGGTTCTTTATTCTTGAAGGACTACATGTTCGATCTAAATCTTTTCCGTCTCCTTGGTCTCTAGTTTAACGGTTGTAGGCAACCTAGTAGTTTTTTCGTTCTCTTAAGGTCCTTTTGTAGACGAAGTAACTGATGTGATTTCAGAAATTGACATACCTAGTGTTGTTTGGTACCTTTTAAGAAGTTCTCTACCCTTATGGTCTGGTGGAATAGACGGAGGACTCTTTAGACGTCTTCTTCTTCGTTGTCAATCTTGGTCTGTACCTTTTTGTCTAACCAAGGTTTAACTCTTCCCTCAAGCAGTTCCGACATATAACAGTGGGACGAATAAATTTAATATACGTCTCATGTAGTACTCTTTACGGTCCGACCTACTTCGTGTTTGACCTTAGTTCTAACGACCCTCTTTATAGTTATTAGAGTCTATACGTCTACTGTAATGGGAATACCGTCTTTCACTTCTCCTTGATTTCTTGGAGAGCTACTTCCACTTTCTCTACTCACTTTTTCTACCGAATTTTGAGTTGTAAGTCTTTTGTTTCTAGTACCGTAGACCAGGGTAGTGGAGTACCGTTTATCTACCCCTTTTCTACCTTTGTCACTGTCTGAAATAAAAGGACCCGAGGGTTTAGTGACACCTACCACTGACGTCGGTACTTTAATTTTCTGCGAACGAGGAACCTTCTTTTCGATACTGTTTGGATCTGTCACATAATTTTTCGTCTCTGTAGTGAAACGACTGATTCCAGGTATATCAGTTTCGATACCAAAAAGGTCATCAGTATATACCTACACTCTCAACTGGGTAATTCTTCCGACGTACGGTTTCCTAAATATGAAAGGTCGACCCCATAACCTCTTCTGAGAAATTTCAGGAAACCTGACGTTCCTCTAGTTTGGTCAGTTAGGATTTCCTTTAGTTGGGACTTATATGAAACCTTCCTGACCACGACTTCGTCTTTGAGGTTATGAAACCGGTGGACTACCCTTCTCGACTGAGTAACCTTTTCTGGACTACGACCCTTTCTGACTTCCGTCCTCCTCTTCCCCTGTTGTCTCCTACTCTACCGAACTACCGTAGTGGTCGAGCTACCTGTACTCAAACTCATTCGAGACCTTTTATTGCTTCCTGTCCCTTTCGACGTCAGGTGTCCCAACGGTTCTCAACCTGTGCTGACTCACTGACTTGTTGTTGTGACGGGGTGCACTTTAAAGTTTGAAAGAGGTAGACAGACCCCAGTAGGACGACAAAGGGGTAGTGAAGGTGTAGAATGAGTCTCGGTGTCACTTTGTTGTCATCGTGAATAATAGAAATTCCCCCCTTCCTCCTTCTCATCGCTCCATTTCCCCGTACATATAGGTTACAGGAGACTCATAGTCGGGTGGTGACGGAGGTAGACATCGGGGAATATTTGACACTATCTGAATGTTATATACGACATTGACCTATAGACATAAAAATAACCATAGAATTAAATCTTCGATACATGTAAGGAAGAATGTCAATATTAAACGTTAGTGTTCTCAGTGGGTAAATTTCACATGATCAGTCACCCAAAAATCACAGTAGTGTCTCAGTAGGTTGATTGCACACACGTGTTAGTGAGTCAGTACAGACTAATTGCACATACGCGTTAGTGAGTCAGTACAGACTGAAAAACACTGGGGTAACTGACGTCAGACGATCCGAGGAGACAGGCACCTTAAAAGGTCTGTTCTTATGACCTCACCCAACGGTAGGGGAAGAGGTCCCGTAGAAGGGTTCGGTCTCTAATTTGGGTGCAGAGGACGTAATCGTCCGGCTAAGAAATAATGATTCGGTGGAACCTTCGGTTGGTTATCGTGATAGATTAAGGTCCTGTACAAGTAGTAACCTTTTTTTTTTTTTTAAGGTATGGATAGTCGTCGGAGAAGGGTGCGAGAAGGGTAGTTGGAAACCATTGGTGATAAAATGAAAGACAAGGATACCTGAACGGATAAGACTTGATGAGCAGATTGTTATGTACCGGAAAAACACTTCCTGAAGAATGTGACTCGTATTAGAAAAGTTCCTAGCAGGTACGACATCGTACTGAGTCATGAAGTAGGGAAAAGTATCAAGTTATCATAAGGTAACACATTATCTAGTACAAAACAAATGGGTCGAGAACCTGTGAACCCACTACTGGTAAAAATTGATACTTATTACGACAATGTCCGTAAGTTCATGGAGAAGTGCATACCGTGTACAGAAGTAAAGAGAATGGCCATACAGATCCCCACTGTTTCGACCTGGTATACCATTGAAATAAAACTCCTTGACTGTACAACAAGAGGTTTGGTCGATATGGTAAAATGTAAGGATGGTCGCTACAAATTCCCGTGATTAAATAGGTATAAGGACAGGTTGTGATCAGTGACAGAAGAAAAACCCATATTTCTCATAGAGTTACACCAAAACTAAACGTAAATGAATTACCGATTCGTCTCCACCGTTCTTATGGGTCTTCTTGATATGTTTTTTCTAGAAGTACTGGTTCTATTAGTGCTACCACACTAGTGAGTGGATCTCGGTCTGTAGGACCTTACACTTTAGTTCACCCGGAATCTTTCGTAGTGATACTTGTTTGTGATACTCACCTCCACTACCTTAAGGTCAACCCGATAAAGTTTAGGACTTTCTACTACGACACTTTCACGACGTGTGTTATACGGTCGTTCAAACCTTTTGAGTTGTCACCGGTGTCCTGACCTTTTCCAGGTAAAAGTAAGGTTAGGGTTTCTGTCTGTTACGGTTTCTTACGAGTTTGATGGTGTGTTAACGTGAGTAGAGCGTACGATCATTTCATTACGAGTTTTAAGAGGTTCGGTCCGAAGTCGTTATACACTTGGTACTTGAAGGTCTACAAGTTCGACCTAAATCTTTTCCGTCTCCTTGGTCTCTAGTTTAACGGTTGTAGACGACCCAGTACCTTTTTCGTTCTCTCAAGGTCTTTTTGTAGATAAAGACGAAATAACTGATACGGTTTTGGAAACTGACACACCTAGTGTTCTTTGACACCTTTTAAGACTCTCTCTACCCTTATGGTCTGGTGGACTGGACGGAGGACTCTTTGGATATACGTCAAGTCCTTCGTTGTCAATCTTGACCTGCACCTTGTTGTCTGACCAAGGTTTGTTCTTTTCCTCATGCAGTCCCGACATACAACAGTGGGACGAATAAATTGACGATACGTCTCATGTAGTACTCTTTGCGACCCGACCTTCTTCATGTTCGACCTTAGTTCTGACGGTCCTCTTTATAGTTATTGGAGTCTATACGTCTACTGTAGTGGGAATACCGTCTTTCACTTCTCCTCGATCTTTCGGAGAACTACTTTCACTTTCTCCTCTCACTTTTTCAACCGAATTTCGAGTTGTAAGTCTTTTGCTTCTCGTACCGTAGACCAGGGTAGTGAAGTACCGTTTATCTACCCCTTTGTCACCTTTATCACAGTTTGAAATAAAAAACCCCGAGGTTTTAGTGACGTCTACCACTGACTTCGGTACTTTAATTTTCTGCGAATGGGAACCTTCCTTTCAATACTGGTTGGATCTATCATATAAGTTTTCGTCTCTGTAATGAAACGGCTGATTCCAGGCAGATCAGTTCCGATACCAAAAAGGACACCAGTACATACCTACACTCTCAGCCGGACACTTCTTTCGACTTGCGGCTTCTTAACTGCGAAAACTTGACACCACGACCTTTTCTGAGAACTCTCAGGGAACGTGACGTTCCTCTAGATTAGTCAAGTAAGATTTCCTCTAGTCAGGATCCACAAGTAACCTTCCTAACTACGATTTCGACTTCGAGGTCATAAAACCGGTGGAGTACGCTTCTCAACTGAGTAACCTTTTCTGAGACTACGACCCTCCCTAACCCCCGTTCTCCTCTTCCCCTACTGGTTCCTACTCTACCGACTTACCGTAGTGGCTGAGCTACCTGTACTCAAACTCACTTGAGGCCACAACCACTACCTGTCCCTCCGGACCATGACCGTTAAAGGTGTGAGGAAGAAATTCCGAAAATCATTCCTCCGACCTTAGGGACAAATGTCACCAAGAGTTTCATACCAGAGAAGGGATGTGTGTGTGTGTGTGTGTGGTGTGGTGGGGGGGTGAGTCGTCATAGTGGTAGTGGTCTCTAGAATAATCTTTTCGTTTAAGAGTCCGGGATAGGGTCCAGTGGACTTAGTCTTCAAGATTTTCATCCCGGGTCTTTAGATACGAAGTTGTTCGAGAGGTTCACTGAGGTTTGAGAATTCAAAACCGCAAGTAGATTCTTAGTTATCGTATCTTATGATAAAGAATGTCCTACAAAAGTGTCGTAAGATGGTTCATTATAAACTAGTTCATTAAAGAACCGTTATGTGTAAACTCTTTGCAGCCCGATATGTTTTTTTAAGAAATGAATCTTGAAGAGTCTAGGAAATTATATACTCGTGACACTTGTTGGTTTTCCCTAGGTGACACGTATCGTAAAGTTTTTGAATAAACTCGTAGTTTAGGGAAAATGTACCTTGTATACCATCCTGAATCACAAGGTGTCTTCAATGACTATGAAACCGTTCACAATGAAAAATTCATAAGATATTTTTCTTTCATTTTCTTACCTGGTGATAAAATAGTTTAGTGTAGACAACAATTGTTATAGGAAATTTCCTCAAGAAATGTTACGGAAAACGAAGTAAACAGAGGATGACGTGTCGTTTTGATCCACCGAAAGTTGTAGTTATACACAATAGAGTGTGTCACCCAACCCTTAAAACTCTCACCGACTCGACGGACCAAGACCTCGTCCTAGAGAGTACCAAAACGTCAGTTCTACAGTCGTTCCTGACGTCGATGGACTCCGAACTGATAAGACCCAAAGGTTCTACCGAGTAAACGGTCTGAAACTGGTGTACTGAAGGTCTCCCGAGTAACTCACAGGAGTTTTATACCGTCGACCGACAGGGGTCTCGTTCAGTAGGTTCTGTCGTTCCGTCTTCACCGTCGCAGAAAATATTGACTCGGAGTTTTCCATATGAGAGGGAAGCGACACAAGAGAACCAGTGTTTCTGGTTGGGACTGTGTTACACCCTTTACTGATACGTTCCCCTACTCCTGGTCCTACACTCCGAAAGAGACTATCATTGACTGACCCGACGTTAACTGGGGTCCGTCAGGTCTCAGGTCCGACGACTCAGGACGACGGAGACGATTAAAATGATTTGTTTGTACGAGAGACAAGAGACTATAAGGAAATTCTTACCCATTGAGTTTTTCTAGTCGGAAACGTCCAGTCTAGAGTCGTACCCACGGAGACGAACCACAAGTACACAGGTATGCGAAAACGTCGACGACGATTCGTGACGTCGAACGGGTCTCTGACTCGAAAAGTCTTGTGTCCTGACCTTGACAAGTAATCGATTAATCGGACAAGAATTGATTAGACCCTCTACTCGTAGTTAAATGAAGACAAATACGAGAGTTGTTAGGACGATGATGATTTGATCTTTAGTACGAGGAGAGGGGGAAAGAAAAAGGGAAGTGAGAGGTGGATTGATTGGCCCTCTAGTGTCAAGGAGGTTGGAGATCGAAGATTTTAGGATAAGAAATCTTTAAGGGAGGTAGAAAAAAAAAAAATCCCCATAGAAATTAATAATAATACCGTTATCTTCTATTCCATATTTTGGAGTCGAGGAAAGTTTTACTTTACATATAAAAACTGTTTGGTACAATTTAGAATCCTGGAATTTTTGTAAGGACTTTATCAACGGACGGAAGGATTTGAGAGGGGAAAAAGTATAGACGGTGAGTAAGTAATCGACCAAGTTATAAGTAGTCTATAACGACTTACTGAAGATTCAGGATGTACGTGTTCCCTAATTTTACTAAGATATTTTCTAGTACATTGTGTGTCACACGGTGTCTCATGCCTCTGGTGTCACCATTTGTCCTTTAGTCTACTCTGATCTCCTTTGAGGACTTCTACTTCGTAGGTTAGTTTCTGGAGACTACAACTAACACACTTACACGTACACACACACAATCGGTACAGGTTGAGAAACGTTAGGGTACCTGACATCGGGCCGAGGAGATAGGTACCCTAAGAGGTCCGTTCTTATGACCTCACCTGTCGGCAAGGTCCCTAGAAGGACTGGGTTCCTGGTTTGGGTCCAGAGGGAGTGACGTCCGTCTAAGAATTGGTAGACTCGGTGGTCCCCTCTGACAAATACACGTTTTAATACTGGTTGAGGTGTTCCGTATATCCTTTGTATAAATGTAATTACACCCAAAGCACTTCTAGGAGGTATGGGGAGTAGTATTTGTCAGGGATTGACGTATAGTACAGTCGTCGTGTGTTGTCCTGTAGTATTGGTATGCCGTCCATGAGTGACTCACAGACGACCACTAGCAGTACCTTTCCTACCTCCGGTCTCTGATTTATCTGTTGTAAATATACACGAAACTCTGACGCCTAGACTTTAGTCTTCAGGACCCAAGATGAAAGTGAAGACAGAATAAAAGTGAATCCTGGGGACCAGTTTATTGTGTCAAAGTGGTGTATGGTGAAGAATATATACCGTTGATTCTCGTTTCAGATTTCAGGGGTAGACAGAAGATACCTCTTTTCCATTTAAAATTGTCCTCGAAACAGGTAATTCATTACATTACCAAAATACAGATTGTAAGTCTCCAATAACGGGACTCCTTCCTAAAGATAATTGATTCTTCTTTCGAATAGTAAAAAACAAAAAAAATCCGACGAAGATCCGAGTTCCTTTCGCAGTCACCCTGAGTCTGTGTTATCCTGCGTACTCTGACTCTCCGGGAACGTCGTAATCATTGCAAGTTCCTGGAATCTCTTCTTCCTACTCTGTCCCTTACTACATAAGAAGGAGCGTATTTACATTAGGAACCTGTTTCCAACCTAGTTGAGTCGTAAAGAAGTAACCCGGACTTCTCGTACGAACTTTGGAAACGGACAGAAGAATTTACGAAGGGGTAAAGGAATGGACGGTAAGTCATTAAATGAGTAATCGAAGAGGGTAGTAAGTAAACAAAAAGTCTCTATGAACGACTTATTGTGATTCACGGTCCCTGTGTTCCTCAAGACTATGCCTATTCTATATTGGGGGACCAGAAAGGACCACCAGGTCACCAATTCTTAGACGGACGGTTCCGTCCCCTGTGTCCAAACTAGGGACCGACCCCTTCTGGGGTGTACAGTGTGTCGTCGATTCGGACACACCGTGTGAACACTCTGGTGTACGGGACGTCGAGGACTGCGGAGGTACGGCTCTCGGGTACGAGGCGTTGTTCTCTTCGGTGGCGTCTCTCGTCGGGCACGTGACGTTACCTGTCACCGAGGACTAGCGGTGTTGATCTCTTTCGGTTACCCGTTGGTTTTCTTTGGTTATTTGTAAAAAGTTTTCTATATTAGGGACGGGGGACTATAGGAGGTGAAAGGACCGACATATGGGAAGGGGTGCAAGAGATACCGTTGGGGAATAAGTAGAAGTCGTTGTTGGATTTTGTTTGTAGTGAAGGGTCACTAAAAGAAAGGGGGTTTGTGTCAGTGAAAGAGAAAGGAGGTACGAGGATCCTATGAAAGATATATCGTACTGACGTGGCGACGTAGGGTCAATTGAAGAATGTTCAGAGAGAGAAGGATCGGAGACCCAGTGTACTTCCGTCTCTGAATGTAAATTAAATGTATATGATGTTCGAGTAAAAGAGTCGTCGTGAACAACTTGTGGACCAGACACGGTTTGTGACAAGACCTGTGACCAAAGTATAACATGATGATTTACTCCCTGTAAAAGAGTACGTCGAATATATTTACATATACACCACACATAGTATACCTTTGATTTGACATTCAAGGGAATTTCGTTTTAAATGATAGAAAAAGTCATGAGATTTGTACTCTTTAATGTTTGTTGTCTAAATTTTTCTTTTTGAATAATTGGTTCAATACATAAACACTAATATGGGATACTGTTTCGTCTCTTCTAATTTTACCAGAATTCGTGGTTCTTGAGTTATGGATGTCTAAAATTTCCAACTCGACCAGTTCACCCTTAGTTCACCGGTTACTGGTCTTTGGATGTTAAAAAAAAAATTAATGTTTTCTTTTGTGATCCTGTCTCAAAAGACAGGTTACTGAAGATGTACTGAAAGACGTCTGATTCTTCTTATACTAAAAAACCATAGAAAGGTAAGTAAGTGGTATATGGATAACGACGAACAATAGTCGGTAAAGACAATAAAATCGAAACTCTTTTTATTATTAAAGGTAAAAGGGTAAACAATACCTAAATCTACTTCATGGTACAATTCACGAAATATACATAATTGAGTTTTAAGGAGTTTGATCAGGATACTTCATCGTCGGTGAACAAACCCATTTAATGAATTGAAGGGACACGGAGTCAAAGAAGTAGATATTTTACCGTTATTATCATACATAGTGTCGCAACAACTCGTTAATCTACTCAATGTATACATCTCACACTCGGATCTTATTACGGAATGTGTCGGATATGAAAGTTTATCATTAATAGTGGTGGTAGTGGTGGACCAACATGTGTATTCTTTTGACTCTGAGTCGCTCCGATCTTATTCGACGGGGTCGAAGACGAAGAGTCTGTCCGTCCGTCTCGTGTGTGCCACCAAAGAAGAAGGAAGGTTAAGGATCTTTAGTAAAATGTGTGTGTGTATTATTGGTGTGACCTTTCGTTCTTCCTTTTGACTGGGAACCAGTTTGTCTTTAACATTGTTTGTGGGAATCCTGTCTTTTATCTACGTTAAACTAAAAATTTTCCTTTGGTGTCGAGGGTCGGGGGCCTCCTCCTGCGGTGACGGTAGTCACGTCCGACCGAGGGACTCCCGAGTACAGACGGCGACCACCTGTGACCTCAGACCTCCCTAGGTCCCCACTGATTGTCCCACTGGGCGCCTCATCGTTACTCTAACTCATTCGTAAAATGAGAGAGTAGGAGTTGGACAAAAGGGAAGGAATGAAGGAACCTGGTCCGTCGTCATTTCCTTATAGACGGATATTCGGTCCCGTTACCCGTCCCTACAACCCACTCTTTCACCCCCTGTCGGGAGGCACGGAAAGGTCCGGACCTTTGTTGTCCGCTGATCGGTAGTCTCACTGGCTGGGTCGTCGTCCAGTGTAGAGGGGGTGAGAGTTTTCTGACAATCAGAGTATCAGATTTCAGGGAAGTTTGTCAGACGTGTTTATTTATACAGTCCACTGTAATGTTAGTTCTTGGTGTCTTATGAACTCCTTTAAGTTATGGTATTTCGTTCCTTTGTTTGAGTTGTTAGTTTCTTTCATGTGAGGTACTCTTATTTATGTATATTAATGATCGAATCCCCTTTCCCTCTCTTATAATGTTCCTGAAAAAAAATTAACGATCTCTATCCAGTTTACTTTTAAAGTCATTGCCTTTTTTAAAAATTTACTGACTTATTTGACTTACCGTTCTATCTGTCGACTTAATCTCTGGACCTTTTATTTTAACTCGTTACGAAGGTCTTTAGGTGTGTCTCGTTATCTTTCTACCCTTTTCGTTTCAATTCTCTATGTCTCCTATATATCTTGTTCAGGGTCACAATATATATTACTTACGATCTTTATCTCTTGTCTATTTGATATCTCTTCTATGATAATTTTTCTCTTTTCCTTCCTCGTGCAACTTCCTTACGCTTTGTTAAGTTTTCACGAAGGGCCTTAATTTGTTATTTCTATACTTAGAGACCTAACTTTCCTAGGGGTTTCGACCGTACTTTCTATTTTTATTCACTTGTGGTGGTGTATTTCGTGTATAGTCATTTTATAATGTTACGGTTTTTATTCTCCTTTTACGATTGTCAGATATTTCTTTATTAGTTCAACTATAATCTAGACAGTTTCCTATTTTCTGTCACCATACTATCGAATTTTAAAATTTCCATTAGCACACACACACACAGCCCTACCTAAACTTCAGAAAACATTCCTCCTTTAAAACCAACGTAAAACAAGTTTTGGTAGACTTTTAGAGAAATCATCGATGGGACTTATAAATTGTCTGTAAATACGACTACTGTGTCATTCTACTTTGAAAGTGTAGAAGAATTTACTAAAAGGAAAACAGTCCTACCTTGTCAGTAGTGATAGGGGAAATAACGAAAAATTTTTGACAATATAAGAAAAGTAACTTCGAAAGAAATAACTGTAACGGATCGTCTAGAAAATGGTCAGAAAGATAAAAATTAAAGATTATAAACATAAATCGATTCAGAAAATTTGTATTCCAATTTTAAATTAATGTGTGAGATAATTCAGATTAGATAAATGTAAACAAGACTAACGACAATTCGACCCTGTATAAAGATCTCAGTAAGTACAAAAGATAACCAGAATGACTAATAAAGTAAAGGGAGGAAAGAGTGAAAAACTACATAAAAGACCTAAAAGAAACGATGGAAAAGGACAATGACCAAGATAAACGGATAAAGTTGTATCTCTTATGGTCTGGAACGACCGACACTGATTTTTAACACGTATGTAGTGTTGAGGTACTTAAAGGTAATGTATGCAAAGACTTAAATCGTTTTCGAAGAATATGTTACCGTGATATCATGTGGTTTTAACATACGTATAAAAGTGATATTTTATTTACGAATAACAATTGCGATTTACAAATATTAAGTAAAAGTTATCGTAAGTGTTATTAAAGTTACCAATTGGAAGTTGTTTTACTTGAAAGTTTTAGAAACTCAAATGTATAATTTGCTTTTATAACTCGAAATCCACTTTAATTAAATTGGTAATGAGAAATGAATGAAATATTTCCCATAGGTGTTATTGTGATATTGTTTATGGACAGAACTACCACTTCGAAATTTTTTTAATGGAAATTATAGTCTTTATTCTATACTTTCAGAAGATAGTGACGGTATTAAGTTGTAGAAGGAAATCCAAGATCGATCAATTATATTATACTATTCTTTTTTTTATATATCTGACTCACTTTACCTTTCTTTTCATGTATTATTTTGAATAAACGTTAACTATATTAAAAGATGTATTAGATTTTCTTTCACGTTTGTTGAATAAAGTTAATTACTTTTCTAAACTGTTTTAACTATTTATACACACACACGAGTCAACACAGGTCGAAAAACACTGGAGTACCTGACATCGGGTGGTTCGAGGACACAGGTACCATAAGACGTCCGTTCTTGAGACCTCACCCAACGGTAAAGGGTGAGGTCCCCTAGAGAAGACTGGGTTCTTAGTTTGAGCACGGAGAACGTTACCACCCGCCTAAGAAATGATGACGCGGTGGACCCTTCGGGAGCCACCTATATTATTGTTGTTTCTTTTTATCATTGTAAGGATATGTGATCTTTATAAACTAATCTTTACGTTTTTTTTAATTAAGTAAGTATTCTTTTTATTTTATTATGTTTATTGATATTATTCTCTACATGTTTTACCTCTTGAGAGGTTTTGAGAATATTCTGAAGTTTATATAGGGTTTATTTGTTTCTGTATAACCATTCTGAGTTATAACATTTTTATAGTTAAAAGGGGTTGAATCAGTCAGTGACGTAAAGGTTTGTTTTGGAGCTATAAAAAGTGTTCAATGAAATTTAAACATACTTTGATATTACGGGTTCTAACCGAATAAAATTTCCGGTCTACCTCTTCTCTACTAATCGTGATAGTCAATAGTTTTTCGTAATGTTTATGTATCAGTACTTATCCTGTATGTTTTTATTGACTACCCGATCTTGTCCCTCGGACTTTCGTTTCTTACGTATGTGTCCTTGGGTCGTGTATTTATCTTCACCGGAGTCTCGAGTCGCACACGTACGCGCGATTCTGTGAAGTCGACACAGGCTGAGACGTTGCGATACCCGGTGTTGGGTGGCCCGAGGATACAGGTACCCTAAGAGGTCCGTTCTTATGACCTCACCCAAGGATACGAGAGGAGGTCCCCTAGAAGGACTGGGTTCCTAACTTGGGTGTAGAGAATCCAGAGGAGGTAACCGTCCATCCAAGAAATGGTGATCGTGGTGGACCCTTTGGGTCCCGTTTTCTACATGAAAGTGGTCTACTTCAACCCTTGGATACCTTTTTGTATATCCATATAAGTATGAAGTGTATCCCAAAGAGACCACCAAGTCTACCATTTCTTAGACGGACGTTACGTCCTCTGGACCCAAACTATGGACCCAACCCATATACGGGACCTCCTCCCGTACCGTTGGGTGAGGTCATAAGAACGGACCTCTTAGGGGTACCTGTCTCCTTGGACCGCCCGAAGTCAGGTGCCCCAACGTCTCAGTCTATGCTGACTCACTGATTCGTGTCGTGTCGTGCATGAAGTGTCTCATTGTGTCTTTATTTGAGTTCCTAATCTTGTATTTGTACTGTTCATATTAAAATTTTATCATGATCTTTTATATCCCCTTATAGTAATACTGACCTTATAGTAATACCTTATAGTGACTGAGTTGTCTGGACTCAAACTCGTCCGAGGTCCTCTACCACTTCCTGTCCCTTCGGACTACACGACGTCAGGTGCCCCAGCGTTTCTTAGTCTGTCCTGACTCACTGACTTGGAGTTGTTTTAGTAATACTGGAAGGACTTCTTTCGGGTTCACTGGTTATTTGACGGTATAGAAGTAGTGTTAGAACGTAAAGTGAATGTGTGACGGAGACAGAGTCGAGGGATGTTATATTATCCCTCAGACTAATGGATTCTTTTTTTACTTGAGACGCATCCATTGTTTTAATAAAAAAAGAATCGACCAAAGGTTTCCAGTCCCGTATAAGTCCTCAGGGTAAACAAGAGATATTTTACTGATTTTGCTTCTCTCTCAAACATCTATTCCTTTCAGTGAGAAGATGTTCGATCCGGTAGTCAGGACAACAGAGTACATGTGTTTATAGGTTACTGCCGAAAGTTTCTATTCCTTCTCGATATTTTACTTACTATTGGTCCCCAAGAGACAGAGGTCGTTTCTTCTATATACTCCTTTGGTTTAATCACACCATCCTCTCCCATAGACACCATTTTGAGGCCCAACTCTTTTTTTACAGGGAACTGATACTTTTGGACTTTGCGACATTACGTTTCCCTCTTTTCGTTGTGTACTACGGGAGAAGAGTTCACGAGACTTTTAGTTTAATTGATAAGTAGTACCCTTCTCACTTATCGACCACTTAAATTTCCCCTATTTGAGGTCAAGTGATTATTCGGACTGGTTTTGGTCTTGGTTTCTGGATCTTCCTACTTTACGTATAGGGTATCTCTTGGAACGAGAGGACCCCCTTCGAGGTTGGGAGAGTGGAAGCTATCTTGTCTGTCTTCTTGGTTTACGTATATGACGAGGTCACAGGGTCGGGGAAGGGGGTCGGTCCCTCTTCGGAGACTGGAAAACATACTCTGCGACCTGTGTGTGTGAGTGTGTGTGTGTTTATGTGTAGGACAACGGAGTGGTATACCCGGTACTTAGTAAGTGTTTCGAAGTCTTAGTTAATAAGTATGTTTGGTTTCTGGTTTGTGAAACGATTAACAGGTCCGTCCTCCCCACTTCTCCCTTTCCTCTGACTGACTCCCTTTTCCTTGGACTCAGTCAGACTGTTGACCGTCATAATTGTGAAGTAAATAAACGTCACTTTTGTTTTTGGTGGTGGTATTTCTTGGTTCTCTTTCTTTTAGTGAAAGAGATTCAATTGACCCATTGATTATACCCTATCCCCGGCTGTCTCTTCCCCTCCTTAGAGACGGATGGGGGTCTCAGGATTGGTTTCGGGAGGTGAGGTACCGTGGGACATGAGGCGGACGACGGGTGGGAGTCGACCTGG
Source organism: Capra ibex (assembly GCA_006410555.1). Lineage (NCBI taxonomy): Eukaryota > Metazoa > Chordata > Mammalia > Artiodactyla > Bovidae > Capra > Capra ibex. Next base: position 1,591,123 of record SJYO01010634.1, on the reverse strand, counting down.
CCCACGAGTCAGGGTGTGTGTGGTGATACCCCGGACTCCAAGTCAGTACAGACGTAAAAGTAAGGACGGTACACCCGAGTCCCACTCCTTTGTATGTTCCCGTCTGATACTTCGACCTCAAGTTCCGAATTCGACCTAGGTACCAAGGGTAGGGAGGGAGGGGTGAGTCGGGCCCCCCCCGTCTATGATTGTCCGGGAACGAAAAGTGGAGGAATGAGTGGGCAGGAAACAACCCGTAGATAATGATAATACTCAGACTCTTGTAGATTCAGTGAGATCTCTTCTTCCTTCTTTGTGTACGGGGGTGGGAGTTAGAGTTGTCTCTCTGCTCTCCCGGTGTCCTTATTGCTTTCTCCTCCGTCCCATCGTAGACGACTATGTCCCTTTTGCGTCGTTTGACAAGTCCCTCGGGTCTCTTCCCCCAGATAGGAGGACTCCTCAGTTCAGAACTCGACCAGGGGTGTCTTGTCGTACCGCGTCTGATGATTTTCCGTTTACCGTGGGATGAGGTCATGAGAACGGACCTTTTAGGGTACCCACCTCCTCGGACCACCCGTCGTCAGGTACCTCAGCGCTTCTCAACCTGTGCTGACTCGCTGAAGGGAAAGTGAAAAGTGAGAGTACGTAACCTCTTCCTTTACCGTTGGGTGAGGTCACAAGAACGGACCTCTTAGGGTCCCTGTCCCCTCGGACCACCCGACGGTAGATACCCCAGCGTGGCTCAGCCTGTACTGACTTCGCTGAATCGTCGTCCTATAGTTGTTTCGTCTCACTGTCGTACACTCCCTTATATCCTGCTTCGAGACTTTGCTCTTTCCATGGAGGTTCAGGCCGGGATGATCCCACTTTTTCGGGAGTCACTGTCATTACTGTGTCTCCCCGTCACCTGCGTTCCGTCCTTTCTCTAGTCCGACTACCTACAGGTCCTGCGCTACGATTTTTCGAAGGAAAGGTATAGCTTTTTCTTTCTTTTTCAACAGGTTTCTGAGACTAGTCCTGTCTCCATATATATTCCTTTACTAAGTCGACGTATACACTACTGTCTCCTCTCGACCCCGTTTGGACAGTAGTCCTCAGTTCAATGCTTCGGGAATATCACTTCCGTGGGTAACTACCGTTGGGGTCACTCGTCTCTCTACTGTCTTTGTCCGTCCTCCTTTTATTCTGGAACCCAACTACTTCCGTAGTTTGTATTGTCTTTATATATGTGCTGTCCTTCCTATTATTTAAGGGGATTTAAGAGTTCGCACATCCAAGGAATCTTTAGTGAATTATTTTACCAGGATTTACACCCAGTGTCCAAGGAAACTATTTTCGATACCCGGGAAAAGGGCCCCCCCTTTACGAGTATATATGATTGAATGTTATACTAAGATCCACTAAATTCTGAGAGATTTCGGGTAGGTAGGTTAAGAAGATCCGACGTCGACCCCAACAGTGTCCCTTGACCTCCACGGAACCTTTTCTACGACCATAAGGACTGTGTGTAGTTCCAGTAAAGGAACATTAGTGTACCTATTGACTGTGGTGACTATCTTTATCACTACACCTTTACCATAGTAAAACATCGTTTCTTAAATTAGTTTGTCTTTTTAGTTCCTCCATCATGGGACGACACGATTCAACGAAGTTAGTACAGACTGAAACACTCTAAGGTACCTGACATCGGGTGGTCCTAGGAGACAGGTACCCTAAGAGGTCCGTTCTTATAACCTCACCCATCGGTAAGGGAAGAGGTCCCCTAGAAGGGCTGGGTCCCTAGTTTGGACGTAGAGAATTCAGAGGATGTAACCGTCCGTCCAAGTAATGGTGATCGTGGTGGACCCTTCTTTTTTCAATGGGAAAGACCTTTTAGAGACTTGAGTCGACTTTTTTTTGTTTAGTGGGAAAAGAGTTTAGGGAACTAGAAACAAAAATTATGTGTTAATTTAAACCTCCTCTAGACGGGAAGTCTTTTAGTGGTTTGTCCGAAAAGTAGGAGGGAGGAAAGTGTATGTATTTCTCTTCTATTAGAGTAACTCTTTACCCAGACGGAGTTTATTGTGCCGCCTTAGTACTCACTTTATTCCCGACTCAGCGACAAGAACACTGTTTAAGTAACGGTTTACGGGTCCTAGACGTAAGGTCTTTACTACTGGACCCCCTCAAGTGAGGGTCTTTTAAGGATCCCATTTCAGGAGGACCGTTTCTGTTCTGGTTTGGTCAGTCCCAGTCCCCGACCCTTTCGATGAGTCGACACCTCTTTGTTTCAATAGGGAACCTCGTCAAATGTCTTTCCGTCCCCCTAGGTCGGGATCTTATTAAGTATCTTTGTTCGATACCGTTATAATATTTAATTACGATGTAGTTAAATTTTATAAAAGATGTTTTCCTTTCTTTCCGAAATTTTAGGAAAATTACTTTAGAGACTATTTCGTTCGTTCGACAAAGCTCTCGTGTTGATGGTACGATAAATGTAAGTTCTCAAGAGGAATCCTAATATGTACTCTGCCTCCTATGTCTACTTTCATATCCGCGTCTACATGAGACAACATTGGAGTCCGTTCTTGTATATACCGTGCAGCCGTCCGTGGGTATACCCGTCTAGTATTTGGTATTCGGACACGCACAGAAGACTTTTCGACGTTTTAAAGAATAAGAAAGAGAAGAGAAGGTAGAGTGGAGAGGTCGGGGCGTCACGGGTCCTCGTGGTAGTTTGAAATTACCCGAGGGAGGAGGCGTCGTGGTGCCGGACTTATATCTATTTGACGTATCCCCGGAGGTCCTGAGGAGGATGACTACGCGCCTTCCGTACCTCCTTCCATCTGTCCTTTTCCGTCGTTGTCAATCCTTCCATGGTCTGTGAGAGTGTATACAGTAAGGTAAATTAGAGGAGTTGTAAAGACGTTCTGATCATGACGAGAGAAACATCTCGTCTTTTAAATCTGAGTCCTACCAATGTTCGATCGGGACGGCAGTATGACCTTTGTTCCTGCTCATGGTCCGGACCTGACTAAAACTAGACCTACCCGAAGAGTGATGTTGTGTGCTAAAGAGTGACCGTGACTGACGCAAACTGACAGTTTGACAGTCCCTATGTCATTCAGAATTTTTAGCTGACACTCAAGTCGTAGTTCAAATCACTATGTACACCTAAGAACGAGTATCGGACGTTTTCACCCCCTCCACTGCCCCTTATTTTCTTTTTTCTATTTTTCATCATAGAGGTGATATTCTTGAATTAAACCAACTATTAAAATTCTTTGACTAATATTCTAAGACTAGTTATGTCCCTTTTTTTTATCCCTTTTCTTTGCACTTTTTCTTATTCCAGATTATTTATCTTTTATGATATATTTACTTTCGTTTATTTAGCAAATAACATTACACTTACAAACACAAGAAAGTTTTCTCCTTCTCGTTGGGTCTCCCCACCCTACCCATCACCCCCGTCCTCCCTCCGAGTACTCCCTCGCCTATATATGAATACCAACTAAGAACTACAACATTCCGTCTTTGGTTGTGTTGAGACATTTCGTTAACACGAGGTTAATTTTTATTGTTTTATTTTATTTTTTTTCTCCTGTTGAGTCTACACATTAGTCTTGCGTTGTGTGTGTGTGTTTTTGTGTTTTGATAGTACTCTCAAACTAACACATTTATACTTCCCTTCCCTTCTTTTATTCTATAATATCTCCTTTATTTTACCTGACTACAGTACCTCATTTACATTTTGGTCTCGACCTTTCTCTTAAAAATTTTTCTCCCGATTCCTTTCTTTTTCTTCTGGTGCATGTAGTCCGTTCGTAACGATAATGAACATCGGTCGACTATGATACGACATAATCCATGATAATCCCCGTCTGGCCGAAATGGTAATAATCTATAAATAGATTATATCAACAAGTTGATATTAAACTTTGGGGCATAGGATCCATTTGTTCTCGACACTCATGTCTGGTTTATGTTTCACTAAGTCTTGAGACTTCAGGTGGGTTCTAAATAATGAAAGATCCTCGATTATACTGGGTCATGTTCATTGTTGCCTGTCTTCTGTGTCCTGTGACTGAAGTAGGACCGATATAGTTCTTAAAGACGCCCCGAGTCTCATTGAGTCACCTACATGAACAATTAAAATACGAAGGGAAAGGAGTAATTATTTCATCATTTATCGTTCTCTACGATAAATAGTTTTTAGATGACTCATGTTTCGTGACACGGTTCACAAACTGTATATAGTATAGTACTTTCATACAATCAGTGAGTCGACAAAGATTGAGAAACGCTGGGGTACCTTAAGAGGTCCGGTCTTATGACCTTACCCATCGGTAAAGGAAGAGGTCCCCTAGAAGGACTGGGTCCCTAACTTGGGTCCAGAGGGCGTAACGTCCGTCTAAGAAATGGCAGACTCGGTGGTCCCTTCGGGTGGTGTATTATAGTACTACGAGTAGTTTATAAGTAGTTATAAGTGTTTATGGGACTTGGGAATTGAAGGGTTACTCCGTTGACTCCCAGTCAAGTCAAGTCAAGTCAAGTAAGTGTGTCAGCACAGACTGAGAAACGTTGGGGTACTTAACGTCGTGTGGTTCGGAGGGACAGGTAGTGGTTGAGGGCCTCAAGTGAGTCTGAGTACAGGTAGCTCAGCCACTACGGTAGGTCGGTAGAGTAAGAGACAGTAGGGGAAGAGGAGGACGGGGGTTAGGGAGGGTCGTAGTCTCAGAAAAGGTTACTCAGTTGAGAAGTGTACTCCACCGGTTTCATGACCTCAAAGTCGAAATCGTAGTCAGGAAGGTTTCTTGTGGGTCCCGACTAGAGGAAATACTACCTGACCAACCTAGAGGAACCTCAGGTTCCCTGAGAGTTCTCATAAGAGGTCGTGGTGTCAACTCAAGTTTTTGTAGTTAAGAAGTCGTCAGTCGAAAGAAGTGTCCCATTGAGAGTGTAGGTATGTACTGGTGACCTTTTTGGTATCGGAACTGATCTACCTGGAAACAACCGTTTCATTACAGAGACGAAAAATTATACGACAGATCCAACCAGTATTGAAAGGAAGGTTCCTCATTCACAGAAAATTAAAGTACCGACGTCAGTGGTAGACGTCACTAAAACCTCGGGTTTTTATATCTTAGACTGTGACAAAGGTGACAAAGGGGTAGATAAACGGTACTTCACTACCCTGGTCTACGGTGCTAGAATCAAAAGACTTACAACTCGGTCCAGTACCACCTCTCCAGACTGTCTTACACCAGGTGACCTCTTCCCTTACCGTTTTGTAAAGTCATAAGAACGGAACTCTTGGGGTACTTGTCATACTTTTCCGTTTTACTATCCTATGGTTTTCTCCTTGAGGGGTCCAGTCATCCACGGGTTATACGATGACCTCTAGTCACCTCTTTATTGAGGTCTTTCTTACTTCCCTACCTCGGTTTCGTTTTTGTTATGGGTCAACACCTACACTGATCACTATCTTCGTTCCAGGTTACGACATTTCTCGTTATAACGTATCCTGGGACCTTACAATCCAGGTACTTAGTTCCGTTTAACCTTCACCAGTTGGTCCTCTACCGTTCTCACTTGCAGTTGTAAGATCCTTAGTCGCTTGATTTTACCTGACCTTACCCACTTAAATTGAGTCTACTGGTAATATATATGATGACTCCCGTCCTTGGGGAATCTTCTTTACCTCATCGGTAGTACCAGTTGTTTTCTCAGGCTTTACGTCATGAACCTACGGTAGAGTTTTTGCTGCCTTACTAGAGACAAGCAACGGTTCCGTTTGGTAAGTGATAGTGTCATTAGGTTCGGATACGGGGTTAGTCATTGCGACTTCTTCGACTTCAACTTGCCGAGATACTTCTGGATGTTCCGGAAAATTTTGATTGTGGGTTTTTTCTACAGGAAAAGTAATATCCCCTGACCTTACGTTTTCATCCTTCAGTTCTTTTCACTCCCATTGTCCAATGTTTTGAACGAGTCCCAGTGTCTCGGTCTAAGTCTGAAATGTGTGTTTTGTTACATTAAGGTATCGGAAACAAGAAAGGTAGGACGGTCCGACACAGGACATAATATTGTAATTGACTGAAATTTCCCGATTTACCTATTATACAGATTTTGTTAAAGTTCTAATTTCACTATCTCTTTTAGGTTATTAGATAACAAGAAAATTAGGAGAAGTTATTTTCTGTAGAAGGGTCATTGGTTTTGGTATAAGGTTACTTACCCAAAACTGGATAGTGTCTATTTAGGGAAATGAGAACAGTCAATTTCACGTAGTCCTCATTTTGTTTTAGTCTCATCTGTCAGTGACACTATATACGCGATCCTTCCGTCACGTCGTAGTACCAATTTTTGGGTTGAAGACCTGTATCTCTGGTCTGGACTCCGACGGTTCTCCCTCCACCCCACCGCCTTCCTTCATAACCCTCAAACCCTAATCGTCTACGTTTCATATATGTCCGACCTATTTGTTAGTCTACGATGACATATTGTGTCCCTTGATATCAGTTATAGGATACTAGTTGGTATTACCTTGTCTTTTACTTTTTCTTTTATATAAACATTGATTCAGTGAAACGATATCTCGTCTTTAATAAGTTTAGTATTAAATAAAACTTTAAATAAAATTTTAAGTTTTTTTAATAACTTTAGTTGACATAAAGTTTTCTTAAAAATTTTTGTTTAAGTTTTTTCGTACTCAAGACCCTAACCCATTAAAGTGAACTTAGGGACGAGGTGATTGGTGATCGTCACACTAACCCCTTTTAAGGACTTGGTCGATTCGGGATGAAAGGAGTATGTCACCACTATTATTGTCATAGATGGAGATCCCAACAACACTTTTAATTTCCTCTTTTGGGAAGTTTTACAAATTACGTCACGAAGTGTGACTGGTAGTCGATAATTGATTCGGTCGTGAGGACTTATTCGTCCATTAAGGTTAAGAGGTAGGTAGGAAGGGGAGGGACGGAGGACTGGACCGTAACGATATTGTTCCCGGTCACCGACTTTACTTCCTCGGGAAAAGGTCTCAACCTGTATCACTCATAGTTATTTATTTCGATTCATTAAACCCATTGAGGAAAGACTTTGAGCAAAGTAATCCCAGAACTTGAACTTCGGTTTGATCGGAGAAGGGAAGCTTTTTCGAGAGGATCTAGATTACTGTATTGGGGGCATGTCTTCCGTATACTCTTCGACGTCGTTCCTCGTTACATTAACTGTAGGGATTCCTGGTAAGCTTGTGAGACCGGCGTTATTATTTAGGAAGAGGTTTCTGGATGTTGTTAGTAAATAAACGATGACTGAGGTTAAATAAACAACATCAGTGTGTGTCAAGTGATCATTTGTAGACTGAAGAGTTGGAAAAAACACGGTTGGATCCTATCTTTTTTGTAATCGTTTCCTTCTTCGACCAAAAGGGAAACTGTGACCGAGGACTAGAAGACAGGAGGACCGGTGTCTCAAACGTCAAACGGTTTACAATTGGTCGTCACTATAGGTCCGTTTGTGCTTGTAAAATATTTATCGGAGTTGACCAAGGAATTTCTCCTTTTTCGTTGTGTTTTTATTTTACTTTACTTTGTCGGATGAACGAAGAGTAAAAATGAAAGTTTCGGACTAGTTTTATCCCCCGTTTGTACAATTCCCGACGACTATGGTCGAAGGTTATGTCCACAGTTGTCAACGTACTAAAGGGTTACTGGAAGGTAGAGAAGGAGTAAATTGAGATAGTGACAGGGAGAACGGTAAGTGTTGATCTGGAACATGTGTCTTTCGTGAATTATGTTTCACCTATCTACCTTTCGACTTGTCTAAATAAACGTTTGAAAGGAGGACTAGTTTACCAATTTTAATAGACATATACCTACAATAGAGATATAGTCTGGCTTTCGAGGAACTCCCGTCTATAGAAGGATAAAGAAAGGTTATGAGTCATTTCACAAAACATATACGTATCCTTTATGAGGGACTTAGTTACCCATAATGATTATTAATCTTCTTTCATAAATAATATATGGATGGTATGTAGGTTGTTAAATGTAAAAAAAGTGGGAATATGTCTGTTACTACTCCTTTTTACGTGTTAGTTGGAGGTTTTTTCTGAATTGATAGGTTCGATGGAACCTAGCTGTCACCTTCTGTTTCTTAGGTTTCCGATTCATACCTAATGGATTGGAACCCAGCTCTAGACCCACAGGGACCGGACCGAATGTAGAAAGGGAGAAGATTGGTGATGATCTCTGACTTGGTCGTTGGTCTTGTTTCGACACAGGACTAGTGTGACACGACTCGACAGGATACCTGTCTATGTGTGTGTATATATAAGATGAGGTTGGTTTGGTAAGGCAAGTACTCGCGTTCATGAATTCCATAAAATCTGAATTTTTTTTTTTTTTTTTTCCAAGGTTGTAACTGCTGCCAGATTGTTGCCAATCTGTTGCTAGATTGAAGGTACAGATGGAGTGGAGGACTGGTTTTAGCCCACAATCGACGATCGTTCACTGGGAGGTGGGTCTCTGTTCTCGTGGTCCTGATGTGATCTCAAGTTCAAGAGTTTCGGAGTTCAAGAGTTCAAGAGACCCGGAGTCGGGGAAGCAGACATTATTGCCCAGTGTGACTTAGTCGGCAAGAATGGGAGAGTTCAAGTTCCAAGGAAAAAATTACAGTTTTTAGGTTCCAAGTGAAGGGGGAGGGTCTCCTCGATAAAGTAATTATATCGAGGTGTCGTTGAGACCATCCATAATGATAGGTAGTGATGGAGGGTAGAAAAAGTATCTCTACTTCTGTGGCTCCGAGTTTCTTCGACCTAGCGAACGGGTGTTGGTGTCTTGATCATTTGTCATTTCGTCTTTGTCCTTGAGGTCAGACGAATAGATGTCTCGGGTTTGACAATGGGTGATACGATATGATCGATTTTCTCTTTTTGTGGTGGTGATAAATCAGATTCACATAAATATAGACTATTTAATGTTACCGTGGGTGTGTGTAAAATCTTTTTACTATGACACCATGTATAACACTCTTTGTGATGAGTCCTTTGTCGGCTACGACCCACGTCGGGACTTAGACGTACCGGTGACGTTAGTAAGGTCCCCAGAGAATTCCATGTAAGAAAAAAGGAAATAAATTTTTGTATAAATGACTTCATAGTAAATGTATGATGTCTTAAGTGGGAAAAAAAAATTCAACCTTCTATTGACGAAACGTCACAACACAACCAAAGACGACGTGTTTTTACGTTTAGTCAGTATTAAAATATGTGTGTGTGTGTGTGTGGGAGGGTAGGGTAGAGAGATACACCAGTGTCTCACGGTCCCACCCGAGGGACACAATATGTCGGTTAAGGGCGATCAAAAGACAAAGTATGTACTTTCACATACACATATATATATATATATACATATATACAGTTACGATAAGAGAGTTAAACGGGGTGAGAGAGGAAGGGGACGACACAGGTGTTCGGGCAAGAGATACAGACGTAGGGGTAAAGAAGGTATCCAAGTAGTTATGATAAAAAGATTTAAGGTATAAATACACAATTGTATGGTATAAACAAAAAGAGAAAGACTGAATGAAGTGAGACATATTGCCCGAGATCCAAGTAGGTGGAGGGATTGACGGATTTTAGGTAACCACATAAGAATTTCATATATGCACGAAAATAAAAGATAGACACCAGGATTTTACAATTAAGGACCCACTGAAGGATCACGAGTCGAAATCAAACAAAAGTCTAGTCAGTGTTGACCCCCTCAATTTCATTAGTAACTTCAGGAAGGAGGAAACAAACGTCATCTTCGACTAGTTTGAAACTCGATAGTCTAAGGGTCCTCCCTCTTGGGTGGAGTATGCACCTAGACAAACGACCTCTTCTCCCCAACTTACAGTTTCAGTAAGACATCTGTCTCGAGATTCTTCCACAGACAGCCTTGATCGTAGTGTATGTATTCGTGTATGTGTTTATGTAGTGAGAGGTACCGTGGACAGGGGTTGAGTGGATCAGAAAATAAAACTTGATGTCACTTTTTACTTTTGTCTCTTTCCAATCCCTCTCATTCTCCTCTTGTTTCGTTCTCGTTCCTCCTCCTTCGGTCTTGAAATTTCTCGACCGACGTGAGTACACTTCTCTCCTACACTTAAATTCATGAGTCACCCCTTCGGACCCCATTCGTCACTTATGGAGGGTGGAGCTGTAGTATCGGGTCGACTCTTTGGAGGTAGACCCACTGGACAGAGATCTTCTCTCTTGTGTTATGAATCTTTCTCTCGACTCTCCCCCTCCGGAGACAAAGGAAAGGGCTGCACTCTTCACCCTTCTCCTACTTAATGTCTCGTAGAATTCGAGGGGGGTCTTCCCCGGGGATCTAGTGTTTTACCATATAAATACCACCAATAATTGGTCTTAAGTTGAGTCTAGGTCTAAGCCGTAGCACTACACAGTGCCCGAATCCCTCGTCCTCCTTCTCTTTGTAGAGTAGTTGTTTGTACACCCAACCGAACTAGAAAACTGATAACAAGATAGCCTTTTTATTTTTAGGATTATTAGTATATCGTTACAAGAGTCTTTTCGTAAAAATTTTATTAAAGAGACGACTTGTAGTTTTTATTTTCGGGTGTGTGAGTAGTTAAGAATGGGTAATAAACTTAGTCATCCTCTGTGAGTCTCACACTTAGGTCTTCCGTCCTGATACAGAGATGAGGCCCGTCCCAATTGTCTAGAAATCGCATCTTGCCCAATCTAATATTCCAGATCTCTGACCCAAAACCATGTCAAGGTTATCCAATTTGTTTTAATATCAACTCCCGGTGACAACCTACCTCCTCCGTTCCCTCTCCCTCCCTGAGAAACTTCTGTAATTAAAATAGAATTGTGACTCGTCTGAACCTTAGTAAGTCCCTTCAAGATAAAAGAGTCGCTTGTAGTGGGTAGGGGTAAGTAAAAGACGTTTGTACAGCTGAAGGGACGAAGGTTGGTCGGCTGCCGGAGGGTGACTTGTAGGGACCACCACGGTTCGTCTGGGACTTACTGCATCGGGGAGGGGAAGAGGTTGAGGGGAGTCCAATGGGAGTGGAATCAGTGATGTGCGACCCGAGGTGACCGGAAGAAGACAAGGGGTCCCGACGGGAGAGGGTGGAGGTCGGGAAGTGTGAACGGGGTTGGAGGTGGATTTGGGAGGAGTAGGAAGGGGAGGGAGAAGAGAGACAAGGATCACTTTCCAATGAGGTAGAGACCGAAAGCTGTAGTTGAAGAACTGGAAGAAGGGGAGTCTAATCCAATCTCAGGGTCACACTTTAGGAGGATCGGGACACTGTGCAGAGGAGACTTTGGGACTATGTGGAAATTTCAAATTAAATCATAGACAGAGGAGACGGTCTGTCGATCGAGGTTCTGCTCTCTTTGATCTGGAGGTGGGTCCTGACGCAGGGAGGATGAGTCGTACTGTAGACGTTGTATTCTCCGGGTTCTACTTATGACCGACGAAGATAGGAAGGGAGGGGGACCAGAAGAGGACCGGGAAGGAGGAGGATACAGAAAGGGGTATTGAGTTTCACAGTCTGTACCCCTGTTCCCATTGGGACTCACCCTCGGGGTCCTCTATTTAGGAAGACCAAAAGGGTGGGTAGTGGGTCTCAAAGCTAGTTCTGACGTGTCGTTTCTATGGGGTGTAGTCAAGATCGAGTCGGAGTTGAAGGGCACCGGTGCGGACACCAAGACCTGATTCTCACTGAGGAGGTCCTGATCAGGTCGGGATCTCCCAACCACCCCCTTCTCCACTCTACATGTCTTGGGGGTGTCCCTACATTTGACCCTCTGAAGTGGTGTAGACTTCACACTCTGTCAGTGTGGACAGTGAGACGGAAGGTTAGTGACAGGGTCTCGACCTCCGGTCCCTCTTTTCGGTGCTGGAACTCGGGGAGAGGATTGGTAAGACAGTGGTTCCAGGTCCGAGGACTGTCTTCTCACCGTCGGCTCTGCCCTCCTCTACTTTCCGTTCCCCCCCTCCACCTATAGTCGGAAAGGACAGTCGAGAGGAGTCTCTCTCTTGACCTTACCAGGAGGACTGACCTGGGAGGAGGGTCCGCCTTCCCCTGAGAGGAGTCGGGAAAGATTACAGGTCTCGGGAGACTGAACACATACAAACACACTACGCCCCCCGGTCTTCTGTCTCTCTTATAAAAGAATTTTTTTCTTAGACCTTTTGTCACAACTACTCCAATTTTTACTTCCGGAAACAAAGGTGAAAATGATCCTTAAAGAAATAACAACAGCTATTATTGACACCCTCTTAAACTGATCAAGTCTATTTTATCTATGAAGATTCTTCTTTATTCTATATGGAGTGTAGGTAAACCTCCTTTGAAGACAGAAACTCGTTTTACTGTTGATTGCCCTTTAAAATTTAGTCGGGATCAGTACCTTAGACGTTATCCAACGCCACTTTGAACAGACACACCAACAATCAAATTACCTCTATTTGCCGCTAAGACTTACTCCGGATGTCTTGATGCCATAAACGTTACAAAAGTTAAAATTTATAGAAAAAATTTTCCACGAGTTCCACGAAATCCATATAAAATTGTAAATAGAAGGATTGTAGTGACTGGATCCCCCTTTCATAAAGACGAGTGGCTAAAGCATAAAACGAAGTGACAGAAAGTTTTGTGCGACCGACTCTGTCGACACAACTTGTCCTCTGTGACGCGCCCCAAATCTACCGATTATTATATTATATTACTTTTACGGCCGGGGAGGGGAATCATTCGTAGACCGGAACTCGAGTACTGAATCAGAGAAACTCAAAACCAAAGGAGTAGGTATTTTGCCTCTATTATAGACGGAACGAAACACAAAGATATGTATTTTACTACATACGTTTATGACTCTATCATATACTCCCGAAGGTGTAAACTCTATTCTGCACGTTCGATATCCATTTTACATTTGGGTGTAGTGGTCGTCGTCGTCGTCGTAATGACTTAAAAGAACAACATTCTGGATCACTCCATCTGTCACCTTCAGGATGGAAATAAAGTATTTACTCTAAAGTATTTCCTCTCGACTCTACCAAATCCATAGTGGATCATAGTGTGACTTCCTAGTCTCTTCCTTACATATGGTCCCACTCCTGGTCCTGGGGTTTGGGACTTAGTAAATCAGGTGATATAATTTAAGACAAAGGTATATTCAACGTGTATATAAGGTCGGTTCATTAAAAATTTTTAGACTAAATAAGAATTGTGGGGTCACCGGACTTATATTAGACCTTCATTGTCTAAGAGTGACGGTCTTTCTCACCTCATATCGAAGTTAACTCGGACTTAGGTCTCAACTGGTTGGTCCTGGGTCGAGTCGTGTAAGGTCGAGATTCTGGTACCTGTACACCGAATGGATACACCCAGAGTCAAAAGAGAGGACAATTTTTATTATTTGTACCTTTCAACCTGTCTAAATAGTAAGGGCGTCCAGAGTTTAAGCCACCGATTCAGAATCGTTGGAGTCTGAATTGGAAGGAAACATACAAGAGGACTTCGGGTCGTGTGGGAGAACAAGGAAGGTCGTAGACGGGACGAGGGGAACCGTTAGAGAGAAGTGAGGAGCATAGACAATGAAAGATTGAAGTCCCTTTGTGTGACTTGTCCTGACAATGTAGAGTGTGAAGTGTGTCTTGACATGTGATGTTACTGTCATTGTCTGTCTGCAAGGGTTCCCTCCTCTGCGTGTAGTGCGCGTCTTACCTTTACGTCTGTGTGGGAAATTAAGAGTTCAGCGAGAACATTTAGACCTTTTACTTATAATTACGGTACCGGTGGAGACGTAACGTCAGGACGGAGTCTGAAAAGTGGGGACGACGGGAGAAAGTGTGTGTGAGTACGTGGACGGATTCTGACCTGCGTAAATTGACGGAAGTTTACCCTCGAGGTCTGGGTCCCACCGCCAGATCGAATCTCTCATGGACCAGCAGCGCAGAAAGGGAGACAATGGGACTTACTTACATTTCGGTCTTTTTACGAGGGTTTGGTTCGGTGGGCTCGTAAGACTCGAAGGAGGTGAAGGGACCGAAAGGAAGGAGGAACAACTGTGGTTCTGGTTAAGTCCTGGGGTGTTCAAGAGAGGTGAAACTCGAAGACAGTCAGACACCTCCACTGTACTTCGTTACGAAGTCCTTTCTCTTTGGTCGGGTTACCGTTGCAGTATGTGGTCTTGTATCATTCATCCCTGAGTGTGTCATTTATGGATGAGATTAGTACGTTATTTATAGACATCTTACTTAGTTACTACTCAGAGTTATCTCTTTTCCCTAGTTCCCAGATACGTGATTCTTTACTAGAGGATAGGTTCCTCGTTGACGTCGAGTTGACGGACAGTTGATGATCGACCCTGAGAGTAGACTTCAGAGGGGTTTTCTTTCAAATGGAGCAGTTTCTCGTTTCTTCTCTACAGGTTTTCGAGGTGCAAAACGGAAGACGGGTAGAGGAGGGACTTAGGTTTAAGGTATAGGATTGATAGAAAAGGTAGTACTTAGGTAGACCTCCCTTTACGTTAATTTTGTCTCTTGATTACAAGACTGTTTTCCTCTTCGACGTTCGTCGTCGACACAAGGGGGTTTCACCTCGATCTTTGCTTACTCCTCAGCCACTCCTCCACCTCCAGAAAGTCTGTTCGTCGGGTTGAGGTGACCCTCTCTCTTGAACTCTTCGTCAGATCGAATCCCGGTCGTCTCGTGGGGTTGTAGTCCTACTTTCGTGGGCTCTAGGGTAGAGCCAACGGAGTCAAGGAAACTCATCGAGGATCGGGCGGTGCAACGGAGTGAACCGGAGTCAAAGGGGTAGAGACTTTGTTGTTCGAGGTTACTGAGGAGGGACATGGGTCGGGAAGGGACGAAGGGTGGGGGGTGAACGAAGTGGGTGAATCTCACTTCTCTTACTCATTTTCTGTCCAGACATTTTCGAGCGGTCCGAGTGACCGTGCCTCTGCGATATATTTAGGGTTCACGATAGTAAGATCATGGTGTCTCTAAATTTAACCCGACCCCCGGGACCCTGACGCAATAGTTGTGGAGGGGGTGTAAGAGTCGTGACCCTTCTGCCACGACCCCTTCCTTTTGACACGAAAGGAGCTAGAAATTGACGATCCCTTTGCGCATATAATCCCGCCGGAGGAATGTCTTTGGGAGATTTTTATGGATAGCTACATAAATCGAGGTCTATCGCAGGAGGATGGTTGTCCGAGGTCCGACTTGGTGAGACGGACACGGTACCACTCTTCGACCCCTGGAGGTTACCGTCGAGGGTCGAGAAGACGCCGTAGAGGAGCCCGAGAAGAGGAGGGGGAAGGGAAAAGGGAAGTAAGAAGAAGAGAGACGTCCCACTCCGTGGAGGAGGGTTTGACGTCGAGTGCCATACCGTTACCAAGGGGGGAGAGAAAAGGTGCGGGAAATGAGTTTCACTTAAGGTTCTACTTTTTCTGGACGTGCCGTAGCTCGTATCCCAATCTTGGTTAGTGACGAGTTTGGCCAGGGACGAGGTTCGGAAGTCACCCAGGGAGACGGAGACCGAGGTGATGCTCGAGGAGGGTCGACCGGACTCGACCGGGGCCGACGGGAGAGACCCTCGTGACGAGTGATAAGGGGACCGGTTGAGGGACCTTCGTAGGACACACGAGAGAGAGTCGAAATTCCTAAACGTGTGTTTTAATAGAATGGATCTTTTCGAGAAGGTGAAAAGGAACAGATTCAGGATAGTCGGACGGGAGTGTAGGGTTAAAGGTACGAGGAAGGAGGTCCTTCAGAAGGGGTCAAGGGTCTCGATCGGTCCCACGGGAAGGAGACCCAAAAGTACTGTACACCGGGGGTCGACCCCTGTGAGTCGGGACGCGGTGGGTGTACGTCGTGTCACGGACCGTGTAACACCCAGGAGTTGCTATAGAGGACTTCCTGAACTTCCTTCAGTGTCCCCACCCCTGTCCACCAGTGGACCCGGGACCTTACTACCAGAACCACCTCCTTCCTCCGAGTCTATGTAGACGGGTGAGGTCTCAATCATGAGTACAAAGACGTTGATTGTCTTATCGGTTTTCTCCAGTAAAGGGTGTCTTTTCGATCTGTTTGACTAGTATTTCGTACAAGACTCGTTATTTCTATCTCTATATTTACATTGAAAACGGTATACCCAGTTATCTACCGTCGAAAGTAATGTACCGTTTACGACCCACTCCGTTATCTCGGGAAGAGAGGTATAGGGAGGTAGACGGGTATCGTGGAGATCCTTCAACCCAGCAGTTATAAGTCGAGACTGGGGTAGGGAACGTGAGTAGTGGGTCCCTCGTTAGGGTTTCCATTGGGACTCTCAGGTCAGTTGTCCGGTTTGTTGTCCTTCAGGTTATAAGGAATCAGTGGATCTCTGAGTCAAGGGTCAAAAGCAAAGAGATTACCTCACTAGTCCTAAGCTCGTCGACCCGACCCAGTATCGATGGACTCTCTCGACATCCATTCCGAACCGAACCTGATTGGTTCCCTTCCTGACCCTTATCGACAGGGGAGGTATGACTGTCAAAGTCCCACCGGGATCGTGAGAGAAAGTGTAAATTAGCCACTGTTCTCTTACACCGTACCTGGTTCACTAAGGTAAGATGATCATAAATAATTCATGGATGAGATTAGTAGGTGTCTGTACTTGTCCCAAGTTTCTGTGTTAGGACCGGGAGTGAAAGGATAAGGATGGGTACCCAATCCTCGCGGAGACTCAAGAGTAGGAGGGGATAGAAGTGGGTAGATAAGATCCCCGACACTGGACAAAAATTTCGGTTATACATTATTACTGAAGTTTATTAAATCTTAATAGGTCCACCGGATTGTTTATAAATCTTTATCGTAGAGAACTTAACAATAGCTATACTCTCTCTAGGGTTCAATACATTCCATTATTAAACAATTCTTTCACTTTCACTTCATTTTCGTAATAAGTGAGTCAGTACGGGGTGAGAAACGTTACAGTACCTGATATTCGGGTGGTCCGAGGAGACAGGTACCTTAAGAGATCCGTTCTTATGATCTCCCCCATCGGTAAGGAAAGAGGTTCCCTAGAGGGACTGGGTCCCTAATTTCGTCCCAGAGGAGGTAATGTCCGTCTAAGAAATGGTAGACTCGGTGGTATTAAACAATTTTCTTACCGTTTAAGTGACAGAAAATCTTCTTTACTCTTATGTAATTGGAACCACAAAGAGTCAGGGTCTTAAACTCACAAGTTGTTGTATATCAAACAATTTATTTACCCACCTATCTACCTACTTGTTCGGTTGAATCCTTTGTTCCATCCTGAAGACCAAGTCAAAAATGTCTGCTTTGGTACTCTCAATTCATTGCACGGAAGGATTGGTGTCTCGTCCCTCAACCGACGTAAGGTTCGGGTACCTATCGTCAGAATCCTACCTGTGTACCCCGAGATCAGGAGAAGTTCAATGTACACTTCGAATTCGAGACCGAGGTCCTGTAGACGGACTAATATGACTCGGGTAGGGTGTACCGAAGTTCCCCTGACTTCTTTGTGGGTTCGTGTCTCGACGTCTCGGACACTCCAGTGACTGCCGTATTCCTTTACTGACAACTGCTTCCTTGGACCTCGGTCTTTTACACCCGAGTTCAGGTCGAGATCGTGGAGGATCGTATAGTGTATGAGAAAGACTTGGAACCAACGAAGTAGATGTTTTACCCCTACTGTTCTAGGGTAAACCCCCTAATACTCCCAAACTACGTATTACATATATTTAATAGAGACTTGGTATTTAACGGAGTCGAATATCTGGATTCTTAAGACTTTCAATCGTCCAGACCCCAAGTCCGTTTTCCGTCACCGGGTCCGGGAGGTTTGGGGTAGAGACTTGTTTCCTGTGACTACCATCCAGGAACCAACTTGGTCGACAGACCGTGGAGTCGAGGGAGGGATGGAGGGTAGTGTGTGACTCTCGACTCTTCGACCCGTCAGAGTCGGGCTCCGCTACAGGGTGAGGTCGTCACACCCTGGGTGAGGACGAGACGTGTCCTCCGCCTACATCCACTGTGGACCTCGACTCTCCTCTTCAGTCTCGCCGGTCGTCCCCGACGAGTACCCTGTCCACAGTCCTTCGGACCTCTTCCCCGACGTGGTCATCACCGCTGTGTGGTCGGGACCCAGTTTCCTGTGAAAGGTCGAGACCTAGACGACAGTTCGACGACCACCAGGACCCGACTCGTGAATGGGGGAGACTGATGACCTACTGAGGCTAGAGTTTAGACCCGACCATACTGTTGTATGAGTGACATCGATTCTGGGGTTCTCAACATCCACGGGGCACCAAAATGAGTGGTGGTTTTCTCTGTTTACGACAGTTAATTTGATATAGTACGGTAATAACATTCTGCGTCCGACATATAAAATCTGTACGTGGTCGTCCTCTTTTTACGTAAAATCTTCGTTACACTGTACCATCTACTTTCGTGACAGACTCGTCTTTTGTTTTAAACTAATAGGTAAGGGTACCCTATCTTAGTGTTTAGACTCGAACCTAGAGTTCTCTCGGTACGGGGAAGGGACCTTTCTTTCTTTCTCATCCAAGTCCTTCTTGGCCCCGTTTCAGGATAGCCAAGTCTACCTACCGTCACCGGAAAGTCGTTTCAGACTCCTCGACGATTGTTACCGTCTATAGCCCCGACCACCCTCTCTTTCGTCTCTCCTGTTCACCGAACCGGTTCCCGAGTCTTGGGTACGGGTGAGTACACGTGGGGTGTGTTCCCCTGTCTCCCGGAATGACCAATGTGACTACTTCCTAAGACAACTGGAGATGTTTAGACGGGGAAGTTAGTACACCGTTGGGAGTAAACTTCCGGTTCGAATACCGAGGGTGGTCGAAGAGAACCGGAAGTCACGGTCAAGGATGTAGAAGGGAGTGTGTAGGATGAAGGATCGGGGTGGGGTCGTTCCGTCTAAGAGAAGATCTTCTTGAAGTTGGACAGTGTTACCGAGAATTTTACACTGTGGGTTTTCTACATGTGACCTCGTAGAAATTATTAATAAGTATTGTCGGTTTAGGTCTTTCTTTGAATTCAGAGTCTATTAACATTTTTACCTATGTCTTCGACTCATGTAGATGAAGTATTTGACGACTAGTCAGAAATGGCGAAAATGGTTTTATACCTCATTGTGCATGATACGGGTATTATATGGCTCTTTTACGTCGTTTTAATGTTCGTAACTTTTCTCTCGAACGATTCGTAATTTTTCCGGCCTTCCTTTATGGTATTTTATTAGTCCTTAAAAAGAATCAGTCACTAAAAGAAAGAAAAAAAGACATAAAAGGTTTAAAAGGAATAACTTGTATCTTATCAAACTTTACTTTTATTTACCTGATCTATTCTTTAAAGTTTACCTGAGACTGTGTATATTCTGAATCACTCTGATTCTTAAGTGTATTAAAATTGAAATTGGGTGTGTAATGTCATCAGAAGAAAATTTATCTAGTATAAAAATTTTTACTGAGTCTGAGTAAATTCCGGAAAATGACATATCTAGAAGGTACTGAATGCTACTCCAATATGGGGTTATTTGGGTGGTATTCGACTTTTGTTGTTATTCGACTTTTGTGTAAATTATGTGGTTTGGATTACTTGTTACCTTTGTCACTCTCTGAAGTAAAAGAACTCGAGGTTTTAGTGTCGTCTGTCACTGACGTCGTACTTTAATTTTCTCCGAACGAGGAACCTTCTTTTCGATATTGGTTGGATCTCTCGTATAATATTTCCTCTCTGTAATGAAACGGTTGTTTCCAGGTAGATCAGTTTCGATACCAAAAAGGTCACCAGTACATACTACACTCTCAACCTGATATTTCTTTCGACTCGTGGTTTTTTAACTACGAAAACTTAACACCACAACTTCTTCTAAGAACTCTCAGGGAACCTGACGTTCCTCTAGTTTGGTCAGTTAGGGTTTCCTTTAGTCAGGACTTATAAGTAACCTTCCTGACTACGATTTCGACTTTGAGGTTATGAGACCGGTGGACTGCACTTCTTGACTGAGAGACCTTTTCTGAGACTACGACTCTTTCTAACTTCCGTCCTCCTCTTCCCCTACTGTCTCCTACTCTGCCAACCTACCGTAGTGACTGAGGTACCTGTACTCAAACTCGTTCGAGGTCCCCAACCACTACCTGTCCCTCCGGACCGCACAACGTCAGGTACCCCAGCGTTTCTCAGCCTGTGCTGACCCGTTGACTTGACTGACTGACTGTTGGATCACTTGTAGTATCGACTCGGATCAATGGATCAATCGACTCGGAGTGGTATCGACTCGGTGTAATGTCCATTGAACGTAATCTGATGTCCATTGTGAAAGTAATCTGATGTGAAGTCATTTTAGTACATTGTGTTTCGATTAAAAAATTAATTCACAACTTATAGAGTACGTTAAATAACTTATGATATGACTTTCATTTTTTGTGTTGTTATTGGGAGTACTAGAGTCCCGACTGACCCTCGACATAGACGGTGACGGGTCGTAGTGTTCTGTCATGGTATGACGGATACCTTTTGTAGTTTTAAGTTTCAAGTCAGTGATGACCTTCTCATAACGAAAACGTAGTAGTCTTTGAGTTTTTTTTTACATTCCATTTGATAGTATTCAACCCCTGATAAATATATCATATATAATAAAATACCTGTAAATTTAGTAGGGGTTCGATAATTATAATCGTTTTTCAGTTTTCTATTGTTGACAACCACTCCTACACCTCTTTTTTCTTAAGAACACGGAACAACCACCTTTACATTTAACCGGGTCAGTGACATCTTTTATCATGCCTTTAAGGAGTCTTCTTAATTTTTATCTTGATGGTATATTAGGTCATTAAAGTGAAGACCCATAACACAGGTTTCTTTTACTTTATCTGTAAAGTACAAGTTTCTTTTACTTTAGTAATGGAGTTTGTCTACAGATATCAGGGTTCACGTAATGTCATAATAAGTGTTATCGGTCTATACCTGTGTTGGATTTAAAGGTGGTTACTTACTTACCTAGTTCTTTGACACTATGTCTATATGTACGTGTGTGTGTGTGTATTCTTGTAATAAGTCAGAAATTGTTCCTTTAGGACGGTAAACGTTGTACCTACTTGGATTTCCTGTGATACCTTTATTTCTGTTTACGACACGCTAGACAAAATAACTAATGTGATTAAAGAATCTTCACCTTCAGTGTCATTGTCACCCTCCTTTCCACCAATACTCCCTGATCCCCATCCCTTCTCCTCTTCTATAACTAGTTTCCCATTTTTGAAAGTCGATGTCTGTATATGTAAGACGTCTGGATCATAAGTGGTACCATTTATTATTACGTATATAATAATATAATAATGATATAATAGTATATCATTTATTATTACATATTGTATGAACTTTAAACGATTTTCACATCAAAAGTTCACAAGATTGGTGGTATTTATTTTGATGCACTCCACTACCTATACAATTAGTCAAACTAACATCATTAGTAAAATGTTACATAGTTTAGTAGTGTAACATATGGAATTTATATCTGTTGAAAGTAAACAGTTAGTGTCAAATTAATTCACCCCTCTTTTGGGTGTTCTG
Organism: Capra ibex; assembly: GCA_006410555.1. NCBI lineage: Eukaryota > Metazoa > Chordata > Mammalia > Artiodactyla > Bovidae > Capra > Capra ibex. Next base: position 1,569,521 of record SJYO01010634.1, on the reverse strand, counting down.
TAGTGGGTCCACATGATGACAGATATGACACATGAAGACTTTGTACTGCGTCTTCGACATAGAAATGTGTGATTTAGTGTGAAATTTACGTCATCATCGTAAAAGAAAATCTGTTTATTGGAAGTCTTCTAGGAAAACATTCCGTTGTCTACAAAAATTTGTATCTCTCAGTAGAGATGATGAATAGACTAGGGATATGATTCCCCAAGTTACGAGTGATCAAAGATAAATATGTAAGATCAGATAATGTGGAAGTTGAAAAGGGGAAACTGAATTAGTATCAACTGTACTTGCAATTTGCATGCTGTTAATACAGACAACGTTTTCTGTTACTTTTCTACGTTCTCAAAGATTTGAGAGTGAGAACGGTCTAAAATGGACGGGTTGAGGAGACTTTTTTTTTCTTTTCTTTTCTTTTCATTTTCCAGAAGAAACGAGGGGAGACGGAAACCAGTTATTATTACCATCGAGTAGAGAGGGGTGAGGAGTGAAAAGGTGGGTCGAGAATTGAACAGGAGTGTCCAAAGTTAAAGACCCGTCGCCCATTTCCTTAAAGGTACGATGTGGAAAACGACGGTGTCGGTGTCTCCTGGGTGTCCGACGGGGGAGCGGACGTCCATGGTTCTCGTCGGACTATATCTCTGTGTACTCTTCGGGGTTTTCGGACTCGTCCGTACGAGTGCTAGCGGTCAGGGTTCCGGGTGGTGTATACGAGTGTTGTCGTGGTCTGACCGGGGTCCTTTCCATGTGACATAAGTAAAAGTTTTCGTCTTAATAGTTTATAAATTTATTTTCATGACGGTAGTGCATATGGTGGACATTGTGTTACATCACAATGATACAGTTAAAGGTTTCCCTGTACAATAGTTTGTAAAAGTGTACTAAGTCAAAATGTCGAAGAATATAATATTTATATGTATTTAGATATTTATTTATTTAGACATTTAGTAAAAAATTTTTAGGAGACAACAGTTCTGTGCTCAGGGTTCATAGTAAAGTCTCTTATATGAAATTTTTCTCAGAAAGGGGTGGAGGATTTCTTTTGACGTGGACTATCGTAGGAAACCGGGTAATGCCCCCAAAAGGGAGTACGGTCCCGTTCGACGAACGAAATCACTTTTCTAAGTAAACCTTTGCACACAAGTCGTGATCGTCTTGTATCTTACCCTTTGGTCTTCGTCGTCGTCGGTCTGGAACCCAGGTGTCGGAGACAGATTACGGTACACGTAGAGATCTTGTGAACGTGAGGGGACGTCGACCGAGTCGGTACCGAGTCATGGTACCCTTAGAATAGGAACTTGAAGGAGGAGGAGGAGAGGAGGTGTCTTAGCAGAGGGGGGTTAAGGGTCCAAGGAACGTGTTCGGTGAAGTACTGGGGTGTCCGCGGAGGTGCATGTTTCTTCTCTGCCCTTCTCCTGAGTGGGCGACTCCTGGTGCTACTTCAGGTACTGTAAGGTCGGTAACGCCTCCATGCTCGGGAATACCTTCTACTTGGGGTCCCGGTGCTAAAACTAGGGTCGAAGTTTCGTTTTCTAGGGTTACTTTATCCCAAGACAGAAGAGGACACCCTACTTCTTGTCTCCACAACCATTCTCCTCCTGACGAAGTTGGTTCCGTGGGGGACGGATCGATGGGGAGACGAGACTGAAAAGGATAGAGGATGTCCTGTGGTCCTACGGACACGACTCGTCGGGGCACATGTCGACCCTTCACTCCCACGACGTCCTGAGTGCCTCACGTGTTCTCGTTCCCTTCGGTCGACGTCTTCACCCACCCACACCCCGAGTGTGGGTCCTGGTCGACAGAAGGGTTCCGTTTCTGACTACCACGACCGAACCGGAACTTCCCCGACCGTAAGGGTGTCTACCAGTAGTGAATGCGACCTTCGAATTCTCAGGAAAGAGTAGGTACCCATTAGTCTGACCTCGGTGAATGGGTAAACAAACCTAAAATTCGTAAAACAAACAAGAGAAACCCCCCCCCCCATGAAATCTGTGTAATTATTAAAGAAATGTCTCTCATATCTGTTTGTAAATCCTTCAAGTCTTGGTACTGCCGTGTGTCCGAAACTCGTAGGAAGTAGGAGAGAGGAAACGAGAAAAAGGAGAGTAAAAGTTTCAGGGGGTCCTTCTTCTCTCTTCTTTCACCTGGGACCCGGAAAGGAAAGCAGAACGGACCGACGGTACACGACATCTGTGTCTTGAAGGACCCTCGTCCTTAAATTTTCCAGTCAGGAGAAATACTTGGGGTCACCCTGAACAGTGGTTAGACAAGGAGTCGTTTCTTGTTTAAGTGTCTTCACATCATCTCATCCTTTTCTCTCTTCCCCCGGTCCACTATTTCGTTTCCTCTTCCTTTGGTCCCTTCTCCTTGTCCCCCTTTCTTTCTACTCCTCTCTCCGTGGATGGTCAGACGCCCTGTAACCCCAGAACAGTAGGAGTCCTTCTACAACGAGGTCCCGGTTCTGCTACGTTAACCGTTACTACCACCGGTTCTAGTACATGAGTTTGCCGCACCCTTTCCTCCTCAATTCTTTGTCTTAGTGGTTTCTCTCTTCCTGTCGGAGGTTCTACCGATACATGTAGGTATGTGTTTGAAGTAGTTGGGTGTCGTACAGACACGTCAGTCGTACTAACTGTCCTCGTCTGTCCGTCCGTCTTGTCACCGACCAGGAATCGTGTACCTTGATCTTGGCAAAGACTAGTCTGAGACTTCTGTTTCGTAAAAGAGTTCCTTTCCTTCTTACGTCAGTCATTTATTACATAATCTGTATACCATCTGTAAGGTCTAAGAATCACTTAAGTCACTGTATAGGTCCTTAGTTGGTCCTGACTTTTTCCTTCACCCTGTTTCTCTCCTTCTTTGTTACTACGACAACGTCCGAGGTACAAGAAGAGATAGAAGTTTGGTGACTACGAGGTCGTTCCTAGGTCGACGCCGACAAACACCGATAGAGACCCTTAGTGTAGACCTCACGGGAAGAGAACTTCGAGACGAGTTGACTTATCTTCTTCCCGGGAATCTTTTCCTCGGTGAAAGAGGTACTCGAGGGAAAATAAAATTATAGGTCAAGTCCTATTATAAATTACCCAGGTCCTCTTTGATCAAAACAGGGTAAAATAAAAGAGGATTCGCGGATGTAGATTTCTTTAGTCTCTATGTATAGTACTCGAACGTCGGTCCCGTGGCTTCAGTCCCGGAGATCCTTAGTTTGATGTTTGCTCTCCTATTACTTAAGTCCGAGACAAAAGACAACGTAAAAAGACTTCTCTCCACTCACCCGAGGGACGCTGAAAAACTTTTGTCCTGACACTAAGATCACGGTCGTAGGACCGAGGGCGTCTTTCCAACACGACATTTTGGTCCCCCTCCGTCCTCACCCCTTGAAGATCTTTTTTCCTCTCCCTTAGGGGTCGAGGTCTCAGTAAGACGTGTGCCCTAAAGTAAGATATTGATGACAACGCTGTTTGTCGTCACTCAACGACGGCGACCAGAACGACTCGTTGGACACTAGACCGTCGTAGACCTTAGGTCCGCCCTCGTTGTCCATTTTTCACGTCACTGCACCTCCTTTCCCTTCCCTACAACAGAGGGGGGCGGGGGTAAGTCCGACCGACACGTCCTCCATCCCGGGTCTCGAGAGGGATCTACCGTGTCCTTCCCCTGTTTGGTATTTGTGCACGGGACTATGGAGTGGTAGGGGTGGTCCAATATACACCGGCACTTGTAGTTACCAGTTTCCCGTGAGCGTGTAGGGACTACCTCCCCTCCCCACAGGCACGTCCTACGTTGAGTGGACGGACGACGAGATCAGGACTCCGATCTTACCATCCAACGTCCCCCACTCTACCGACCGAACGTAGACTCGGAGACCTTGAAAAGTAAATCGTCGTGGAGGAGGGACGGGGGTAGGTAGGGACTCAGTGTCGGGGTCGTCGACCGACAGAAGGAAAGGGTGTGTCGGTTGTGAGCGGGTCCTGAGTATGGGAGTCCTGTCAAGACGGTGGAGACGACAGGACGTCCCGTTTCGTCGGTCTAGACTTTTGCTCTATCCCGAGTCTCTTAGAGTCTCGGTCGGAGGACGGAGGTGTGGGATGACACGAGTGACTTTGGGCAAGTCAGTCTCCCCTCGGAGTGACGTGGTGGGCCTTTCGGGGGTCGGTAGAACTGTAGGGAAGACGAAGTCGTAGAGACCCATGGTTCGATCCGGGGACTCTCGGTTTGTGATCGTTTGTGTGGAGTCTCTACGAGTAGAGTGAATTGCACGCATGAAAGAACACTGTTCAAGGGGGTGTGTCGATCAGGTGTCTGTTTGACTTAAGGGTATCAAAGTGGAAATGAAGACGTAGTATTAAAGTGGGGTCTCACGGGGCCTGTACGTAAGTAGGACTCCAGCCCCACGAGATGTTCCGGATTTCCTTGTGGGGAGAGTTCCTACATAAACTATAAAAGTTTTAAAATTCGGTTTCCTAGTGACGAGACTTACCCGGGAATCTGTAGTCTGACGTCCGTCTCCCAAACCCAACCTTCCTACACCTTTGTCCCAGAAGAGTCTTGGATACCTAATGATTTGAGAGTGAAAATCTAAGATCGGAGGATCCGAAGCCACCACGGTAAATAACTCGGGAGTACTTAAGAGTCGGTAGGTCTATGGACCGGTCAGTGTCCTTTAGACTGAACAGTCGGAGAGAGGACGACACTCGCAGGACATACCACTACCGGTGTGGAACGGCTCCTCCGATCGGGACACAGATGGTGTTCCGACTAGACAGACGTGGACCTGTAACACCCGATCCACTCGACTGACCAGAATTGTCCCTCAAAACGCGAAGCCAATAGACCGGCCCTGTGTCTCCACACTTCACCCACACTCCTACCCACCGTCTCCCCCAGGTCTTCGGGTTCTCCTGATCCACTTTCTTTCTTCACCCGGTCCCTTTAGAATCCTCTCTTCTTGTCCTCTCTTGTGGGTGAGGATGGGTCCGGGGTCGGTGAGGGGGAACATCGAGAAGGGAAGTTGGAGGGCAGACGAAGAGAAAGACTTCTTTTATGTTTCTTACCCGGGAATGTAGAGTCACGAAAACGAAGGAGGATGTTGCCGGAAAGAGGAGAAAAGAACCAGTATATAGTTCTAGTTCCACTTTATAGTGGACCGGACATTTCCAAAGAGGGACACGGGGGGTCGAGAGGCGTCCCACGTTAAAGTGGTAGTGTAACTAGAGGTGTTTCTTTGAGATGGACCTTTCGTCCTCGTCCCAAACAAGTGCAGAGGTGACCGCCCCGAGTCGTCTCGAGGTCTGTGTCCCTTCTTCGAGTGAGTCGTAACTCGTGTCCGACTTACTTTCCCTCCGCAGGGTCAGACACTCGACGTCGAGGCGACTCCTCGGTAGTATCACTGGTCCGACATCAGTGAGGGCGACCGAACCTGGGGGTAGACCCTCGACTGAGTCCCCGTGGCGAGGACCAGAAGGGCTTTGTCTTGAAGTCCGGGAATCGTTCCCGAGACTACATGGAGGGTCCCCTTCTCGGACCCGACGTTCCTTCGCGGGTGTCCCATGTTCGGACGTGGAGTGTCCGATCTGTTTCTACACGAGTCTTTCCAGTTTCCGTTGAGGCGTAACGGTTCCGGAGTTTCTCGTTGCGGGTAGTACTTTGTCTTGTCCTGAGGGACAGGAAATGGAAGAGGGTCTCAAACAAGTTTGAGAACAGGGAACTCAGCTACTACGGTAGGTTGGTGGAATAAGAGACAGTAAGGGAAGAGGAGGACGGAAGTTAGAAAGGGTCGTAGTCTCATAAAAAGTTACTCAGTCGAGAAGTGTAGTCCATCGGTTTCATAACCTCTAAGTCGTAGTCAGGAAGGTTACTCATAAGTCCCAACTAAAGGAAAGTCTAACTGACCAAACTAGAGGAACGACAGTTTCCCTGAAAGTTCTGAAAAGAGATCGTGGAGTCAAACTTTCGTAGTTAAGAAGTCGCGAGAGATGCCAGGTTGAGAGTGTAGGCATGTACTGATGACCTTTTTAGTATCAAAACTGATATGCTTGGAAACAGCCCGTTCACTACATGTGTATAATTGAGAAGTTTTTTTCTGTGGTCGTACGTATCTTCTAGGGAAATTACTTTTTTTCTAAAATATTCTCGTTTCCTTTTTTTAGACAGAACAATCTTCCTATTACTCAAAAGAACCCCATCATCCTAATGAAGAAACGAGGAATTACGTAACACAATATTACTCGTACATAAGTATATGTCGACACTTTAGTTAATTTCGATCTAAATAAGACTTTGTTTGTTCATTTGTTTGGTTGTAATTTTTGGGTATGGTTGGACTCCCAGTACCTTTAATAATCGAGTTCTAAAGACTCTCCTAGTTTACGTTCTCTTGTCTCTGACCTGGTTTACTCCTTTGCCGGCGCCTTCAAGAAACTTTGGACGTTTCGACGGAGGAGACGTAGACAGAGCGACAGACGAACGATCCCCGGAGTAAAATATTTGAAAGAATCGTTCGAGGGGCTTGTGGGAAAGTGAGGAAAGAGGGAGACTCGGACAATTACTCCTGGACACAGTGAGGGTTGAGAGGGAAGGGGCAGAGTGTCGAAGTTCTGTTAGTAATCCCTTTACTATTTTTATCCAAAGGAATAACTAAATAGAGGCAATGGGTTACGAGGAAGGAACCTTACCAACTGAACAAAGGAATCGTTGTGTCGATTAAGTTCGTCGTGCTGAACCGGACGTGTGGACTATAAACAAGTAGAGGAAAGGACTTCGGGTCTCTCGGTCCCGTCCTCTGCCCCCATCCCTCCACGGGAGGGTCACTCGACGACCGACGGTACCGCCACGACCGAGACGGACAGGTGTCTCGGGGCCCCCGGCCCGGACCCTCGACAGAAGGGAGACGGGTGGGGTGTCCCTGACTACACGTCCATGCCTTGACTCGTCCTGAACCCGGGGTATGTCGTTTGGACCCACGGGGGTCCCTCTGTTCATAGAGACATGGTGGACCCACGACTAGGATCCAGGGAAGAGGAGAGTCGTCGGAGTAGAGTCTCGACACTCCGACCTTGAGGCTCCTCTGACTTACTCGAGTCTCCCCGGCTCCCGGGTGGTCTCCGTGTCCGTCCGTCCACTTTACGACACGAGAGTAAGGTTGGGGTCCCGACCACCTCGTGCACGAAAACACCCCTCGTCGGACACCTACGGATCCGGTAAGGACATTTGAGGACCCCCTCAGGTCTTATCGTATCAGAGTCCTATCGTCCGGAGTCCTGGGTAGAAGTAGGGAGTGGGGTCCTGGTTTCGTGTGAGGGATACCCGTTCAGACAGAGGAAAGGAGGACAGGTGGGAGCTGAGGATAAACCCCTACGGGTTAAGATTCTCTACCTTCCTTCAGTCTTCTGCCAGACCCATAATAATACGTGTTAGAGACGAGTGTTGACGTGTCTGTGTAAGATTGTTCACCTGACAACTGAGTTTCTGTCAGAACCCCATCTCCCACGACGGTTCAGACACTAAAGAAGTTGTGGTTTCCCTATCAAATTTTTACTTACTATCACTTTAGATCGATAGGTTCTGGAAGCCCGACGGAAAAATTATACTCTTCTTAGTCTTAGAGGGAGTACTGGATCTTACGCTACCTCTTATACATCAAACCGTTACCTTTGGTCTCGGTGCCAAGAGGTGTTTTCAGTGAGGTTGCACCATGAGTTCAGTCCCTTTTGGTGGTGGTGGGTTAGGAGGTCTCGGTTTCTTCCTGTTGCACTCCTAGTTTCAGATTCTACTGTACACTTATATGTGTGTGATGATACATATATTTTCTACTAGTTATTCCCGGATGACATATACATCGTATCCTCTTCCGTTGCCGTGAGGTGAGGTCATGAGAACGGACCTTTTAGGGTACCTGCCTCCTCGGACCATCCGACGTCAGGTACCCCAGCGACTCCCAGCCTGTGCTGACTCGCTGAAGTGAAACTGAAAAGTGAAAGTACGTAACCTCTTCCTTTACCGTTGGGTGAGGTCACAAGAACGGACCTCTTAGGGTCCCTGTCCCTTCGGACCGCCCGACGGCAGATCCCCCAGCGTGTCTCAGCCTGTGCTGACTTCACTGAATCGCCAATCGTCATATATATCGTATCGCTTCAGACGAGTTATGAGACATTACTGGATATTACCTTTTCTTAGATTTTTTCTTGTCGATGTACATATACGTATTGACTTAGTGAAACAACATATGGACTTTACTTGTGTTGTAACATGTAGTTGATATGAGGTTATACTTTATTTATAAAAAATTTTCTTTGGAAACTTTTGGCATTCCACGATGTGTGTACCCGTAAGCAAAAATAAGAGGATGATTTAGGTAGAAATTCGTAGTCGACACCGAATTTCGAAACCCCCTTCGTAGACACTCACCAGTGTCGGCGGCCCTCACCCGACCGACCGACCGACCGACCGACCGACCGACGTCGGTCCCCGACTGTAACTTCTCTGGGTGTCGTTATTTCCTAACTTTTCTTTTAATACCATTACTCAGAGGCCCTTCTCTCGTTTCTGTAAACCGGGTCTTGGAGGACCCTTATACCTTTCGTGTAGGTTTGTCGTCAGGGGTCTCCTCCTAAATACTTCGACTACCGAGACTACGTTAGAAAGGGTCACTAATCTTCCCTGTAAGTAGTGTGGGTTCCGGTCCCGATTCTTACCCTCCCCAACTTGGTAGTATCTCCAGGCCGAGACCGGGGATGTCTGGGACTACCTTTACGTCACTCTATTACGACCACTCTAGTATAGGGGGCGGACCCGGTACCTCTTGCTATGTAGACGGGACCTCCCTGGTCTTCATCCCGTCTCTGTCCTGGAGTACGGATTTTGGGTCTGTACCTGTCCCGGTGGTGGTAGTAGAGGTGTCTGTGACAGACGTGGGGAGGGTTCTCCGGTCATAAGAGTGTCCTTATCAACAGAGGGTCGGAAAGGTGTGTACGGCACACATGTCAAGAAGTTACGGAGGGTCTGACTTTTCTTTTAGGTTTGGTCGGGACCATCCGGACCCCGGTCGAGAGGAAGGACCTTTCTACAAAGTGGAAGAGAGGTCTAGTACCCTACTTCATCCTCACTGATACTCTATTTTTCTACTACTCGGTTCTCCCGAAAGATTGTGAGAGTCGTTCGGAAACGTCGAGACGTACTGGATTCAAGTCTCCAATCTCCAGTCCAAGTCTCCAGTTTCCGGTCCAAGTCTCCATTCAGCACCAGGTTCCCTCGGATCCGGGTCTCCGATTGTACGAGGACCTATCCGAGGAGGACCTGAAGAAACTTGGACGAAGACACCGACTGGGTCGTCCTGTCTCATAGGTTTCTTCAGAGTAAGTCTTTTCCTTTGTTTCTCTCGGTAACGAAAGAAACCCCAAGACTCCCCAATGACTATTTAAAAAGTCAAAGGACTTTCTGTCACAATTCGTAGACTTAAATAGTTACATACTTGGTGAGAGTATAGACCCCGTTCAGTGCGGGAGTTGAGGTGGGGGTTGAGAAAAGAGTCAGGAATAAAAATCCAAGGGTCAGAGACAGGGTTTGAATAACTACCCCACCTACTGTGTATCAGTGACTTACCGTCCCCCCGATTTGGGGTCACAAACGAGGACACTATCTTCTTAGTCATGTGTTAAGACTGACGTTAAGACCTTTAGGTAGGACCTAGACAGGAGGGAAAGGGTAGGCGTAATATCGTCTTTGTGTGACGATTGTTCGTCTTTTTACTCCATCTTTCGAGACGTATGAAACGTAACAGGGTAAGGTAATAGAGTAGTGAAGGAATAACCTTAAAAAGAGTGGTGGGTTGAGCGGAATTTTTTTTTTTAGTCTAACTTTTTGGTTTGGGGAAAGAGAAAAAAATTTTTGTTTTGTTTTGTTTTTACACAGTACACTGAAGGTCGGAATTGTAGTCAAAAAATTGAAACCAAAGGGACCACCACCCTACGTTGGATGGTAGTGGTACTGTTGTCGACGGAGACAAGTTTAAGTGGTAGACTGTCCGTCAGGACTTGTGTGGAGAGAGGGAGAGACAGTTCTTCTACCTTTACGGTAATGTGGATGAGGATTTCTGACTTTAGGATTACTTACTTTCTGTTTCCTTCGTTACAACTCTTATATCGTTGCTCCGTCTCTTGGGGGGGGGTTTCCGAAAGACAAACGGGTATGTCGGGTGACGAGAGAATCCCTCCAGTTACCTGAGTCAATGAGTTTTGTTTTCTAGGGGTCGTGATTGGGACGTTACAACCGACACATCGACGTAACTTGAAAAGTAACGAAAATCTGGTTTGTTGAGGGTAGAGTGAGGGTACAGGGGTGGGAGATATATGTTATTTCCTTCAAGTGTAGTAACGGTTGTGTCAATTGGTCACGAGTCAGAGTCGACTCGGGTCAAGGTTTGCCTACCCTTCACCACTAAGACACTTTGAGTCGGTCGTGGCCGAAGGGAGAGAGAGAAGAGAGTGACTGTCTGTCGACCTATTCGGAATTGTTTAAGGGAAAAACACACAGTGCGACTTAGGATCTGAGTTTTGCGACAGTAAGCTGTCTCAAAACCACTAGTCCTCTGTTTACTAACTTACGATGTCTTTTCCCTTCTTTCTTTCCCCTTTATAATTTTCGGAGACCTTCCTTTTGTTTTGTCACCACCCTTTTAATGGACAAAGTCTTTGGTCTTAGACACAAAACTACTGTGAGACTACTTAAGTTCGGGTAGTTCGGAAGGACCGTCGTTGCACACAAAATCCGTTTCTTACACCCGACGGTAGTCGTTGGTGTGGGTTCTGACATCGGATGAGATGTAGGGGTGACTGAGACACCCCGAGTCCACCATGAGACTTACGTCTTTCTTTTCCTTTTCGGAAGACACTTTCTCAGGTGTCTAGTAGAGACCGTCTTCAAAAACAAAGGGAGTTTTTTGGGACGATAACGTGGGGTTGTAAGTTTCTGTGGATTCTCGGAGGTTTGGTGTACTCTTTTACAACTGTCGTGATTCCTAAGAGTCGAATATTTTCCTTCTGACCTCTTTCTGTAGTATCTAGAATAGTTTATAGACTTCCCGATCGAACAGTCTCCCCTACGACTTTAACAGATTCAAGAAGACTTCCCGTTCCGACTCTGGTGACCTACTTCGTTGGTGGGTTTCCGTCTAGACCCCGTTAAGTCTCTTCAAGGTATTCGTTTACCTGACATAACAATTCATCATTTGATTCACAATGTTCTTATTTACAAATTTTTGGTAGATTGGATTTCTCTCTTTTTGGGACCACGCATCGTTCACAGTTAAAGACCTCACATTTGGACAGAGGTACCGTTGGAGTTCGATGGTTGAACTGTGGGTACGTGTGCCTCAACTCTTCTCTATGTGTGTTAACTTTGGATGTTCGACACTGATCGGTCAAGGTGTGTGGTGAGTGACGTTCGAGGTGCAGGGATCCTTTGGTAGTTCCTATGCTCTCTACGGATTTAAACTGTCGTCAACTCGGCCTGTTGGGAGGATGTGTGCTCCTCAATTGTTTGCCCTTCCTTCTTACAGTTACTTAGAAGTCAGTGAACGAGTTCCCGGAGGACCCAGTCGTTCTGAGTGAGACGGGGAATCTGAGTTCTACGAGGGGATCATCTGGACGGAAGACCTTCAGACTTCGTAGTGGGAATCGTGTCTTCCGATCCCTGGACACGTCGGTCTACACACGTTCTTCGTCGGTGTCCACGTGGTAGATGGTTGTGGTACTTTGTCTTCTTAGTTAGTGGGGTAAGAAAGTCCAACTTAAGACCCTCCAGGGAGGCGATATAGTGACACCGATATTCTGTTGACTCTCCTTCGTTGGGTCTGTACACTAATTTTCGTATAAAGTTTCTTTGTCTAGTCCATTTCCGAGAGGAGAAGATCTAGCAATCACCTAGAGTCGGACAGATGTGTCGTCTTAGTAGACCCTCCGAAAACTTTTAATTTCTATGTCCATAAGGTAGAAATCTTTAAGATTACATTAAGTAAAGTCGATGACAGACCCGTAGTCTTATAGGTCTTCCTGAGTCCGACTAAAAGTACACGTCAGTCCCTCTTCTTGCGACGGAAGGTACCACTTCCGTCACTGTCGATTTCCACGGAAGTTCAGTGCACTCTATTGTTTACTCCTTTGATCTTAGGGCCCCCGTGGAGCCATTCTTTGCTTTTCACGGAATCTCAAGACAATCGATTAGGGCGTGTGAGTGAAATATCTACATCTATGACTTTAGTGTCTTCCTTATTCTAAAAAGGTCTCGGTTCTGATCTTTGGAGAAACCTAAAGACTTTTCGAATCCTTGGATAATAGTCTCGTTAGTTTATTTTGAGGGAACCGAAGGACCGAACTTACCTCCGAAGATTTTCTTTCCCTAGAAAAATAACTCAAATGAAGAGGTAGGGGTGAACTGACAAGAGTTCTCGCAGAGAGAATTCCAATCCCAGACGTACCAAATGAGAGAGTCCTGGTGACTTCTCAGGTCTTTTGTGACACTCTACTCATGAACGACCTCCTAGGTTAGAGGGTAGACGGCTCTGCACTAGGAACGCGACCCATCTTCGAGTCACGGACAATTGATGATGGTAAAGTATTGTAAGAGTTCGTTGTAAAACCCTCTTCCTTTATAATCGGTAACAAGACTTAGTGACGGAGGGTAAGGGTATTAGGTAAGAGTACCTAACGGAGGGTTAGGGTAAGTGCCTAAGTTGACCTAGGCACGACCAACCGAAGAGGACTTAAAGGGAAGAGACTAGGTAAGGAGGAAAAAGAATTAATTCAGGAAAGAATCATTAGTACTAGGGTCGGAAGTTACGAAGTTGGATCTCTTCGTGATTTTTATCCTTTACCGTTGGGTGAGGTCATAAAAACGGATCTCTTAAGGTGTCTGTCTCCTCGGACCACCCGATGTCAGGTACCCCAGCGTTTTTCAGCCCGTGTTGACTCGCTGACTATGATTGATTTTTGTCCTCCTTTTGTAGGGTCTTTCTCCTGTTTCCCTATCTTCCTACTGCTCATCTGTTTCTGACTCCTTTCGTGTCTCCTTTACACTACTTGCTTCAGGACTTGGCTCTCAGTCCTCGTGGCCTAAGGTCGGGCCGGAGGCGGTGAATGCCTCTCTGGTCGCCGTTCAGTGAATGGGAGAGACTGGGAGTCGAAAGAATGTCTATTTACTCCGAACTACGTTTAAAGAGAATCCAGGGACATTGAGATTATAGGATAATCAGACACCACGATTATCGATTGTACTACCCTTCCCTTCACTCTGTCTTTCCTCCGCGGAGGTAATAATGTCACCTCTCTTCGGTGGAAACCTCTTCGATGCTTGTAGGTTGTTATTGTTGGTTTCGTCTCAGGACCTCGTGGATCCGTTCACAGATGTCTCCTTTGTAAAGATTTGAAAGTTATTGTCTTCGAGGCACTGTTAACCGATCTTTATGGAGGTACTCTATCAATTACTTTTCAGTCTTAGGAGTTTTACCCCCGGACCCCCGCTTGAATTCCGACGAAAAGGTATTTGGATGGCCTTCGGAAAGGATGTAAGAGATGACTCTATCATTTCACCAAGGACGTCGGGGAGACAGGGGTGTTGGGGGTAAAAGGAGTTGATCGGTGTTTCGGTCTTCGTAAGTCATTTTCTACTTTAAGGTCTTTTTTTCAGTATTTTCAACGAAGGAGGGTGATAGTGAATGTGATACCCACGGGACCTTTTCCCTCCCGAATCTTGTCTGAGAAACTCTCGATCTTTTGTCTTTTACCTGAAAGATACGATTATAATTTTTCTTTTCCTCTTGACTGTGAAGGTTTAGTTTTCAGGGACGTCTCACTACTTCTCTCTTACTGTTACCTCGAAAACCACTTCTGTCCTCTGTTTTTAACGTTTCTCGGGGTTAAGGTTAACTGTAAGCGTAAGGTTACTGTGTCCCGTTTAACAGTGTCCGGGTAAAACACCACGACCCCTTCTCTAGAAACGAGAAAAGGGTAGATGTCTAAGGAATGAGGAGGTAACTAATTCGGAGTATGGGTCGTCCACGATGACTACGTCCGTTCGTCAAGTCCCAGTAGGATTTTCCTACGAGACAATCTCTTCTCAAGAACGATGAGAAGACCAGACTAGGCTCCGTCACATCATGTCACCTTTCTGTTCTCAGTTGCCTCAACCGGTCTGGTGCAGAAGGACACTGGGACCCGATTAGTAGACAGTCTTCTCTGTTATTGTAGATAAAGGGAGTCATGACCCATTACACTACCTACAGAGATTGCGTGTGACATCTCACGACCGGTATGTTATTCATAAATAATTTCCAATCAAAGGAGACTCCCCAAAGGGGTCACTGAGTCGTCATTTCTTAGGTGGACGTTACGTCCTCTACACCCAAGTTAGGGACCCGACCCTTCTAGGGAACCTCTTCCTTTACCGTTGGGTGAGGTCATAAGAACGGACCTTTTAAGGTACCTGTCTCCTCGGACCACCTGATGTCAAATACCCCAGCGTTTCTCAGGCTGTACTAAATCGTTGATTTTACTATTTTATGAAAGGAGAGTTGTAACGGTCCCTACATTTGACTCCGTACCTTTTGAGCGGTCCGGGTCTAGTACCAGGGGTGTCACACGACCATTTACTATGTTTATTCATGTACTTTTATTTTTCTTTACTTCCATTTCTCTTCTCTTTCTCTATCATGTGAAGTGTTGACAAGACTTCGGTCAGAGGAAGCACCACCTTCACACCTCTCGACAGCCTGGTAAGAGCAAAGGATCTTAGACAAGGAAGCGAACCGAGGAGACTCGGACGGACGACTACAAACACTGTATACACTCGAGTCAGAAAGACTCGGACATGTAAGTCCTCACCCTTAAACAATCAATGAGAGATTAGTAGTGGTCCCTTTCTCCAATGGGTCTCTTCTTCCTTGTAGAAATAGGTATTTTGAGACTCCCTCCTTCCCGTCTACCGTTGGAGTTTTTATTTATTTATGTATGTATTGTTAGATACTCTTTCCTCTTCATCCAACGGTTTTACGGGTCTAGGAGACTTAAATGTACCCGGGTATAAGGCGTCTTGACGGGGGAGGACTACAATGGTGTAGGCGGATGAACGGGGTGGAGGTCTGTTCGGGTGCGGGAAGTTGACGAGAGCATAGTTGTCTGGTCCTCTTGTGTACGTAGGAACATGTAGGTATACCGAGTCGATAGAGTATTTATGTTTGAGAGAACGTTTGTGTTAGGTTTCAATCGTCTTTCTTCTCCGTCAAGGAAAGTGAAAAAAATTCGGGTGAGGGATTAAAGGAAACTCAGAAGACGGACCGAAGGTCTGTGGGATGTAGGCTCAAGAGGTAAGTGCAAGTGTCGACATGGGTCAAGGGTGTCCATTTTACGGGAGACCATAGGACCGACCTACTGGGAGGGGTCCGAGTAATCCGTTTGCCGGTACCCGAAGTTCGGTACATCCAAGGGGGAGGGACAGTGTGGGGAGAACGGGAAAGTCTTCGAAGGAGGTCTCAAGTACCTTAGGTTAGGACTGAGGGAAAAGGTTGTCTTGTTTCTACCTCTGGGATGTATGAGTCTTCGGACTTTTTTCTACTTCTCCTTCGTCAATTTTCTGGGTCTTAGGGACTCTTCCTTTAGACAGGTCTCCGGTTCGACGCCTAGCTCCTGTCTGGGAAGGTGTACGGAAGTTAGTCCGGTGGACTTTGGACGTTGATGGTAAAGACACGTTTTTGTTTGTCTCACGGAACCAGATTTCGACTACCAAAAGTAGTTTTCAAACGATCCTTTTAACACGTTACAATAACGAGGATTTCTATAACAAGAGACTCAACATTTAGGTTTGTACAGGAGTCTCTATTACAACCATATTTTAACCGTAATCTCTACGTACTTTTTTCCGTCCAAACCTACATCCACAAAAAATTACGTTGTAATTTTTACATTTGGGTTATTGAGACTCTTCTTTTTGTTTTTCCCGACCACCCGTCTGGTGGAGTTACTCCACCAACTCTCGTACTGAGACTAGGTCCGGAGGTCGAGAACGCATGACACATTAGAACCCGTCTGCTCAATTGGAGAGGTACATTGGGAGGGTTGACACTTTACGTCTTTTGTTCGTACGTATAGAGACATCCTGATAGTGTCCCTTATTTACGTCATTAGGTACCCTGTGGGAATCGTGTTCCTGGACCGTGCATCATTTATGAGTTATTTTACAATCGTCATCATCATCAATCAGCAAGTCAGTACAGGATCAGAAACGCTGGAGTACCCGATATCGGACGGTCCCAGGAGACAGGTACCCTAAGAGGTCCGTTCTTATTACCTCACCCAAAGGTAAGTAAGAGGTCTCCTAGAAGGGTTGTGTCCCTAATTTGGACCCAGAGGACGTAACGTCCGTCTAAGAAATGCCAGGCTCGATGTCCGTTCAGGGATTATAGATTGTAGAAATGTTTCTGAAACGGTGTATAATCGACTACAATCGGAATGTTGTCAGAACCTTCCCTCAGTTTCGTCCCGTCCACTAGATATGGAGTGTGGACTTCTGTGACTCCGAGTCGCTCCAATGTTTTGGTTGTACTCCGGTCTATTTGTAGACCGTCACGAGACCAATCTCTCGATTGTTCAGTCATCTTTCTTTTACCAGAACAATCTTCCCCTTTTAACTAGACGTCTTTAAATTACCACTAAGTAGACTTTAATTGGTCTGTGATTGTTGATTCTACATAAGTACCGAATGATACACGGTCTGTAATAAGAATTCAAAATGTACACAATAGAGTAGACTAGCAGTGTTTTTAGGATATTCTATGTCTGACACCCATTTTAAAGATAATAAAGGTAAAATACCAACTCCTAAGATTCGTATCGTTCCAGTTCATTGAGGGGTTCCGTGTGTTGATCTTCACCACTTCCACCGTAGTTCTGAATTTCCGGTGCAAAAATTGACTGTGTGATTACGAAGGTCCGTCTCTGACCATTTAGGATTGGAGATTCCACTTCGAAAGGAGTTGACCCGTCGCCTGATCGACTACAGATTATAGTGAAGTTGAGGACACTAAGATCTGAAGTTTGGAAGATGACAGATCATTTCTTTATTTTACGACAGATTCACTCAGAGACTTTTATTATGGGTCATACCTGGAGTCTCTTTCGTTCTACAATAAAGGATCGGATTATGTCCATGCCACTAAATCTACGATTCAACACAGACTAAGAAACACTGGGGTACCCGACATCGGGAGGTCCGAGGAGACAGGTACCCTAAAGGGGTCGTTCTTATGACCTCACCCAACGATACAGGAAGAGGTCCCCTAGAAAGACTGGGTCCCTAACTTGGGTCTTGAGGGCGTAATGTCCGTCTAAGAAACGTGTCCGTACTTTATCCATATCTTCACACATACCTAAAGTCGTTTCGGATACTGTTCCTATACTGTTCCTATAGAACGGGTTATAGGAATGTCTACTCTACCTCCCGATAGTCGACCAATTTCAAGTCTTTTACACTCTTTTCGACTTGTCAGCTACTTGTGACTGGTTACATGACCACCATTCGTCTTCCCTCCCAGGGTTAAGATTGGTATAAAGGTAGTCAATGAACTTACTTTCCTATTTCGTGTACGGGTAGGGCAGACGTCGACTGTATCGCGAGTGTAATTCTCACGAGTGATAGGACTTTTCCCAGATCTTTGTTACACATTACTTTTGGTGGATTCGAAACCTAAGTCTGGTGGTCCCAAGTCCAAGTGACCACTACTACAACCCGTTGACTGAATTAGAAGAAATCGGACAAAAGGATATATATTTTACACCTACTATTGTACATACCCCACACTTCAAGTACCTACGAGTTTCTTACAATCAAGGGACACGGGTGAAATTTTCCTAGAGATGTCCTACCTGACAACCTGGTTTTCGTTCCTCTATTTTACTTTATTTGTGTCTCAGGACTTAAATGTAAGTTTTTAATTTGACTTACTCTTGTCACACTCCCTTTTAATTGAGACGGTAGTTGAGTATCGTTTTCTAGGTTCCAAAAGTCGACTGATGTTGGAGTTTAGTAGTCTCGATCTTACGTTAAAGAAGTGTTTTTCTTTGGAATTTTTAATAAAGTTAAATCTATTTGTACAATTTACGGTTACAATTATTCGTAACAAGATACAGGACCATTAAATTTTGAATTTGTATTACTCGAGAGTGAATGTCCCTAAATTTTGGTTATGACTTTGATACCCCATTCATGATGTTATTTCATTATTTGGTCCATAGTAGACCCTCGGTCCTCCTCCCTCAACCAGAATGAGACGACTCTCTTTAGTTTCTTCCGAAGGACCTCCTTTACTGGAGTTCATGTCAGAATTTCGGCTCGTCAGTCCCCCTCTCTCTTCTGTAAGATCCGTATCTCTCGTCGTTCACGCACTCGTGTCTCCGGACCCTTTCCTACCAGGGAAGTCCTTCGGGTAACTGTGTCTCCGTCTCTTCCCGTAATACCGTCGACTCTGTCGAACCACGGTACACGTCTCACCTAGTGTTCTTCCGGAAACGTGGTTCGATCCCTTTGGAACAGGTCAATGTTTCGCTTGTTGTCTGTCTAGGGTCCATCGTTGAGTCGGAAAGACTGAGATACATCGGAAGGATGGAGACGACGGGGTATGACACCGATGATCGGCGTACACCGATAAATTTAAACTTAATTAAGTTTACTTTATTTTAAATTGTGAACCAGTGTTGTCGGTGTACAGTTCACGAGTCTTCGGTGTACACCGATCGTCGATGTCGGAATCTGACGTGTCTGTCTTTGTATTGGTAGTAGTGTCTTTCAAGATCGGTTGTCGTGACGAGTCGTGATATCATGATACAAGTGTCGTGTTCATTTGTTCCTCTAAACCCAGGCACAACGAAATATCTTGTCTTTTCCTCCCTTTTTATTGATGGTCTACCTTTGATATTCCTGCTCATAAAGCTGAACGATAGGAAATTCAAAAGATTATTACCCTCTCGTGAGACTGTGACCTTCGGACTACCAGTAGATAGTCCCTCTATGTCGTTCTCAAGGATATGATGGGATCACGAGTGACCAATCTTACGTGTGTAAAGTAGTACCGTCGCACGACTACATGAACGTGGTTGTATCTAGACATCAAGAAGGGACACCTCAAGGGCAGTATGAACATAGATATCCGATGCTACCGGGTCCTAGGGTTGTAGGGTCTTACACCTTTAAAAGATCGTATCAGTCGTAAAAATTTAACACTAGGTGTCTGGTAGGGGGGTGAGGGTTTACTTTATATTCGTTTTGACATAATGTAAAACCTTTATTCCCCGGTGTCCCAGTGAATTTTACGTTATCTAAACACTAAAGTTCTATCTTTCGTTCTTTTGTCACATGGTCTCCCTATATTGACAGGGGTATGAGGTCCTTGTTAGTAGATCTACAGTAGTTCTGTCAGTAAGACCAGTTAGATTCAAGGTTGATTCAAGGTTAGATTCAAGGTTGAGATTTCAAGGTATCGGAATTCGTAGATTTCTGGTAGTGGGACGTTACTTATCAAAGTCCGGTTTGTAGGAGACTAGAACTAGTTCGTCTTTAGTCTGTCCTCATGTTGTCTCGTGTCTTGTCAGGTTCCATGTTTTCAATCCAACTCAGTCAGGTGAACCCTTTTCATAGTGGAACGGTTGAAGAACACGACACGATTCAGCGAAGTCAGTACAGACTGACAAACGACGTGATACCTGATCTCGGGTGGTCCCAGGAGACAGGAATCCTAATAGGACCGTTCTTGTGACTTTACCCAACGGTACGGAAGGAGGTCCCTTATAAGGACTGGGTCCCTAGCTAGGGAGCAGAGAGTCCAGAGGACGTGACCGTCCACCCAAGAAATGGTGATCACGGTGGAGAACGACTCTACGAATAATCTCTGAGAGAACCTTTAAACCCTCCAAGTAAAAGTTACATTCGGGTGTCTTGGTTCGTGTAGGTCAATCTACGTTATGGTCGAACAGTCGACCTTTTGAGCGGGTCATTTAGATTTCGGACGACTCTGTTGTTAGGTAAATTTTTTATTACTGAAACAAGATTGATGGTAGACTGTAGTGCTGTTAACATGTTCCTAAGTAGAGATCCAGGGTGTCGTAACGATCTTATTTTTCCTGAGTAAAAATCTTGTTACGGTTTTAAGGACAATAGGCCATATTGACCTCTTCTTCCAAAATTAAATTACCTTTTTTTTTTCACTATTACTCGGTGAAATATATTAGTTATACCTAATATATAAACGTTTTCGAGGCTTATGTTATTTCATGTGTGTGGTAAGTTTAGTACAACTTGTATTACATTACTTACGAAACAACTAGTATAAGTCTTTCGTGGTGTCGTAAAACACCATGGATCCCTGGTAGTCATGTTTAGAGTTAACAATAATTTGGTGTCTAGAGACCCACGGTTAATTATTTCTCAAGACATGTTCGTTTACGGTTTATTGTTGTCTGTGTCACATGAAAAACGTGTCGGACACCACTTACAAAGTCTTTGATCTCGCTGGGACTGGTTGGAAGACTTAATCCATTTCGATGAAAAATGTTGGAGGTTGAAGGGTACATTACTGGAAGGTTAGGGGACGGTCGATAGGTCACGGGACTGGTGGAGGATGGTAGGAGGAGAGGGGGATGAGTCCGATGTGGCCCAGTGATTATCCGTGAAGTCAATACGAACACAAATTAGTTGTCATTGACTACTTAAGCTAGTAAGTGGTTGTCTAATGACTTACGAGTGACTCACGGTTGTGACACGATCCACGACCTTAATTTACCCTGTACAGGAAACTGACAAGAGTCTTCTCTGACGAGAGTTAGAATTCGGGTCTTTCTTCTTGACTGATTCGACTATTATAGTATATGATCGAATGATACAGGGACGAGGGTTCTAGTAGACGTAAAACCGTTTCTTTCAGAGTTTCTGAGTACTGGGCTTGGGTTTTCTTGGCGACAATTGTTGTTCCGAAGCGACAATGTACTCTGTCTCTAAAAGCTGCTCACTAAACATTCTGATCAGAAGAGATTTCCGTAGCGGTCCGTATCGTCAACAAGACTTTCATGCCAAGGTTCCGGTCGTCATAGTCACAATGGACTTTCGAACGTTGTTTACGTCTACAAATCAAAGACCTCCCTTAGCCTTTGAGGTCCTGACTCTAGGTCAGTAGACACAAAATTGTTCGAGAAGTCCTTTGAGACTCTGTGTCACTTCAAACTTCTGGTTGCCATCTCTGCTTTGACTGTCTGACGTATGTATACTGAAGGTGTGTTTCTCCGATTTACTCCTTAATCGGAACTACGACTGTCCTTAGTGGACGACTTTTCTTTGTAGGGACTACCTCGACCTCACTCTGTCAAAGGTTATCGTGTGTCGACCTTTACCGGTCCTGCAGTTACTGACTGACGACTTTTAGGTAAAGTACGAAAAACTGAGACTGGTCTGGGTACTCTGTTACCACACCTTTGACTGTTTCTCCGTGTCTTTCAAACTTTGTGAAGGTTGGATTTTGACTCGACTTCCGACCCTTTCTGAACTCTCGTCCTTGAAGGAGGAGAGCGACCAAACGTCTCCGAGAAGAGACCCAGGGTCTCCGGTGATTCTCGGGGAACACAGAACCGATGCCTTTACTGTGGACTCAGATTAGTGACTATTTGGAGTAGTTGGTGTCGTGAAGAGGGGAGATTGGACAATGGATGACAAACCAGTGTAGAAAAAGTAGAGGGGGTTTACCCTCCTCCTTTTTTTTTTCACTGTAGGGTGGGGTGACGGTGGCAGACCGAAATAACTATATTGGGAAGTCTTTCGGTCACGTATGTAGACTCTGTCCGAAAGGTTTAAGAGGTCGCTAAACCCCTTTGTCTACGTCGTTTTTACGTCGTCCTGGTTTTCGTCGGTTTTTTTCGGAGTTTTAATACGTCTCAACGTTGTCGTTAAGTTTAGTTGATGGGTGTCCGTTTTTCTGGTGTGAACCGTGTCCTCCCGGGGCGGGACTTCGGTGAGTGAGCAGACCTGGTGTCCTCGGATCTCGACCTCGGATCGGGCCTCAATGTAGGAGTTGGGGACGGGTGGACGGAGACCCTACTTTACGAAATGCTTACGTAGGTAACCTCCGGAAAATTTTTCAGGTTTTTCCGACTCTCACCTTGACAAGTCAGGTTGTTTGAATCTTGAGTTTTAAGGTTATGTTCTTCTTCAGGGATTCCCCATTTATGACGTCACGGTCCCTGTCCCAGCTCCCATCTGACCTATGTCTGTGAAAATTTCAGTAAATCGCGACACGAGGAATTAGACCGGGTAAAGACGGAGAATTCCTATATAGAAGACCGACGAGGAACGAAAGGTCTCTACCCCTGTATCCCCGAGTATTTATCCCAATTCTCAAGCATCGGCTTACAACCAGTTTCTACATCCCTTATCTTTTAAGTCATTTGTAAGACACACACACACACACACACACGTACGTGTGTGAGTGAGTGAGTCAACACAGACTGAGAACACTGGGGTACCTAATATTGGACGGTCTGAGGAGACAGGTACCTTAAAAGGTCCGTTCTTATGACCTCACCCAACGGACGGTAAAGGATGAAGTCCCTGAGAAGAGTTGGGTCCTTAGTTTGGTCATAGAGAACGAGAAGGACGAAACCGTCCGTCGAAGAAATGGTGACGTGGTTGACCCTTCGGGGTTTGTAAGAAACCCACGAGTCGTGAGTTTTTACGTGGTATCTGTCGTGAGACCTCATTCGAATTGTGCATTCTCTGGTGAGCCAACCTCCTCGGATTTGTGAAACACGATATGAAAGACAGGAATTAATTCCTACTACGACTGTTGTTCCGACTACTGTGGGGGTGGGGCTGGGACGTGAGGTGGTCGGGAGAGACACATCCAAACCTTACAAACGTTCCTCTTCGGAACTATCTCCAGGGACCGTAAAAATAGGGAGAAGTTTTTTCTAACGAAATCTTCGGTACATGACTACCCTCGCCTCCCCTCGTGCTATGTGATTAAAGTCACAGACAAGGGGTGAGGTTAGGATATACTTAGGTGTGGCCTTAAACTTTTCTTCGTCGATGTCTTCGAACGAAGAATCGAGTCACCGAGTCGTAAATAGTCACACTTCTGGATCCTCCTACTCTCCTAAGTCTCACTGATCACGAACCCCTGTATTTATAGAAGAGCAATTGGTGTAAGAGACTTATGTCCTCCCCTTGCCGACGTATGACTACCCCGTGGGGTCACTTTGTCCTGACCTCTCCTCCGCTAGTAATGTTTTTGACGTTCTTTTTTGGATAAATTTCTCTATAAGGGGGGTCAATGGAAAAAGTGTACGGGGTCAGGGTGACGTTTTTATGTCTTCTGAATGTCCCTTTTCGACTAAATACTTCGACCGGGAGACCTTCCCTAGAACGAGTATTGGTTCTCCTTCTGTTTATTGGAAGGAAAAGATTTTTCGGATCCTTTTTGGGTGTGTATATTACTTAATAAGTGTTTCCGACTTGGATTTTTACTCTCCCTCTTTATATCTTTCTACTTTTCCCGCCTCCTGACCCGTCTTTCTCTTTCACTTCTTTTCCTGGATCAGAGAGAGAGGAACTTATTTTCCCATAATTAATGTCAGTGCACACTCAAGCGGGAAAGTACAGAAGCACCAGTCACTATTTGTTTTAATCTAGTCGTGTCAACGGAGACTACCCGACCTGGTGTACCGACCCGAACTCCTCGACGTCAAAGGGTCCGTCGGGACGTCTACTGTTCTCCCTCCGAGGACTACTCGACTACCTTGTGTGTCTCGGTTTCTCAGACGCTCTCAAGACTCTCAAATCGTGTAGAACTGACGTAAAATAAAGTTGGTTCTTATACTTCTACCTTTCTTTGGTCTACAAGGATATTTCTCTTCTTTTACGTCATCTCAAACTCCCCTTTTCTTTTTTTTTGTGGATGTAAAAAATGTCGTCGTCGATTTTTCTCTATTCGTTAAAACCGAGGTCGATGATTAGGGTCTCAGACCTAGAAAGTCTTCTTCTATTTTTTCTTCCGGACAAGAGGAAAAACGGAGGAGGAGGAGATTAAGTAGCCCACGTGGCGTGGGTCGTGTCCCCTTCGTTCACCTCCTTTCACCCCTTTAATGTACGTCTTGTTGTCTGTTTTGGTAGTGTCGGTCCTATAAAGACAGAGGTAGAAGTTCAGTAAAGTAAAGACAGTTTGAGGAAGTGAGGTCGAACGAAAGGTCCGATGGAGGGTTGATGTTTATCAGGGGAGCTGTTCAAGGTCGGATCAAAGGTCTCCTTCATAAAGAGTGTGCAATGAAGTTCCCGTTTCAGTGCCCCGTTACACCTCTACCAGGAGCCTCGAAGTCGTTTACTTCTGGAAATAGGGCATCGGAGTCACGGTTAATGTCAGCGACAGACAAAGTGACGGAGGAACAGGTCCATGTGTCTTCTACACTTCCGAGAGGCGTAATAGACCAGTATCGGATGTTAATGTCTGAGACAAGAACAATTGACGGTCGGAGACGGGATTAGTTCCACTAGACTGAGTACTCGGTGACCTCAATGTAGGTTGGACTTTAAGAACGGTCCTAATGTCAGATGATAGAAAGTTCCGCGTTATATAAATACATGTTGTTTCGTCCTCTTTCCATATGCGGTATTACCCTATGACCCCTTGATTTCGAGAGTCATTAGAAGTGGTTTTAGGAGGTTTTTATTACCTGTTAACTGTCACCCTTTAAGAGGTATTATATCGTGTATTAGAGTCTGAGTTTCGGTCTCAGGAAACCCCGATATTACTTCAACAGATGTTATTCTTTAGTACTCATTATAGACGTCCAAGTAATGTTACTCGAAGTAATCGAGTCACCGATTGTTGTGTAAACTAGAAGGATGAAATTTGGTACAAGTAAAGGTGTGCTTTGTACACGAAGGGACGACTCTACTGGGCGCGGTAGTCACCCCCTCCTCATGGGGTCACGAGGAGTTACTGTTTCAGTCTGTACGGTAAAGAAAGAAAGGAGAAGATGGGATCTTTTCGCGGTTACACACCCCTCGTAGAGTGTTTGGTACTCCCTCTGGGACATCCAGATGTCCCGTTGGCCGGGACCGTGTCTTCCCAATCCCGGTTAATCCGGTGTTGTGTCATTTACGTCCCACTGTAAGTCTCGTCGGTTAAGGGACTCTTTTTCTCTTGGGAAGACAATCTAGATAATCTACTCGTTCTTTCTTTTCTTCTTAGTACATTTTACATTGAAAAATTTAGTCTAATTGTAAAAGTTTTTCCAATACCATAGGTGACGTCTTCTCTCACAGTATTCTTTTATTTTAAAAGAGGGGTACGTCTACATCGAAGGTTCTTTTTACTTTGTATAAGTCTCACCCGACAACTGGACGGTGGTAAAAAGTACTGTTTAGACCAATAGGATCCGTAAAAAAGAGTGTTCGTGTTCTGGAAGGGATAATTATTGACCTATTCCAATGGTGGGAGGTAGGTTTAGTCTCTTAGGGGGTTCATCTTCAATGTAGTAAGGAATGTAAATTGAAAAGTCCGGTTACACTAATTTCTGGTCATTTTACATCACCAGTCTTTGGTGATTGTGTCGTGTGTCTTAATATGTAAAAGGAGGATCGAGAGGAGGATCGTCCTCATCTTCCCCTGTTTTTCCTACTCTACCGACCTACCGTAGTGGCTAAGTTGTCTGTACTCAGACTCGTTTGAGGTCCTCTATGACTTCCTGTCCCTTCGGACCGTATGACATCAGGTACCCCAGTGTCTCAACCTGTGCTGACTCGCTGACTTGTTGAGGACCAAGAGGTCACTGAAAGACGTCGGTTTTTGTCTACATAAATAAGTCTTCCACGTGACGTACTTATTAGTTTTAGGAGTTCGTACAACGTACACTTATACTGTCAAGTTTTGTCCAGAACTGTACACAGGACTGAGAATGTAAGACACTTTAGGACCGGGAATTCATCTCGTGTTTTCGTAAAGGGTTTGTTTATCCGTATGATTAGTGGACTCCTAGAATAATTTTACGTTTAAGACTAAGTCATTTAGACATCACACCGAACCCTAAGGTTTGCCAAAAATTCACTTCGTATCGACTAAATGTTATTATCGAAGTCCATATATTGTCTCGTTAAACTATAAAAATATCTATTGTACGACATGTTTCAATATTTTATACAACGACAAATCAACAATTCAACATAGGTTGAGAAGACGTTGTGACACCTGACATCGGGTGGTCCGAGGAAATAGGTGCCCTAAAGGGTCCGTTCTTATGACCTCACCCAACGGTAAAGGAAGAGGTCCCGTAGAAGGGGTGGGTCCCTAGATTGGGTACAGGGGACGTAACCATCTCTCTAAGAAATAGTAACTCGGTGGTCCCTTCAGCACACAATATGTAATGTGGGGACACAGAATAAATATTGGCTATCAAACTTGGAGAGTTATGGGAAGTGGACAAAATGGGGGGCGGGGTGGGGAGAAGGGACACTATTGGTGACCAAAGAAGAGACGTAGACCTTAAGACTTAAAAATTGTTCGGGGATCCACTACTCCTACTACGGGGAACGACAGACACCCTCCGTTTTTGGATCTTCTGAATCCAGTGGTTCTTGATTCCAGGGAGGGAAGCCATACGATTTTAAAGAATGACGATGACGATGACGATTCAGCGAATTCAACACAGGCTGAGACACGTTGGGGTGTCTGTCGTCGGGTGGTCCGAGGGGGCAGGGACCCTAAGAGGTCCGTTCTTGTGACCTCACCCAACGGTAGAGGAAGAGGTTACGTACTTTCACTTTTCACTTTCACTTCAGCGAGTCAGTAGAGACTGGGAGTCGCTGGGGTACCTGACGTCGGAAGGTCCGAGGAGGCAGGTACCCTAAAAGGTCCGTTCTCATAACCTCACCCCACGGTAACGGAATTCCTGAGATAATTATAAATAACCCATTAATCCGTCACGAGATCCTTGGACTGTATATAATTAAGTAAATTAAGAGGGTCATTGAGTAATAGTGACAGTGAAGTGTCTATTCCTTTGACTCAGTGTCTCTTTATTTCATTGAAAAGTTCCAGTGTCCCGACCATTTCCTTGACTCTAAACTTGGGTCTGTCAACTCGAAACGACCTTTTGGTCACGAGTCTGAGGGTCTTTCTTCTTCCTTGTGTTAAGACCTTTCCTTAATCTTTCCTTCTCCCCACTCTGGTCCTTGAATCTACGGGATAATCTCGTGTCCGTCTTGGGGGTCTTCACGCTACAAAGGTGTACCAGTGGTGGTCTCCCTTATATATAATCAGTTAATGTAACATGTCGGTCCTTATTTTTCGTTTGCACCACATAAAATTTAAACGGTTGTCCCGAGGAGATGTGTGGAACCGTCTACAAGAGGCTTGTGACAATGTTTGTCGGATGTACGACATCTTGGTGTCGCTTTGAAGGTTGTTACCCTACCTTCCCTGGTGACCCTGCCCCGAGTCCCGGTTCCGTGGCTCATCCTACGACTTTAATTGAGGGATGACAGAGAAAACTGAAAAACCACATAAAACCGGCTTCTGTACCTTTCTCGCGTCACTTTGGGTGTCAGTGTGGAACGCGACGAGCGTTACGGACGATCTTTCCGCGGCAGAAACGTCGCCTTCTCTTTTGCACTTTTCGTTGCTGGAGCACCACATCCGCTGCCAGAATTAAAGGGGCGGGCCCTCGGACCCGGCCCGGCCTTCACGGGCTCCACGATTTGGGCCTCCTTGCCACCTCGGGTCCGGCGCTCCCCTCAATGCGCCCACGGCAGGCTCCACGGTTGTGACCGGTGCCCGTGTGAGACGGTGGGCGCCCCGCCGATCCGCCGAAACAGATGGCGGACCGTTGACCTCCCGCGGACAGACCCATTTGTGCGGGGATTCTCTCCGTGCGACATTTCGTCGTGTTCCACCCACCCTTTAAAACCTCTTAACATCTTCTACCCGCCCGCCCCTTGCCCCACGGACGACCCTTTTAGACATCCCTGGACCGAGCGCCTCACAAGCGTCGGTCGGCGTCGTGCTTTGTGTTACTCTCGACAGCGAAACACGTCGCCTGGCCGGCCCGCCCTGACGTCCCCGTCCTGGGAAGGGGGAACGGGCAGGGGAGAGTGGGGTCTATCCAAATTGAGACCGTGGCCGACCGGGGTCCTAGTGAGACACCCCCACCCTCCCTCTCCCCTCACGTCCCTCTTCCCCCCCTCCCCACGCTCGACGTCGTCCTTCTCATAGACGAATCTCTACGAGGGGGCAAAAATTACTCCCCACGAGGGATCTTCGGGCTGTGCGGTCGGTTAGACGCCACGTCGACTCCGTCTCTTGATCCCTCCTTCTTTCCCTTCCGGTCTCCGACCCCACCCCCATCGTCGCTCTACGGATCCGGGGTTCCCCCCGTTCGGTGCTCGAAGGTCCTATGACCTCTGGGTTCCACCGAGGTCGACGGAGGGACTACGTGTGGACCTCCAACCCCCACCCTCCTCCGTCCGTTTCCTTCTGTTCCTCAACGGAGAAAAACGTCCACGTAGGGAGGGTTCTTTAGAGAGGTGTTCGTAGTTTCAGAGTACAGAGGTTCGGATGCGGACATATATTGGTGGGGAGGGGGAGGGGGGGAGGGGGCGGCCGAACGAGGGATGAGGAAGGGAGTGGTAGGTCGTCGGGGACTAAGGATTTCTGGAACGGTCCACGGGTATAAGAATCACTTCTTGCTCC
The DNA here is from genome assembly GCA_006410555.1 of Capra ibex. NCBI lineage: Eukaryota > Metazoa > Chordata > Mammalia > Artiodactyla > Bovidae > Capra > Capra ibex. Next base: position 1,540,750 of record SJYO01010634.1, on the reverse strand, counting down.
GACACTCTACGGAGTAGTCGTCGGACGTAACCCACGCGAATTGATTTGGACGGTTCCTCGAGGAAAAGACGAGCAAGTGGGATTGTGACGGTGGTGGTCAAGAAACACCTCTCGTCAAGGATACCTCGATCTCTCTCCCTAACGAACGTGTGGAGACCCGAGTCGACTACGTCGGGAGGCGACTACTTAAGTCCGGGTCGTCCAGACGGACCTAGGACCCTTACCCCTTCCGTGAGTCGACCAGTTCGAACTTCTCCGTCCTCTTGGGTTGGGCCTGATTCCTTTCCTACCCGGGACTCCTCGACGAGACGGCACTGACTCTTCTCGTGGGCTTGAGACGCGACAACCCAACACAGTAATCTCTGACGGAGGACCCTGTGTGAGTGAGTGAGGAGAAGGTCGTCTTGAATTTGAGTTAGGGGTCGTCAATCGACCCAGGGTCCGGTTTGCGAACACAATAAATAGGTAAACAGTTACACAGATGTCGCAAACCCGAGCCTCGAGAACTTCGAAGACTCGACTATTTAGGAGAGTGCCTCGAAGCTGAAAGGAGGTCCGTCTGTCAGAAGGGTCGACCACCCCTGCCCCGTTTCCCCTACCGAAGTTCCCTGCCTTCCCCCCGACTCATACTTTCTTTTAGGACTCTAATCTCCGTTGGGTAAGATACGTCGAACACTTCCCTGGTCCCTCGGTTCTTAGGTTAGTTCGGGTCGGGGTTTTCTCCGTTTGTGGCGTTGTGGTACGTGGGTCCCTACGACCTCTGAAAGTGCCTCCTTTTTGGTCTTTGGTTCAGAATGGAACTTTTTGTGATCACGTGTGTAGCCAAAGATGCCGTGGTACGAACGGATAATCTACGTGGTTTCATATCTCACGTGAAGTCGTTTCCCCGTTTAGTCGTGGCCCTTTCCCTACCCCCCGTTTAAGGTACGATCGAAGGGGGGAATGGGCTTCTTTACGTTTCCCCTCTCCCCTCATTACCACCCGTTCTTTCCTATACCGGTTAGCTACTCGAAGAACCGCATAAAGGACTGTTACAATAGAAGAGGCTTCTACTTGTCCCTAGACAACTGCCACTTTGTCAAGACGGCCTGTCCTTATCCCAACATGTTTCGGTATCAGGCGCGGGAGACGCGAAAGCTGACGAACATCCGCCGGCGGCCGGGCCTCCGGCCGTGCCCCCAAGGAACAGCCAAGGACGAGACCAGGCTCAGAGGTAGCGGGCTGGGGCCGGACGGCTGGTGGCGGAGGGGCTTCGCTCGGTAGGACTTCAAATTTGTCTGTCTTCTGTGTGTTTCCACTAGCACCGGCTTGTGGGCGTGTGTCGTTGTTCGTCTTTCTGTGTGCCTCAGAGTCTCGGCGTAGGTCTGCCCGTGCCCCTGGTGGCGGAGGCCCCTCGGAGCGCTCGAGAAGCCTCTCCGCCGTCGTCGTTGGGGCGGCGACACTTGACAACTTAGATTTACGTTGGAGACGCTTCGAGGTAAGGAGTTCCTCCTTTTTTTTTCCCCCCCTCGAACCCCCACGAGGCAAAGACCTCTGTTAAAAAAAAAAAAAAAAAAGTTTTACGGTCACACACCACCGCAAGTCCCTGACCTCTCTTCTCCCCACCTCATCCGACGAGAAGTTTGTATCGAGGAGAAGACCGTCTGCGTGGTGGATCAAGACCCTCTCTCCGTCCGTGGCCGGGCGATCCATTGTCAAACCATTAAATAACTACCCCCACCCCCCCTCCCCTTTTTAGTTTTGTTTTCTTGAAAAGTTTTTTTTTTCTGTTCCTACTCCAATGCCACTGTACGAAATATTGCGGCCGGGGACGTTCAGGTAGATTCTTTAAGGTGTTGGTTCTGAACCCAGAAATTTGGACGGTCGTGTCTGCGTAGGTTTCCACCTCTTCCTCTCTCCCTCCCTCCCTCCTCTCGCCATAACTCCAAGGACGCATTTGGCGTTGCGGGTTTTATAGTTTTATTCTTCAGCTAGGTTGGCCTCTCCCTGTTTACTGAAGTTTCGACGACGCGAACCCTCTCTTCAACTTTTCGTAGGTCTCTTGTCGCTTCGGGCTCACGGTCGTAGGAGGGCCTCGCGAGCGGCGGCGGCGGCGGCGGAGGGGCCTAGTCGTACGTTGTCGCTAGGCGCCGACGCGGCCCCTCTCCCGCCCTCGCTCGCCCGCCCGCCCGCTCGTGAACCCGCTCCCTCCTTGTCCAACGTCGGCTCGGGTCGCCACCGGACCGGGCGCTCAACAGGTCCCTGGCTTGAACGAGTGACTACTGAGCCAGAAGGAGAAGGTGGGGCCGTCGAGAGGGGAGCTACCTCGTCTCTTCTTCTATCCCCTGCCCCTCTGGCCCTTTCCGCTCCTCCCCCTCTCGCTCGCCTCGCGTCTCCGCGTCGCTCCGCGCGTGCCCTCGCGGGTCTCTTCGCCCCCGCCCCGGCCGCTCGCGCCCGACCTCGGCCTTCCTGGGGCCGGGTGCAGCCGGCCTCCCGAGGCCCCTACGCCTCGACCACACCGAGTAACTAGCCACATCGGCCTCCTTTCCCCCGGAGGAGACGGTTTCTGGCCCGATCTCATCGGAGAGGGGTTCAGGACGCCTCTCCTCTGTCTGGCCGCGTCGACCGGCGCGCCGCCTCAGAGGTGGCCTCTCGGCTCCGGGCCGCCTCCGCGTGTGCGTGCGCGCGTGCGAGAGCGCGGCAATCACGGGCGGACCCGACACGGGGTGCGTCACGGGCCGCGCGCCGGCGGGCCTGGAAACGCGAGACGCACGGGACGTGGCCCCGGGCCAGAGGCGCAGAGGCGTGGAGGACCCGAGGCTCTCGTGACGGGATCGTAAGGGGCGCTTCTTCCGTCGTGAGGAAAGACGGGGACAGGAGTGAATCGTCGGACCTCCGGGCCACTTGCTGCGATCCTGGAGGCCCCAGAGGCGTGAGAGCCCAACCTCGGTCGAGGCCACCCTCGAAAAACGTAAATCTCTCGGCGGGGGAGAGATTTGCGTTAGACCCTACCGGAGAACCCAAACCGAGATCCTCTCGGGACGTAAAGACCTTTCCACCAGATCTGTGGCCCAGGGGTTATCACTCAAGATGAGTGATTCTAAAGTTTTTCTGATTTTGGTGAAAAAACTTTAGAATTGTTAGCCCCCTAGGCGGGTAGGGATGGAGAATGGGAGTTCAGTCGAGGTGACTGAAGGACCTTGGGTGAGGTCATTACCTCTTTTTCATCTTAATCACAAACTCGACGTCTGCTCCCTTTCCATCTGAAGTCCGGGGTCTCTTTCAAGGGGCCAAACCGTTGGTGCGGGAAGGCGTGCACTCAGTCACCAGACTAGACTTCTGTCCATAGTCGACGGCGACGAAACGGACTTACGTCCCAAGGAAGGTTCAACAAGGGTGGACTCGCCACCTTCTCTTCCCCCACCCCGTCTCGGGTTTCCAACCTTTAGGACCCACTCACAAGGGGAGCGTCTACACTTTCCGTCACGGACACACACTCTACTGACCACTCTTCCCTCTGCTGCACTACAGACTCACTCTTCGACACACACAAGGAGGCACCCCGTCGTTCCGGTACACCCGTGACGGCGTCCAGAGACCACGACCTTTTGCGGGTGGGCGCCGTCCGTGACGAGGGAAACCCGTACCGTCCAACTGGAAAACGAAGTCCCCTCGGGTAAAACCCAGGTTAATACTAAACTCCACTCAGTCGAGATTAATCATAAAACGAAAGGAATGACGGAATGAGAAGGCAGATGGATGGAATTAACCTCGCAGGAAAAGACAGACTTGTGGATCAGTCTCACTTTCCCTTCCACCATGATACTTGGGTTTCGGGGTAGTCGACAGTCAACAAAGGTGGGTCAGTGTTCACTGAGAGAGTTATCGAGACATTTGATGTCTCCCAATCTTTTCCGAGAGTCTCTTCTGGTTTAGGTACGAAAGTCTCCATCCTGGCATTGGGTATCGTGTTTTAAGTAGGTTTAGTGACCTGTCTATAAAAATTCGGGTTCCGTAACAAAGTCCTTGACTCGTGTGTGAGGACTTGTTTTAACACAAGTCGGAACAATTCGGCACAGCCTGAGAAATGTTGGGGTGTCTGACGTCGTGTGGTCCGAAGGGGTAGGAAGTGATAGAGGACCTCAAACGAATTTGAGTACAGGTGACTCAGCCACTACGGTAGGTTGGCAGAGTAGGAGACAGCGGGGGAAGAGGAGGACGGGAGTTAGAAAGGGTCCAAGTCTCAGAAAAGGTCACTCAACCGGGAAAGGTAGTCCACCGGTTTCACAACCCGTTTTATCTACTACCGTTTTTATTTCGTAGACGAAGACACTAATTTGACCCATTGGCATGACCGCCCTTACATACTACCTAGAGTAAGAGTACGACGTCATGGTGGGGGAAACGAGGAACAGGATCGGAATTTCCGACCTTCCACCGTACGGACTAACGATTACGAGTCTCTTCGTTCCGAGTGGTTGTGTAATGAAGGTCCTTCTCCAAAACCCTTCTGATCCTTGGGAACTGAACACAGAAGTTACAGCGGCTATGTCGTCTCTAGGTTTAAGGAAACGAGAGAGATGTCACAGGAGACACGAGACACCGACAATATTAAGAAATCCCTGGATCTTAAGGGTGACGACGACGACGATTCAGCGAAGTCAACACAGGCTGAGACACACTGGGGTAGGGACCCTAAGAGGTCCGTTCTTGTGACCTCACCCAACGGTAAAGGAAGAGGTTACGTACTTTCACTTTTCACTTTCACTTCAGTGGGTCAGCACAGGTTGAGAATCGCTGGGGTACCTGACGTCGGATAGTCCGAGGAGGTAGGTACTCTAAAAGGTCCGTTGTCATGATCTCACCCAACGGTAACGGAAGAGGCTCTTAAGGGTGTCGTCCTATAATAAGTGTCTTTACACTCCCCGAGGACCTCAACTCCGAAGGAAGGGTGGAAGGTGGTAGTCTCCTCCGTGTTTAGTGTTTACATACCAACCCCTACTACATTTCAGACGGTCCCTCGTCCTCACGGAGACATCCCCCCAATTTTGACGCTGAAGGACCTCCCACGTCGGGTCCTCGTGTCTCCGCTTATACTACCGCACTTAGCGAAAGTCTTACCTGAACTGGATTCCTGTCATTACGACCCTCCTTCCATGAGAGAGTATAAGTGGGGTGGACCGAAGTGTCGAGAACTCGGGAGACTCTAGACACCTGACGAAAGTACGAGAGGGTACGGAGGTAAGAGGGTCGGGAGTCTACCGACTTATTATCAAATATACAGGAATTATTAAAAGGTAAATATATTTGGCGTGAGGTTTGGAGACTCCAGTCGGACCGTTTGTACATAATACTGGGACTAAACCACCTGTTTAGTCTCAAAGTATTTACAATTCATCAAACAGGTGTAGATTACTCTCCGTTTCGACTCTGAATTATTGTCGAGAAGACTGAAAGCGAACTACCAAGAAAGATTATAAGTCCGATTAAAGAAGACCCGTCATTATCACAGGTTTGGCAGGTGGTAGTTCTCTTCTTTGATATGTCAGTGTGATTCGGATACCCTTATGACACGAATGGTAGGAGTTTAACTTAGACTAGTCACCGGTTTACGAGGACCCTGATACGACCCTTCTACGAATTGACCCTTGTGTAGATGACGGGAGTTCTAGACCCTCCTAGGAATCCCCTTTTTTTTTTTGTAAGTGTAGACTCTAATCCAGTGACGGTATTACGAGAAACATTCCCTTGAACCACCCGTAAGAGGAAGGACACAGGGATCAAGGTGACAGGAGAATTTCTCTGGTGTTTACCTTTACATTTTCTAGTCGGTAACCAGTATTGAGTCTAACCTTTGACCAAAGGATTTTAGGGAAAGGTCGAGGCCTCCCGATAATCGGTATAAAAACACAACAATCTCGTGGTAGATGGCCAGTATACACTCGTGTAGCGACACTAGAGTCTATGAACCGGTGGAGTGTGGAGTATGGAATCCCGGTTCTGTAAGGATTTCTCCACTGGAGACGAGTGGTCTGGAGATAAGGGGACAGCATGAAAGAACTTCGGGTTCGGGCTTTAAAATGGTAGTTACGTTGGTCCGTAGAGAACCATGAACTTTGCACGTCAGGGGGTGTGACCTGTATCCCCATACTCCAGTTTTGTGTGCGTGCACTCGATTCTGTCACGTCGGTTTTCCAGATGTAAATAAAAGACGTGTTTCACTGGACGTTTGATATTTGGGTTTTCCTAGATTCTTTCGTTCACTTTTGGAAAGGATCGCATATTTAGGTTACGTCTGTCATTGGGATTGGGGAGTCGAGGAGACGAGGTTACGTGGTAAGTCTCACGTTCGTCTTCTCCTCAATTGACCATCTCCCAGGGAGGTCGAAGGGACCTTTCCTTCCGCTGTTCCTCCGGTGTGAGGAGGACTTGGTCCGTCCGGTACCCTCAAACATGGTTCTACCTCTCTGCGCTCACCGTTCCTATCTTTTCGTGAATCGGAGAAAGGGAGTAAGTATTTCGAGAAGGGCCTAGGCAGTCCGGAACCCGGTAGAAGAGCCCTCTAAAGTCGGGTAGTGACTCCTCAGACGTTTGGAACGGAGTAGGTTTTCCTGACCAGGGAGGGTAGTCGGGGTGGGAGGAGAGGTGAGGGTCAAGATAGGTCTATCGAATACGAACGAATTCACTAGTCTCGGGGAAAACAAGATAAAAAGGGGACGACTCGGAAAGGTTCTTTATCTGAGAATACGTTTCGTCACGAGATTCCTTGTATTACGTCTCTCCTAAACCCTCACCCAAAATTCTTTTTTCAACCGTCCTCTGGTACACGTTTAAGTGTCGTCTCGTAATACCGCTACATCTGTAGAACCCTTAGACCACCGAAGGTGTTATGGAATGTCGGGACTGAACCCATTTTTGTATTGAAGTGTAGGAATACATTACGGACACGGATCTTGGTCGTAAAGAGTTTGGACACGGGCTCTTTGGGTGTCGTGGTTGTGAGATAGTTGATTGATATCTACACGTTTAAAACGATTTTACAAAAAATTTGGTAAGTAAATACTGTTGAGTTATAAAGGACCCACGGTTGGCACCACTATAATAGAGTGACGTAGAAACGACGTGCTGACACTCCGTGATAATAGACCCCAGGTCTCGAAGTCCCTACACGGGTTCACGTGTCTCTCTTCTTTGTCTCCACGTCGAGGACTATTATTCCAGTCTTAAGGAATGTTACGTGTTGGTAAGAATTGTGTGACGTACAGTCCTATTACAAAAGGAACGAATTCTCAGGCCAGTATCCATACTAGAAACTGATACCTCTTATTCGGTACCGGAACTCGGTCTCTCAGAGTGACTCCCAATTCAAAGGTTCTTATGGGCAGCGGACAGGGTATCCCTACAATGCTTCAATCGATTCGAGAATCTAGTCATGGCCCGTGTGTTATCCACGATATATACATAAACAATTTATGTGAAGTCGATACCATCGACACTGGTGGTATGTGTGTCGTTTGTGACATGTAGACCGACAAAAAAGACGAAGATTTTCGTCTGCAGTCTTCGTGTCGGGTCACCACACAGACACCACACACGTCTCATCTGTCTCCGTTGTTCTTTACACGGACTTTAAACCAGTCTTTCTGGTGCTCCCTTTTCCTCTTTTCTTTCGTTTTCTACTCTCTGGTCTCAGATTTCTCGGGTTTCCGGAACTATGGACCCTTTTCCACGGAGGAATTAAGTATTCGGGTACCTTGTTTATTCGTAATTGGGGAAAATTACACGGTCCGTAATAAGAGTCCCTAAGACTCCGAGTTCCCTTTTAGTCTGTGTAAGTACCGGGGATTCTCGAATGTCAAAGTTTCTCCTTTTCCCCTTTTGTAGGAATACTTCTTGTGACTATCGTCAGTCTTACACCGCACGTGAGATTCTCTCGTGTCCGCCCCTTCTGGGTTCCTCCCTCTGTGAGGGAGTCCGACCTCCGTCGAGCCTTCTTTCTTCTGAGTAGTCCCGTGACCCCCGGGTCTTCGGGACCCCTTGTCCTGCCGGACTCGACCCTACACCACTACTTACTATCCCTTAAGGACTTGGTCAGTCGCGAAGTAAGAGAAAGGTGCGTAGATCCTAGTGTCTCAGATCGTAATGGTGAAGTTAGGAAAACAAAGGTATTCTGCTCAGTGAAAAGTCGGGTTTGTTTTCAGTTGGAATTCTCTTTAATTGGGGGACCACCGAGTCTACTATTCCTTAGACGGGAGTTATACCCTCTGGGTGCAAGTTAGGGACCTAACCCTTCTAGGGAACCTCATCCCTCACCGATGGGTGAGGTCATAAGAACAGACCTCTTGAAGTACCTGTCTCGTCGAACCGTCCGATGTCGGTACCCCAGTGTTTCTCAGTCTATGATTCGTGATAGGGAACCCAAAGAGGTTACCGAGTTACCCATCCGTTAGGTGGATGTTACGTCCTCTGTGTCCTCTACGTCCAAACTAGGGACCCATCCCTTCTAGGGACCCTCTTCCTGTACTGTTGTATAAGGTCATTCATAAGAACGGACCTCTTAGGGTACCTGATTCCCCGGACCCCCGATGTCAGGTTTCCCAGTGTTTCTCAGCCTGTGTTGACTGATTAGTGCGTGGTGCGTACGTAGTAGATAACCCTTTCAGTCAAACCTCCAGGTCACAGATCGGGGTCTGTTGGTTCCTACGGACGGGGTAGTGGAGTCGTGGACGGTAGTCACAGATCAGGCCGACGGGTCAGTTCTACCTTCCGCCGTCCTGGTGAGGTGTCTCGAGGTCGAGACTGACTGTCCTTACTCGACTCCCACGTAGCGGCAAAATGTAGTAACAACATTCTTGCTGTCTGTCTTTGTGCGGATAGGTAGGTGCGGGAACCGGAGAACTGAGTCTTTTATTTTATGTCGGGTGTGTGCAACGTCTCGAGTGATTCGGACCACCCGAGCCCGACTAAGTAAGTAAGTCGTTTGTCTTTTACTCACGGAAAGCGTACAGTCCACACCGTAACCCGTGACCTCAGTTCCCCTGTCACTCCTCCGACTCTCCCACGGTCCGACGTAGGACGTAACTGGTCGGTCAGAACTGGGTGAGTGAGGGGTGTAAAGTGAGAACTTCTGCTATAGGTTGTTCCTTTCCCCGAGTGTCGGGTCCCTATCGGATCCCCTCGAGACTGGCGGGTCTCTTCTCTTGCGCACGGATAGGGTGGGTGGTCCGAACGGAGAGTGTCCTGAGACCCAACCTTAGTAGTGTCTAATTCGGTGGTGGACAGGTAGTGGTGTGGGAAAGAGAGGGTGAGAGAGGAGGCGACTCGTCGACGAATGTGGGTGGACCATATTTTATTAGTCTCACTTATTCCGTAAGGGTATACTATACCTGAACTCCGGTCGAAACTTTGCACGTAGGTCCGTCTGGTCCGACCGAGACAGGGGAATGTTCGGGGACCTTTGTCATGTTTCTGGGGTTACTGGAGCACACCAGGAACAAGAGGGGAGGAAGAGTGACTGGAGGAGAGCAGGGAGCGAATCGTAGAGTCAAAGGTGAGCAGGGTGGATAAGGAGAAGGAGGAGAGGGAAATAGTCCCGTCGGGGAGTACCTAGACGGGAGTCGGAGGACTGGAGTAGGGAGACTGAGGAGAGGGAAACCCCAGTGCAGGAATGGGTGTCGAAGTCGATGGGGAGATAAAGGGGTAGGTCGGAGACAGGATATTGAAAGTGGAGTAAAGGTATACGTTTATGTGTTAATTCGTTACCCATAGAGGTACACGTGACCCGGTAGGTAGTAGTAGAGTTACGTAAATTTTCACTTAAGTAATATTAAGGAAGTTTCGTTCAAGGGGGAGGTTTTTAATGTGGAAGATGGTCCACTGTACTAAGAGGGACAGTTAGTGAACTGACGTCGCTATCCAGGAGTCAGGGATTTTGTCCCGGTTTGAGGAATCGGACTGTTCAGTTCTGTTAGACTTAGGTATGGAACGGTTGTGGTGGAGGGTACAAGGTCTCATAACTGTATCAAAATTTTGAAATTTTGAGAACGAGTGTCGTGGACGAAGTCTGACTGGGTTCCTGTCAGAAGAAAAGACGAAGAGACTGAGGATCCATAGGAAGGTCCACACACCACCACCACCACCAAATCAGTGATTCAGCACAGGTTAAGAACGCTAGGTACCTGACATCGGACGGTCCGAGGAGACAGGTACCCTAAGAGGTCCGTTCTCATGACCTCACTCAACGGTAAAGGAAGAGGTCCACACACCAAGTCAAGTTAAGACGGAAAAGGTGCTTCTGAAGGTATTGGAGAGGTTGAGATCCCTCGGAAGACAGTGGAGAGCTTAAGTTAGATACTCGAGATGGAGGACGTTTGAGTATTTTGAAAACATAGTGAGTACCTAGCATTGTACAAATGAGTGACAGTAACAACGGTACCTATATTCAAGTGGTCATGTAAAGATAAATTAAAATGTCAATCTGTACGACACAGAGGAGGTGACATCATATTCGAAGAATTTACGTCTTCTGTATAGAAGGGGAAGAAATAATGGACCACACGGACGTAGTAAGAGGTACGAACACACGTACGATTCAGCTAACTCAGCACAGACGGAGAAATGTTAGGATACCTGACATCGGGCGGTCCGAGGAGACAGGTTCCCTAAGAGGTCCATTCTTATGACCTCACCCAACGGTACGGGAGGAGGTCGCCTAGAAGGGTTAGGTCCCTAGCTTGGGTGTGGAGAATGTAGAGGACGTAACCGTCCACCCAAGAAATGGTGATCGTGGTGGACCCTTCGGAAATGAAATCGTCCGGAAATGATTTATGTATCAGTTGCTTATTTACTGACTTAGAGGACGTTGAGAAAAACCACTTTTTCTCGAAACCGTAGTTGGTCCATCGACCAGGGACAGACTCCCTGACGGGAAGAGGATTATGTAAGACGGTGACTCAGACGACAGTTCATAAAGACTAACAAGGAAGACCCAACTCACAAGTAAGAGCGGAATTATTCTTTCGTACGAATCGCGAGTACATCCTCTAGTCCACTAAGATTAAGTCCCCCTCGAAAAGATCGTGTTATTGTTGGAGTTGGAGTAAAATAGGTAGTATTTAATATCCCAAGTAAGGGGATACTCCTTGTCGAGGACAAGAAATTTTTGTATTAACTTAATTCTAAACCCTATAGTCAATAAATTTTTCTCTGTAGATCTAGAGATGTGTCTCTTATAAAAGTCAAGGGAAAAGTGTCTTGTATTTTGTTTCTTGTTTTAAGACGAAATTTTTTTAATTGATGTCAGAATTAGCCAAGATAGAGAAGAGAGATGTTTTTCTCCGTTTACAGTAGTAGTATGGAGAAAGGGAATACTTCTTGACGTACACTTTCTCTATATGGTGAAAACTAACATACGTCTATGTACATGATCGAAGACTAGACTAGAGTTCAAGACGGTCCGGCACAGGTTTGTATGTGTTCCCTAGAAGGATACGACAACTCTTGAAAGTTTGTCCGAATTGTGTCATGTTAGTTTCTACTTCTTAATATTCGAAAAAACTTCAAAAGATTTATGAGCATTATACAATAAATTTTTACCCTTTCCACCTTTACATTAAGAGTTAGTTTTGTCTCTTAAATACTTTATGAAGAGAGATTATAGGAATTATTCGGTCAGGAAACCTGTGTGTGTATCTGTATGATGTGTCGGGAAAGGTAATTTTTGAAAAACACCCAAAAAAAAAGGAAGTGTATTAGGGGGTAGTAAGTCAGTGTAAGAAGTTTCTTTGACACGGTCTACATTTCACCAGTACATAATTATATTAGTGGGTTTCGAAGGATAGTACGTACGACAAAAGGGAAACAATTTTATTAGATATAAAAGGTTACAGTATTAACGTATAACGTCTAAGGTCTTGATATTTTTTGTTTCTTTTTTTATCTGTATGTAGTTCGTTTGTTTCTTATTAATGTTTCTTTTCATGATTAATTACCCGAAGACCAAGTTCTATCGTCTCTTCTTCCTGTACTCGAGTAGAGGACGCTCTCGTAGTTTTAGTGTTGATCAACAACTTGTTGGTAACTGTCCTCTACGACCTTGGGTGGTTACAGGTTTCTGTTTCGTCTTCGATGTCACTCCGTCATTCTCCCCGTGTTTGTGTTAGTTTAGTTTAGAGTATCGGTACCCTCTCTTGTTATTATGGTGTGTGACCTCTTGTTATGGTGGTTTCTTTAAGAAGAGAACAACACTTCCAAGACTCGGAGTGTAGTCCGAAGGCTAGGACCCCTATATCGTTTTCCTGATCCTTAGGGGTCCTTTGGACTGACCCTTCCATTCGCCCTAAACTAATGTTCTAAAGGTGTTCTGACTCCCTTTAGCTAAGGTGACAACCTTCCGTGTTTGTTTTAACACGTGTGTGGTTCTGGGTCCCATTTCCTCGTCACTGGGGTGTCCTCTGCCTTGGTATGGATGGACGATCACAACCCCCCAGTAGACACATCCACACCCAACTGTCACCGAGTGGGGCCCCTGCCCCCGTGACCGTTGTCGTCAGGACCTGTCAGAGAAACCGTGTTTCAGGGGGACCTCCAGTGGTAATTGGGATGGAATCTCGGGTGACTGGGGTCCCAACCCAGTGGAGTCCGGTTTGTTGATCACCCCTCCCTCACTTTGGGGTGGGTAGTCATGTATTAACCTGATGTCGAAATGACTCGTTCGGGACAGGTGGTCTCGTTCTGGGTCAAAAAGGGTGTCGGTTAAGGGGGGTAGTTCTTCGAATGTGTTCGGAATCGGAGTAGGTGGTTTTCCGTCTGTCTTCATTCTTCTTGGTGTTAAAACGTCGTCGATTTTACTTTCGGTGTAATGTCTTTCGAATAGTCTTACTCTTTCGTCTTTCAATACAGGGTTACTTCCCTGTTCTACTTTGGGGGTTTTTTGTTGATTTACTTCACCTCTATCCGTTGGAAGGTTTTTTTCTTAAGTCTTATTACTATCACTTCTACTAGGTCCTAGAGTCTTTGTCTTACCTCTTCTACGTTCTTTACAAAAGACTTCTGGATCTTCTTGATTTCTTGTTTGTCTCTACTTTGTTGTCTGATTTTCCTTTTTTATCCTCTTCTTGACTCCGTCTTCTTGTCTATGCCCTGGACCTCCCGTCTTACCACCTTTAGTGACGGCGTCTTGTCTTGCATCTTTTTTCCTAACCTTTTGTTTTTTACTTCCGTCGGACTCTCTACAATTTACGTGGTTGTAAGCGTAATATCCACAGGGTCTTCCTCTTCTCTCTTTTCTGGGTTCTTTTGTAAACTTCTCTATTATCGACTTTTAAAGGGATTGGACCCTTTCCTTTATCAGTTGGTTCAAGTCTTTCGTGTCTCTCAGTGTCCGTCCTATTTGGTTCCTTCTTGTGCAGTTCTGTGTATCATTACTTTTACTGTTTTCACTTTCTGTTTCTATTTAATAATTTTCGTTGTTCCCTTTTTACTGTCTATTATATGTTTCCTTGAGGGTATTCCAATAGTCGACTAAAGAGTTGTCTTTGAGATGTTCAGTCTTCCCTTTCCGTACTATATCAAGTTCACTACCTTCTTGGGTGTTGGTTCTTATGAGGTGGGTCGTTCTGAGAGTACGTCTAAACTGTCTCTCAGTTCTCGAAGGGTCTGTTCGTTTTCAATTTTCTTAAGTCGTGGTGGTTCGGTCGAAATGTTTTTTACCATTTCCTTGAAGAGATCCGTCCTTTGTGTTCTCTTCCTTTTCTGGATGTGTTTAATTTGGGTTTTGTTAATTCTTTTACTATTATCCTAGTATGTATAATTATTAATGGAATTCACATTTTACCTAATTTACGTCGTTGGTCTTCTGTATCTAACCGACCCGTCTACTTTTGTACGTGAAGGTGAACGGTGTAATGAGATGAATTGGGAGATTTAATATACATTAATAAAATATAACAATCCAATTAGTACAAAGGTAATACCGAACGTTAACATTAATAGTAAATAAAAACGGAGGACTAACACTTTTGACTATTTATAGAAGATGATAACACTAATACATTGATAATAAGTGAATTTTGGTAACACAGTGTTAATCGGTTGTCTTTTATTATCTTAAGATAAAGTGATTTTGATGGCGAATTATCTTTTTGGACATTAGTGAAAAATTTTAGGTCTACATATAGTCTTAACAGAACCTTAAAAAAACTTTTTATGTTTACGGGTCCATAACGAAAAAAAAGAGGTTTGAGGTCTTCACAAAGTTTACTCGTCAGTACAAATTTTTATTGATCTGATATGTTACGACAAAATGAAAATAGCTCAAATAAAGTGAAAGATAAAGTATAAGTCACGGGGGAAAAGTAAATCAAATACAAAAGGTTAAAGAGGTAGAGAAAAAAACAACAACAAGAAAGAGTTCGGAAATAGTTCGTATCCTCTTTCGAAAACATATATATATATATATATATTATACATATTACATTGTATAATATCTTTTTAATACTTAAAAACGGATCGATTTTTTAAATACTGTAAAAATAAGGAGAACAAACTGAATCATCCTTATCTTACGATCTAACGATCCAAAGATTAAATGTAAGTGAGTTTTGAAGCTATATCAAGGTACATAAAACCGTAGATCATGATGACGATTTTCAGATCTTTTAAATAATAGAATCACTAAAAAAAAAACATTAAAACTTTCTCCGAACTTTGAAGATTAGGTCAAGACTCTTATATTTCTTTATGATACAACATTTTTTTTTTTTGTGTGTCCTTTAATTGTACCCTATGTCTTGATAATTGATATCATGTCTAAAATAAGTTTAAAGTGTTTTAGATACGATCGCAGGTAATAAATAAAAGTACGGAATAAGTTCTGAGGTGTAACATAAGTTGGCGTGACTCGTCGAAGGTGACGTACGTTGTCTAAGACCATTTAAGAGAAAAGTAAAAATAAGATAATGTTTATAAAAGATTAAAAGGAACAATACCGAAGAATCTATGTGGGCGGTAAAATTTTCTTAGTACTTTTTCTACAAATTAATGGTTTATGTACCCTAAAAATTTCATAGAAGTCTATAATTAAAGAGTAAAACTATAATTACATAGTAAATTTACGAAAGAAGAGACGTTAGTGAGAGACACAAAAAAAGTCAGAAGATTGATAACTCCGAAAGTTACCGATTTAGTTTCTAGACAGAACCATTTACAGTGAAACGTGAACTTTTATACACCCAATAAAAGTTTATAGAAAACTATAACTAAAGATTGTGTTAAGGTGTCACTATTCTCTTGTTTGACACACTAAAGTTATAAAAATCCAGTACTTTAAAACGTGAAATACAGGGACTTATACAAGGTCCCAGAGGGTCAAATATCGGATACCTTTGAACTTATCTTAAACATAGGATAACAACACACTTTTAACATAGTAGAATTAACACAACTTAACCAGGTACCACGAGAAGTCCAGATAATATAGGGAGATGAAGAGACATATCAGTAAGATAATTAAAAACTCTCAAACTATAACTTTGAGGTTGATTTTTAGAATTAAATAGATGAATTTTTTATTAAGTTATATCTAACCTTGATATGCATTGGAACAAGACATAAAAGGTAAGGAGAACGTTTAGGTAGGAACGTATTAAATTTACATATGAACGTATTAAAAATTTTTAGAAAATTAATTTCTAATAAATTTTTTCTTTTTTATGATTAATCATTGTTATGATTAAGAATAATACACGTTCCGTGACAGGGTTCAGGAAATGAAAGAAATAAAGAGTCTTATTAAGATACACCATCCATGACCATGACCATATTAGAAGTAAAATGTGTATTCTTTTCGTTTTGACTTTCTCTGCTTTATTAAGGGGAATTCTAGTCTATCAACCACTTACTGTAGTGTCTTTCAGTTAGGATCCAGCCAAACTGAGGTTTTAGGTCATAGAATTGGTGGCGTGACGTGTCGGAGAGTACTGTAGTAATTATCTTTACCCCATCAGTGAATGAAAGTACTACTAGGATATTAAGACTCTCCGTTCTTTTACACGTCTGTGATGCCGTCCCCGACTTCCCGGGGTCTTATTCGTTCAGTACAAACACATTCTGTTCTGTCCGAATAGGGGGTCAGGACTAACCCGAATAATGGGGTCCGCGTCTTTACTGTCGTTATCATGGACGGGTATACTTTTATTCCTCTGATAGTTGTCTGGTCGACACTGTTGTCTAACAGTTCACGTAGCATAAAGTTCGGTACGACCATAATAATCGGACTGGACGGAGTCAAGACGAAACGATGTAGAAGTCTGTATTCGGTACGTTCTTGACTCGGGAGAAAGTTTGTGACAACTTTAAGAAGGTTTGTAGAGTTTTAGGTCTCACATGTAATGACATGTCTCAAATGAGTACTAATTGTACTAAAAGGTAGATGGGTGAATAATAGACTACTTACCGGTTTAGATGGGGTTTACGGGGTCGGAGACTCGAGGGACCGTCCAGTCAGGTCCATCGTTAGACCTTTTCAAAAGTCAGATTGAGACCTTCCCAGTGATTCCCTCACTCTTTACCTTATAAAGGATGGTATACTCATTTGTTTCCTACCGTGTCTGTGGTCTTTAACGTCGGTGGTACGCTCCACTCGACCGCTCGGGACTCCCTTGAGTTCTTCCTTTCTTATGGACGGTAGATCGTCGGTGGTCTGACGTCGGTGAGGGATGCCACTAGGGACTCCTTTTGAGTCCTACATTTTTATCTTATGACCGGTGTCTGTCGACTCCACCCGTAGTTTTCTTACTGACCTCCCTCGGGTCTGAGAACGTAGAAGGGTATGTATCTTTTCGTGATTTGAGGAATTGAACTCTATAGACCAAAAGGAAAGTGATTATTATTAGAAACCTACAAGTCTGATGGACGGAAAACAACGTTTTGAAGATATATTGGACCTAGGGGAGTGGAGCGGTGAACTCTACGACAGAGGGTGCGAACTCCAGGATTTTTAAGGGTGGTTTATTTTGTTTTGAGAGTTGAAAATTCAATACTTATGAGAAATTCAGTTATCCTCCCTTCCCTCCTTCCTCTCCTCTACAACAGGTCGGTGTCTCTTCCCAGGCGACGTGACGTCTGTGTTCATAATCAGTCACGAGAAGTAAGTCCTTTAAGTTCCCATCACGGTAAGATTGGTAAGTCCTTATAGCTAGGGTTAGTAAGTCATACCGAAATTAAAAAAAAAAGATACTTATGAAGACGACGGTTGCGCACGGTGACTTCCTAAGTCGTGTAAATTTAGGAGTACGGAGAGTTGAACAACAAAAGGACGGACGTGAGGTCGTCCATTCTGTGGGTGTCTGAGCGTCACGAGACCCGACATCTTAAGTGTCCTCAGATATTACAAGTCCAATAAAAATTTGAAAGTCCGGTGAAAGGGAGGGGTACTTGTCGTCCGGACGGTAAATCTTGTCACAAATTGGGTGTGGGGTGGACGAACCTTTGAAATCGAAAAACACAATTTTCTTTTCTTCGTTAGGAAACTCGAGTGTGTGTGTGTGTGTGTGTGGGGATTTTTGACTTCTGTCAGTGGTCGAGAGACCACACTTTCTGGGACGAGGGTTTTACTACGACTCAAACAACTCTACTACGTACACTTTTACAAAACATTTGAATCTCACAGTGTGATGTCACTCACCATCATAACACTATAAACGTTCCTGTCTGTAGTCCGTAATATTTCACTACGGTTTTCTGTCAACGGATGAAGGTTTTCCCATAATATGGTCTTGTTAGTTTCGTAAGTTCCGGGAAGTAAACGGATCCCTCAGTCTGTCCTCGACCGATACCCCACAATCCAATATTAAAAGAAGTTTAATTAACGAAAAAAATTCACCGTTTATAACCTTCTCTCCCTTTCTTTAAGACTTTTGTTAAGTTGTTTCTCTTACTTCGTCTTCTTACTTTCTTTTTCGAAGTTTCGTCATTGTTAGGGATGGTAAACACCTTCCAGATTATTGGTGACACATACACAATGGAGTAAACTAGACGTATTCTGAGGAACCCCCGAAGTTGTTAAAAAGTCTACTCTAGTCTCTGTGTTACAGGGAACTCTTTACCTTATAAAGGATGGTATAGTCAACAGTTGAATGTTTTTTTTATCAATGACGGAATTTCAACTCTTGATACGAAGTAAGTTACCTTTAAAAAACCTGAATTCGGACCTTCCGTACTAGAGTTCATTGGGACTCTCTTGACGAGGGTCCCCCTTCTCAGTCCTATATATCTTCAAATATTGTTTCCCGTTCATCGGACTTATAGTTCTCTAATAACCCTAAATTTCTTTTGGTCCATAGCGTTCCTTAAATCACGAAAGGATGCTTACCCTTCTGCGTTCTCAGACCCGAGTGACTTTAATGAGGAAAGTATAAGTAGAGTCGATAGACCCGGTCATAGGACACTAACAAGTGTAGTACTCAAGAAGTCAAGAGGGACATCCCTCACCGATGTCGGACTACTGACGGTCTAGTACGTCTATAAGAGGAAGGACTGACGGGACCTCCCGACCTTAGTGACTACTACCACTGTCGGGACAAATGACTATGACGTCCTTTATGACGTAAAGAGTCTCATTCGTGTCATACAGTCTCAGTAGTCACTGACATCGACCACTCGGGACTCCCTTGAGTCCTTTCTTTCCGATAAACGGTAGAGTGTCGGTAGTCTGACGTCGGTGAGGGATGTCACTCGAGACGCCCTTTGAGTCCTACACTTTTATCTTATGGTCGGGGTCTATCGACTTCACGCATAGTTTTCTTACTAACCTCCCTCGGGTCTGAGAACGTAGCAGGGTATGTATCTGTTCGTGATTTGAGGAATTGAAGTCTATAGACCAAAAGGAAATTAATTGTTATTAGAAACCCACAAGTCTGATGGACGGGAAACAACGTTTTGAAGATATATTGGACCAAGGGGAGTGGAGCGGAGGAGTCTCGTCAAGAGAGTCCCAATGAACTCTACGACGGAGGGTTCCGAACTTCAGGTTTTTTATAGACGCCTTATTTTGTATTGAGAGTTGAAAATCCAACACTTATAACAAATTCAACTGTGGGATTTGATTCTAACGTGTCGCTCATACGTTACCTCGGCCTTAACCTCGACCTGGACGGGCTACGGTCTCCTGTGTAGGGTGGGGAAGGGGCTGCCACTTTCGGTGCACCCTTCCTCGCTCACACAGGACTTACCACTCCGACCCGTTTTTACCAAAGTCCCCGGACATCGCCTTCTCGAGTCCCAGTGACGGTTCAGTCACTCCCAGTCCGTCACTCGTGTCTCGGAGGAGGTGGTCTTTATTTTTCAGAGAAAAGGAGCTCCTTTTTGCATCTAGAACGTACTCGATGTCTTTGGGTGTATCGGTACGTCCGGGACCCCTTGTCCGGACCTGTTTTAGGGTTTGCAGAAGGACTACTCCCCTATGGAGAGCCCGGTTTCCGACATCGAAGACTTCAGGGTAACGACGGTGTGACCCTGGATGGGGTTTTGTTTAGTTCGTCGAAAGGGAGCGTCGTTTGGAGAAGGGGTGTTGAGGTGTGGGTCCCGCTTACTGAGTGACCTCTCGGAGGAGGAGGGTGAGAGGGGTGAGGGGAAGACCGACTCCCGGGCTCTTCACTATTTTACTAGTCCACCGAGTTGTGAAGATGACGATTTATGTAAGTCCCCCTCCCCCCCTACCAATCTTAGTCTCAGACAAAGGGACCTCCGATGGTCCCACACATGTATAAGACGACATAAGCCCCGAGTCATGTTTGGCCGAAGGGGTAAAGGGACGAAGGGGACGGAGAACCCTCGTAGAGGTTAGATGACAAGAGGACGGTGAAGGGAACGAAGGGGAAGTAGAAGAACTAAAAAATAAGAAGGAAAGAAGAAAGAAGATTTCCGTACGTAGGGAGTCTCGGACAGAGGGTGGGAGAAGAGATACATCTGGGAGAAAGACCCATTAAAGTAGGTAGGTCTTCCGAAGTTGGTGTCAATTATAGACGTTCTGAGGGGGTAGAAAAGGAGGCGACACAAGAAAATTTTCCGACTTTGGTGTAAGTGTTGACGAGATTCCGAGGAGGTGGGTGGTCCTACCGGACTGTCCCGGTAGTTAGATGACCAAATTTTTGGGTGAGTTGTCACAGAAAGGGAGGTTTGGTCGAGGAGAGACCCGGACAGTAAGACTGACGTCGTGGTGTGAGCGGGAGATTGAGTCCGTACTTTGAAACCTTACTTTCTACTAAGAAGGAGAACGGGTGTAGGAAGTGGTTGGAAAGGGGTTTAGGACAGTGAAAAAAAAAAAAGGACAAGGAGAAAGTGTCCAAAGGAAAGATAAACGTGTTGATAGAGAGTTCAAATCTGGACATACGGGGGAGGAACCTTCGACCTTTATCGAAGGGTTGGGTAGAAGGAGAAGGTCTAAACGTCGTTTTAGGTTCTCATACTTGTTACGACATGGGAGGGGTACGGTTCGTCGTACAGACGATTTTTTTAGTAATATAAATAAATAACGTACTTATCTACTCAAAAGATCACGAATAGTTTATTTTGATACTTTAGTACGACGACGACGACGATTAAGCGAAGTTAGCACAGACTGAGACACGTTGGGGTATCTGCCGTCGGGTAGTCCGAAGGGGCAGGGACCCTAAGAGGTCCGTTCTTGAGACCTCACCTAACGGTAAAGGAAGAGGTTACATACTTTCACTTTTGACTTTCACTTCAGTGAGTCAGCACAGACTGAGAAGTACTGGGGTACCTGACGTCGGATGGTCCGAGGAGGTAGGTACCCTAAAAGGTCCGTTCTCATGACCTCACCCCACGGTAGCGGAAGAGACTACTTTAGTACTTGACGGCCCTCGGTCACACTCCTTCGGGCGGGCACTGTTCCAGTACTCCTTCCTTCGACTGTATGCGTTCCGCACGAGTCTGAAGTCCCTGGGGAGACCTTTAAGGATTCGTAATGGGGTTGTTTTTAGACGGCCGAAAACACGAGACGAAAAGGTGAGAAGACTGTAAAAGACCTTTTTCAGTTAAGTCCCGAAATCAGAAGACGTAAACTTTCTCACAAAGTTAGGTTTTTTGGGAGACTACCGAAAGATCGGACGGACGTCCTGAGCATGTCGACGCGAACACTAACAAACTCCGGAGGACTGGCGTCCTCCGTGTCCTTCGAATTTTGTAGGATCCTTACATCCTCGAAGGCTCCTCAGTTTTAGAAATCTTATCCTGACTAATTTTCAAAGTAAAAAACCCAGTTACGAACGACGGTTTAAAAGTATAGGAAATAAAAATCTATATCAACCATATATCTTTTTGTTCATCATCTGGACCATAATCGTTGTAATCTAGAAACTCAATTCATGGAAGAAACAATATTGGGTGACGTGGAAACAAGATATCTCTACATTGAAATTACGAAATTCCTCTACGTCTAATTTCTTTTTGTGAAGTCCCCTTTGTTTTAATTGTAAGTAATTCCTTCTCTCGGTTTTTCACAATTGTTCGGAGAACCGGTCTTCTATTACATTTAGTGGACTCTGGAAAACATATGTTTTACTATATGTCTTTCTTAGACCCAACGCTTGCGATGTATTAAAACACAATAGGTAACTAGAGGTACAAAATAGTTTTCATATTTTCCGGAAGACTTGTTATTTCCTCCTCCGGTCCCCGGCCCCCGGTCAAAGAGCCTGGTCAAAGAGCTTGATCAGAGAGCCGGACCAAAGAACCCTGAGACCGAGGGGGGTACAGAAAGAGAGAGAAAGAAGAAGAGGGAAAGGAAGAGAGACGAGAAATGAAATTGAAGTCCGACTTAGAGGTGGACCCCGTGCCTCCGAGCGGTCCAGATGAATGAACGGGACCGACAATTCTGGGCGTGCTTTCCCTCGAATTCCGCTCCGTGGGAATCTATAAGTTCGCCCGCGGCCACCGGGTTGCATCCACCACGTTTAAGGAACAGACCTTAAAATAACCGGAAGGCGCATTTGGTTCGATAAGTCGGGAGAAGGAGGTGAATTAGAAGAATGATGTGATATCAAAGAATTAGATTAGAATGTAATTATTTGTTTGTTCAGAAAGGTGCGGTTGCGGCAGGTGGGAAGCTTAAGGGACCTAGGTGGCCCCGACCTGGGGCCGTTACTTGAGAATAGTAGAATCCCAACTTTCGTTTGAATTTGTAGTGGGGTCCATTCACGAACAAAGTTTCTGGTCCTGACTCGTTTACCGGGTGAGGTGAGGTAGGTAGGGTCGTTATAGAGGAAATGGACACGACGAGAGGGACGGACGCGGTCACCTCGTCCTGAGAGTGGTCAGAGTCAAGTCAAGTCGGCGAGTCAGCACAGGCTGAGAAACGTTGGGGTACTTGACGTCGTGGGGTCCGGAGGGACAGGTAGTGGTTGAGGACCTCAAGTGAGTCTGAGTGTGGGTAACTCAGTCACTACGGTAGGTCGGTAGAGTAGGAGACAACAGGGGAAGAAGAGGACGGGGGTTAGGGAGGGTCGTAGTTTCAGAAAAGGTTACTCGGTTGAGAAGTGTACTCCACCGGTTTCATGACCTCAAAGCCGAAATCGTAGTAAGGAAGGTACTTGTGGGTCCTGACTAGAGGAAATCTTACCTGACCAACCTAGAGGAACGTCAGGTTCCCTGAGAGTGGTCAGATGTTTATATATTTATGTGTTGACGGTGTTTACGTTTAGGAGGACGTATATTAAAGGGTGAAAGAAGGAGGGAAGACAGGGGAACGAGGAAATAGAACGACAGTTTTTTGATCTGAAGTCTTGAGTTGAGGATGGTATGGAGGAGACACATCGTAAAACACTAGTACTGTGTTTGTACTAGAGAAAGAAGAGACTGTTTCTCCGTGAAATAGGAGGATGGAGTGCAAGACACCACATACCTAGAGAGGAGGGGGTGACGTGATGTCCCCGAAGTAAATAGGTAGGAAAGTAAGAAGTGTGTTGTTTACGTACCGACGATGTGTACCTCCCATGACTTATGTACAAATGACTCACGTACTTACTTACCAGTGATATACGTTTCGATTTACCTATGTTGGTCGAGTACCTGAAGAGTGTTAGACACAGTACAACCCTTCCCACAAACCCTTATCGACCTTCACTATTTGGAGAAGACCTCTGCTGACCAAGTCGAGTTTCTTCTGTTCAGAAGTTGAGAGTGCAGTATCCCTGTTCCCGCTGAACGTTCGTGTCGTACTGTTCCACTTACGAGTAACACGTCTCCGTTTGTGTCACCAGTGTCACTCGAACGTTTCGAGTCTCGTAAGACTCAGGTGTTGACGTAAGAAACCACTCTTTCTTCGTTACAAAGATTGGGTAAAGTTAACTAAGTACGAAGATACCTACACTACACCCATCTTCACCAGACTCAATCTACTCATTCAACTTGTCTCGAAGGGATTAGATCGGTGTGTATATAGTCGGAGGAGAAGGTCGGAGAGGAAAAATGTCTTCTCTTTTCTGTACATTCTCACCCCAAAGAGTTGGAGTCATGATTACTGTACAAACTCAGTCTATTAAGAAACAGTACCATCCACCCAGACGCGTAACATCCTATAAATCACCGTAACGACCGAGGAATGGTGATCACCGGGATACGTGGAGGATCAACACTGTTCGTTTTTACAAAGGTTAAGGGTTTACAGGGAACCACCCCCACCCCCCCCACTGTTCTGACCAGCTCTGGTGTCCACATCTTATTTATTAACTCCAAGAACTCTAGTACACTGAGGGGTCGTGACATCGATCCTTGCGTTATCGCACGAGAACGGCGTGGTTGTGAGAGAAGGTGAAAAGAGGGAGTAGAGACTGTTCCGTGTCGGCAACCCACGACCTCACTTGAGTCTCGACGTACAGACCAAAAGATTTCCGGAGTATCGGGATGCCCCCAAGGTGTGGAGTTATACTTTCTCTGTATAAGGATCGTCTCTGACTTCCCTCTTGAGCCCCACCTCGTTTGTCACTAGTGTTAGGTTATAGTAGACGAATTCTGAATCGTTGGCCTAGAGTCTGTTCACCGTAAGAAGGAGTATGAAGTCTACGATTCTTTACGTCAATGGTCCGGGACACCTCTTATCCAAAAGGGGGTGTTTAACCGAAACAGAAGTCACTTTTGAGGATGTGAGTACGAAAGTTGAGTTAGGAAATGTGGGAGTGGGGACGAAGAGGAAGACAAACGAAGGAGAGGATTACAAATTTAAATCTCCTCTCGAACTCAGGAAGTGAGAGAGGAAAGTGGTTGTGGAAGACACCGAGGGTGAAACGAAAATCTTAAATGGAAGTCATCTTGACCTCTTAGTAGAGGAACGAAGGTCTGAGACTAGAAAATAAAGGATTTTTCTGAGTTAGTGAAGTCCGTTCTATAAAAATCTACGACGAATGGTCCTGAATAGTTACTGACGAAAAGATTCACTTGACGGTAATCGATTCGTGAGTCCATGGTAGATAGGCTCCCCCGTCTTTCATTGACAGGTAATTTACGTAACGACAGGGAGGGGGTGAAGGGAGGAGTTTAGAAGAAGAGACGAGTCAGGTCGTAACTCATTGAAGAGGCAATCCTTGTAGTGTGAATGTTCAGAACCTCCTACGACACATACGGGGGTCCTTTATAGAATACAAAAGGATAAAATCTCTTAAGAGAAACATTTTCAGTAAGTTCCTAGGTCATGATCACTCTATCGTCTTATTTTTTTCGGAGAACGATTTTTACAAACCTTTTGAGCTATTTCATGTCTTTATGTAAAAGTTTAAATAAAATTTTGTATATAACGACTTGAACGTTTTATATTTTCCTTTAAGGATCCCCCTTTACTTTTTGGATTCTGATTCGTATATGTGGTTCTGACGTCGATAGGGTGTCTGTCACTAATCAGGACCATTTGATCTTCTAAGTTATCCACCCAAAATTACGGGTAAGTTCTCGTTCTCTATCTCACAATTCTCGTGTACACTTATCTTCAACTTTGATTCTAAGACGTAATTCGACCTTGGAAACTTCCTGACGTGAGAGTCAATTTGTTGTGTGACGTATTTTTAGTTGAGACGACGTTTTCCTCTACTACGCCTTCGAAAATAGAGACGCACTCTTTTCGTTTTGGACTCTTTAGTTTTGGGTTCTGACACATACCATGTGCCTAAATATTACATTTAAGTATGGCGTACAAGTCCTCCCAAGTCCTTAGGAATTCAATTTCATTTTTGATCGGGGTTATTGAAAGGACCCGATTTGTTCTCTCGATTTGTTTTGGTAAGATATTCTGAGGAGATGTTTAGACTGAGAGGACGTAAACGTATCCCTTTTGTTCGTAGTAATCTGTACTCGAACGTTAGTTTTTGAAAATTAGTGTGTTCCTTTATTAGATGATATTCCCTTTCAATCAACTATATTATTCTCTTAATCGTGTGATCTCGAACTTTGTTGTCTTTTCCATATATCTCTTTCTGTCATTATCTTATGTTACTTTTTTCAAAATTGACCATTTACGTTACAGAACATTACTTTTTAGATTAGAAACTTTAATTTATATCATCTGTTCAATTGATAATCCAATGTGTGTGATTCTTTTCATAATTGCCTGTACATGTGTCGATTCCTTTGTGGATCCATATGTCGTGTCTCTCTATTTGTGTACCCTTTATACTAATTTCAATTGTTTTTCCCTCTTGTCTACTTTTTCTAGGTTTTATAAAGATTATCCTCAAGATCTTTCTCTATTACCCCCTTTTTGTCATAAACTTCTCGATTTCTAATTTAAAATGTCATAATCACTTTCTGTATTTAGGAAATTCAGTTCTTAAAGTCATTCAAGATTCGTCTTACTTGTTTTTATTTAGGTTGGAATATGTGTAGAATCACTTTATAATCTTCAATATTTTAATACTTCTCTTTTTAGAATTTTCGTAGGACTCTCTTTTTTTGTCTAATGGATTTCTTTGTTATAATAATTATCCAATGTCCAGACATATCAGTTTCGATACCAAAAAAGGTCATGAGGACACGTCTACACTTTCAACTTGGTATTTCTTCCGACTTACGGATTCTTAACTACGAAAGATTGACCACGACCTCTTCTGAGAACTCTCAGATAACCTGTCGTTCCTCTAGTCTGGTCAGTTAGGATTTCTTTTAGTTGGGACTTATAAGTGACCTTCCTGACTACGATCTCGAGTTTAAGGTTATGAAACCGGTGGACTACGTTTCTCGACTAGGTAACCTTTTCTAGGACTACGACCCTTTCTAACTTCCGTCCTCCTCTTCTCCCACGGTCTCCTACTCTACCGACCTGCCGTAGTGGTTGAGTTACCTGTACTCAGACTCGTTTGAGGTCCTCTATCACTTCCTGTCCCTTCGAACCGTATGACGATAATACCCTAGTGTTTCTCAGTCTGTACTGACTCGTTAGCTTGTTGTTGTTGTTAGTCGATATTATGATCCCCGATCTTTTACTACCTTATTATGGAAGTTCAAGTTTTTTATGAGTCATTTAACAATGAGTTTTGACTTTAAATTTATTTCAGAAAGAGTCTTGTTACTTCTTCTAAAATGGCGAGTTCAAGTCCACTTTATTCATGATGTGCTATAAGGAGTTCTTCCTTTAAAATTACCTTCTTTTCTGAAGGTACGTTCTTTTACCGTACTATTCGTTTTCTATTACCATTTATGTTCCTGTTTATATTTCTATCTATCTACTGTCTGTTCTCTCTCCCATATTGAATACTGGAGTGTCTGTGTTCTGTTTCGGGATAGTGACCTGTTCTCACGATACGTTCAACCCTTCCCACTGGTCTCCACTCTATAACAAGTCTGAACTTCCGCATGTCTGAGCTTCAGTTCGGTATATAAACTTCACTCCATACACTGATCCTGTGGGTGATTCTTATAAAGATAAGTAACAACATGAATTTCATGATCAGTCACATTATTCATTTCTTTTTCTTTCTTTGCCGTATACCTAAAATTTCCTTTTTTGTTTCGACAGTAATAAGTATTAACTATGGCGGATGTATTTCTTATACTGACGGATACCACCCCCCTTTAGTAAGTTTCCTTATTCTCTCAAGACACTCGTACGACCTATACTTTGTCCATGTGTTTTTATGGTCAAGACTATTTTGATGTTGTTTCTTGGTCTTCTATGTTATTATTTTTCCGTAGTACGTTATAGTGGTTTTGACAATTCATTG
Organism: Capra ibex; assembly: GCA_006410555.1. Lineage (NCBI taxonomy): Eukaryota > Metazoa > Chordata > Mammalia > Artiodactyla > Bovidae > Capra > Capra ibex. Next base: position 1,513,550 of record SJYO01010634.1, on the reverse strand, counting down.
TCTACACGTCATTTTCTACATTTTTGGTGAAATTTAGGAAACTCCCTGAAATTCCTTCTAGATTCGTATCCTTCTTTCCACAGTACAAGTCCCAACCCTTTTATCGAACTTCTAAGGTTGACAGTGAGTTTATTTTGATATTTAAGTCAAAGTCAGTTTTAGGGTAAAAATTTTAGTTTATGTTGTTAGAATAGGATTTTCAAAATAATTAATTATTTCTAGTTATAGGTTCTGTTAAACCGTCCCCATGCCCTTCCTTGAACCCGTTTGAGGTCCTCTACCACTTCCTGTCGCTCCGGACCACGACGGCAGGTGCACCAGTGTTTCTCAGCCTGTGTTGACCCGTTGACTTCTTGTTGTTGTTGTTTGACCCTTCCTAAATGGGATTTTATAGTTTTGATGTTCGAGATTTTTGATTTAGTCACTCTGTCTCTATTTTACCTATATGGCGATCCGGTCACCTTTTTTTATTCTACTAGTCGTTGTCACCTTTGTTTAATTAAGCAGTGATTCACAAGAACGGACCTCTTAGGGTCCCTGCTCCCTCAAACCACCCGACGACAGGTACCCCAGCGTGTCACAACATGTGTTGACTTCGCTGAATCGTCGTCGTCGTTTACCACTGATTACCCTGTTTCCTGATTGGTACCCCGATCCCCCTCCTTATTTTCTGTTTTAATCTTGAATGGAGATATGTACTTTTAACTGCGATTGACGTCATTTTCCCGGTTTACACTATTCGTTTTTGATTTTTAAAATCAAATTTTTTTTTATGTTTACTGAAGAAAAATTGGATTTATACATCTTCCTTAAAAAATTTACTGTTTTCCTTGTTTTTAGTGTTTCTTTTTTTCTATAGAAACTGGTGTGATTATAATTGTTGAGACACACTGTTTTTTGTGGTATTTGTTGTACTTTTTCTGTTCGGTACACTACCTCTTCTATAAATATTGGGTGTTTAGTATAGATAGACATTCTTGAGAGTGTTTAGTATTCTTCTTTTGTGTTTGATACACTATCTTTATACCCTTTTCCTATACTTGGATGTTAAGTGGATTCTTCTTTGAGTGTACCGATTATTTGTATATACTTTTCGAGTTAAAGTAAACCCCCCCTACTTTAATTACGTTATTAAGTTAAAGTAAAAATGTGGGTCTAAGCAGTTTAAAATTATTAAGACTAGTAGAGTCCACAACACCCGTTGTATGTCTTTGTCCTTGAGACGTATACCACCCTTTCATTTACTGTGTCAGTGAGACCTTTCGTTACACCATTGTGGATTATTTCAACCTGTAGACGTAAGGTTTGGAGTCATTAAGGTGACAATCCGTGGTTGGGATCTCTTTTTAAAGTGGACACGGGTTCCTCTGTACCTGTTCCAACTAGTAAAAGTGTAACGAACATTATCGTTTTCGTAGTCTCGTTGGATTGAGTGGAGTCTTCCCCTCATTTAATTAGTGGACACTAAATAAATATGTCACGTCACCCTTCGTCTTTCATTTTTTTACTTGATTCACACACACATTATTGTGATCATTTAGGATTTTTCTTTACAAGTGAAACGACGTTTTCCCGTGTAAGGTATGTAGTAAATATATTTTGAAATTTTGAGTGTCTTTAAGTGTACGTATAAAATACTTATATGTGTGATCGTCACTTTAACGTTTACGTGCACCATTCCTTTATAGTTAAGTCTTTTAACTGAAGACCTCACTCCCTATTCCTATTCCCATGTATGTACGTAGACATTGTAAAATAAAGAAATTTTTACCCTCTTTCTTCTTCATTTATACCGTTTATAGTAATAGATAAATGAGAAGCATAATTTATATAAAGATAACAAGTCAGTGATTCAACACAGACTGAGAAACGTTGGGGTGTCAGACGTCGTTCGGTCTGAAAGGACAGGAAGGAATAAAGAGTCTCAAAGGAGTTTGAGTACAAGTAACTCAACCACTGCGGTAGTTTGGTCGAGTAGGATACAGTGGGGGAAGAGAAGGACGGAGTTAGAGGGTCGTAGTTCCAGAAAAGGTTACTCAGTCGAGAAACGTGGTTCACCGGTTTCAAAACCTCGAAGTCGTAGTCAGGAAGGTCACTTAGAAGTCTCAACTAAAAGAAATCCTAACTGACTGATTTATATACCCACAAAGAATTGACGAAAGATATGATTTATAAACTTTATATAGTATTAAGTTTATTTACAAATTCTCTTTAAGCCCTCTATAAGAATTAATTTTATGTCTGTCTACCGTTTCTAGACCCGTTAGAATACGTGATGACTGTCCCCATATTAATCATGTTTGAGAGAACCCCCTCTGACCTGTTATAAAGAGATCGTAGTATTTATATACGTGACGGTGAGTTACCAAACTCGTTTGAGACCCTCTACCATTTCCTGTCCCTTCCGACCGCACGACGTCAGGTACCCCAGTACTTCAGTCTGTGCTGACTCATTGACTTGTTTTTTTTGTGGGGGTTATTAACGTTCTTAAATACTCTAGTGACTTGAACGTACTTTTAGCCGTAAACATTTTAACAGGTAACCTAACAATTAAACTTATATTCTTTGATGTTGGATTTTATTCCTGTTATTCTTTGACCAATTGTGTAATGTTATATTAGTATATTACTCCATAAACTGTTAGTAATTTTTGGTATCCGATTTTATTTAGTATACCATTTTATTATATATTACTGTATCCTTTGACGAGTGTCATTTAATAATCAGTCCTTTCGTCCAGTATTTTCGTTATACGTACGTGATATTAGGGGTGACTCATATTATTTAACATGTACTACTCTAATATCTATTGAATTTAAAAGAAGAGATACGAAAGGGTATGAAAGATTTTATTTGTATTCCAGGAGAACATTAAAGTTTTTTCGATGTAATAAAATAGATTCTTCCCAGATTATAAGTGTACTCAACAAGTGTAGTCGGTGACAATCACTACTGAATAGGAAATTCACGGTCCCAATAAAAACCAACTTGTTCCCTTCTTCTCTTGTGTCTCCCCATTTACGGAATCTCAGACTAACGTTTCGCTCTTCGGTGTTGACGGACTTCCTAATGTTAGAAGGTAGATATTTTACCTAACTTGCTGTGAACAGAGTTTAATAGAGTGTCCCGGTGGTAGTGTCATTAAGTATCTACCTACGACGGACCACGGAGAGTCTTCTTTCCCGACGTAAGAGCGGAGGACTTATAGTGATTTCCTTACAAAACATTCCTAGATAATGGACGAAGGGGACCCCGAAGGGAACACCGAGTCTGTCATTTCTTAGACGGGCGTTACGCCCTCTTGGTCCAAGTCAGGGACCCAACCCTTCTAGAGGACCTCTTGCCTTACTGTTGGGTGAGGTCATAAGAACGGACCTCTTAAGGTACCTGTCTCCTCCGACCGTCCGATGTCAGGTACCCTAGTATCTCTCAGTCTGTACTGATTCACTGATTGTGTGTGTGTATAATGGAGGAATTACTGTGTTTGACGTCTTGGAGGTGTGATTTGGGACCTCTCTCTAGACGGTCTACTCCGGGTTCCGACTTGGGTAGAGTGGAATTGGGGTGACTTGACGTGGGAGGTGTCCTGACTAACTAATATTTACGTCTCTCGTCCAATATGTGGTTTTGGTAAATTGGAAGTGTTGTTGAGGTCCGTCAACCACAGTAATTAGAGGTATAACGTCCATTCTTTAAATCTGACTCCTGTATATTGATCCTTGACCAGTTCGACCTTAGTTTCGGATCCCGAGAGTCTTAGGTTCTGAGTCAGACCAGAATAAAACGATTTAATGATGAGTAGTTATCTTCATAAAGGAATGTAAAAAAATCGGTACCTAGGGAAAGACGTTTTCTTTATTGGTGAACTTCGTATTTATTTTCTTTGTTTACCTTCACTTCCTGATGAGACTAAGTTCTCATCTTTTGGGGTTCTGGAAGGGGGACTCATTCCTCGTGAAACTTATTACGATAGGAATCTACTGACAATTTTAATTCTCTGCGAACGAGGAGCCTTCTTTGCAATACTGGTTGGATCTGTCGTATAATTTTTCGTCTCTGTAATGGAACGGTTGTTTCCAGATAGATCAGTTTCGATACGAAAAAGGTCATCAGTACGTACCTACACTCTCAACCTGATATTTCTTTCGACTCGTGGCTTCTTAACTACGAAATGACACCACAACCTCCTCTGAGAACTCTCAGGGAACCTGATGTTCTTCTAGGTTGGTCAGGCAGGATTTCCTCTAGTCAGGACCTACAAGTGACCTTCCTGACTACGACTTCGACTTTGAGATTATGAAACCGGTGGACTACACTTCTTGACTGAGTAAACTTTTCTGACTACGACCTTTCTGACTTCCACCCTCTTCCCCTACTGTCTCCTACTCTACCGACCTACCGTAGTGACTGAGTTTCCTGTACTCAGGTTCATTTGAGGCCCTCAACCACTACCTGTCCCTCCGGACCGCACGACGTTCAGGTACCCCCAGTGTTTCTCAGCCTATACTGACTCGCTGACTTGACTTGACTCCTTTGACATTTCCAGAAGTCAAGAGGGCTCGTCACACGGGGTTCCCACTTGGAGTGATGTGAGCTGTATCTACTTACAGGTGTTCTCCTACATTAGACAGTAGCACGACTTGGTGTATACACTTACGGTTCGTATTTCCGACGACACATCTCCACTCAGGTAAAGACTCTCGTTAGACTGGGTGTTGGGTCCTGTGTAGAACCACGTCGGAACGGAATACTAGTGGGAACAGTGTCTGTGTGTGCGGGTGCAGGAGGTGTCGGGGGTGAGAACAAACCCAGTAGTAGGTAGAGAATGGACTTGGTACTGTTATCGAAGGGGTGACAAACCGAACGAAGGTGGGGAAGGGAGAAAGTTAACTAAGAGGATTGATGTAGTCTCAGTAGAAAAATTATTTGGTCTAGTAGTAATGGGACAAGTTATAAGAAATTGATGAAGAGTCTTACTTTATGTTGAGGAATGGTACAGGACGTTTCGGGAGGTAGTCGATTACGGACGGACAGACAGAGTCGAGTCAAATCTTTCGTCTTGGACTCTGTTCTCCAATGTACGTTAGTATACTTCATCCTTACTACGTTGTCCCTCCCTTCTGTGTCTTTGTCCGTCAGTTATACTCCGACATAATGGTTCGATCAGCGACGTTTTTCGGGTTCCTTGACGTACAACCCTCTCAGGTAGTCTCTTTTTGAGTAGACGACCCATGGGATGACCAGTTTTCAATTAGTAGGTCACTCAATTAAAGAAAGAAGTTGAACGTCAACGGGTTCTCTTAGGACTTATAGAGTGTCCAGCCGTAGTTGTCTCTTTAAGGTCCCATTCTTCATCCTCCATGTATCGTACTCCACTTCCCGTAACTTAAAATGTACGTCTCTCAGCCGGTTGGTGACATCTCCGTAGACCCCATCTTTTTCGTCGGTTTCCAGGGTCTTTACCCACTCCGGTTCTCCGAGACTCCACCCGGGACATTCCACAGATTCTATTGCTAAGAGACTGGACTGGAAAGGAGTATGGAGGGAGAGGGAGTGAGTAAGGTAAGTGTCACCCCCAAAAACTATGAAGATTCGTGTCCCCGAACGTGACGGGGTCCCGTAGATTCGATCAGTAAGGGACGACCCTTACGAGGAAGGAGTCAAAGGGTGCCACTGATGAAGGACCGCGATGTTAGAGTCGAATGTACGATAGAAGAATCTCGGGAAGACCCTGGTAGGTGGGTCTCTAGGAGATACTGTCGTGAGATACAATTAGAAGGTCAAAAATGGTAGACGATAAAAGAAAATAAACAACAACTAGACATAATCTTCTTACATTTGATGCACTCTTGTCTTTGACAGTTAGAACAAATGATGATATCGGTGTATCAACCTTGTCATGTATGAACGTTGTCCATGAGTTATTAATAAAGAGGGTGTAAACAACCTCTCTACCTACTAGTCCACCTATTTACGTGTCTACCTCCTCATTTATTTACTGAAATTTACATGGACACATTTGGTCGGTACTACACTATCCTTCAGGTTCACTTGCTACTTTTCCGATTGTACACCACTACGTTACGTGGTTTTTATCTCCTTGGAGTTGTCCCTTCAGTTCTCGGACATAATTTTTGAACGTATAAGGACCCGAGACTCTAAGGGTCGATCTCCGGTTCTCGGGTGTCGTGTAGTTTACTACGTACAAAGGATCTTCACCGAAAGACGTCCGATTTAAGACCGAGGGAGAGATGACGGAAGCAAAGAGAAGGATGAACACCTACCCTGTTATCTGGGTACACAAACCTGTACACAAAGGAACCCCGAGAAAGGGATTCGTCGATAGGGTAGAGTCGAGAGGGTATCGAGATGGGACTTTCTCTGTCGGGGACGGAACGGTCTTGTTTTCTTTTGACGTTGATGACAAAGGAAGAGAACGAAAACGGACCACCGTTCGTTTCCAACACCCTGGACGTCCCTCTACCCCCGTCTCGTCTGGGTTTCCCCCGAAGCATCGTAGTCCTCGACGTCTTCACGGTAGGATCCTGGTGGGCACAGAAGACGGAGGTACGGGACGGTCGTTCTGTGGGAGTCGGTGACCTCTGGGGATCGGTCGATGGTACCGTTGTTCTACTGTTGAACCCCACTCACTGTACTGTGTCGAGTTTTCTTGTCTGACTTCTTATCTTTGTCCGAAAGACCATTTGCCGATCTTCCCGTCCTTTTCCGTCGATCTCCTCAACTCTCCTCTTCCTCACGACTAGGTGACGCCCCTCTGTGGGTCCACCTGGGTGTGGTACGGGTCTTAGATGTCCCCACTGTAGGGGTGGGAGGGTGAGGGTGGATTCTCTCAGGAGAAAAGTAGGGATGAGGTAGAAGGGAGGTGTGGGGAAGGAGGTCGTAGGGACCCCTTGGAGGAAAGGTACCGTCCTTACATAGTGCCAGAATCTTGTAGTGGTCAATGAGTAGAAGGACAGTATGTGTTCGGTACAACTCAACTCTGTAAGGAGGATAAGGACTAGAGTCTGTAAACAAGGTGCATGATATATACAAGCTCAGGACTATCCACTCGTCCACCTTGTGAGTCCGACTCAGTCATGGACCGTCTCAGGGTCCCCCTTCCCTTATCAGGACATGGATCGGTACCCTTTAGACGAGTCTGAGGAGTGTTTCCACCAGGTGCAGTCGGTCGTGGTTAACTCTCGTAGTGTCATTACGGAGTCTAAGACAGTGATTGTGGGACATCAAGGGTTGGGACCTTATGTCGTGGACATTTTTTTTTATTTTATTTTATAGGTAACTGACCGTCGATGAGGGGAAGGGCCCGACGGGTCGCCTACTGGGTTAGAAATCCTGTAGAAGGGAGGAACGGAAAACCATCTCTTCGATTATGTTCTGGGGACTGTGAGGGGTCGCTAGAACTTAATAGTCGGTCCGTCAGGACTTCTACCGTTAATGTAAAAAAGGGGGAAAAGTTTGGAGATCCCTTTCTGTCCACCTCCTCCTTCTCTCCTTTTTTTCAGAAGAGGTGGAGGTCGACAGTGTAGGGTGTCGGGGTCTCGATTACACCGTCCATTTATAATCGAGTCGAGACCAACCTCAGCTTCTTGTGGTCTCTGTCTCTCTCTCTCTCTCTCTCACTTTCTCGAGCCCCCTCCCCCGTAGACTCAAAGACGACGAATCGTGGAAGGGTCCTCGCACCCTTCGACTACCTTGTTCGTTTTGTACCCAAGAGTTGAGGTTCGTGTATTTATTCGAGTTTATCTACGGGACGACTCGTCGGGTCCTCTCTCTGGATTTCTTCCTACCAGGGGAATCGGCATGGGAGAGCCATGGGATGTCGGTGAGTCAAGAACCTTCGTTCCGGGCGGAAGGGGACTCCTCCTTTTCCTTTCCGCACTTCTGTCGTTCGTTTCCTCCACCCCCGAACACAGTTCCCTTATGGAGTCTAGTGTGCCTCCGTTCGTGCGGAGAGGGAGTGGGAGTCCGACGAGGGGAGGTCACTCTCTACTAAAAGTCGGGAACGGTTCCTACCTTTCCTACTCAGGAACGGTTCTGGGTCCACATACGAGAGAGTCCATCACCACAGAGAACACAACAACGGATACCCGAGGGGTCGGGCGATGCCAGGTGGGTCGGGAAGGACGTGAGAAACGTCGGGAGTGTCTTCCGATGTGAGAAAGGTCAAGGAAGGAGGAGGTACAAGAGACCTGGACGTCGTCACTACGGGAGAGGGAGGTCTTCGAGAGGTAGTACTTAGGAAGAACCGAGGCTTACCTGGACCAGGAGGAGGAGGTCGGAGGGAAATAGAGGGAAGAGTCAGAACCCGAGTCGCTGAAACCTTGGTTTAAGAAAAAGGAGGAGATTAGTCCGAGAGAAGGATAAAATTAGTCACCACTCATAGGGTCGGGGTCTGGGGGTCCGAAGTCGGTGACCAAGGAGGGAGAAGTGAATCGGTGTCCAGGATAACTCTACAAAGGACAAGAGAATCAGACGGGCTGTTACGTAGAATGTACGGGGACGAGTGACCCGGGAGGAGTCCTCGACCCCGATTGAGTCATTCCCACGACGGGAGTTCCTGTGTCGGGTCCCACATGTAGAGACCTGTTTCGGTCTTACTTGTTCAAGTCAGGTGGAGTACTCAGGTTTGACACGAGTCCCTACCTTCGTTCTCCAGTCTTGACCTTTACTCTCTGACGACCGGTATACACTCACAATTCCGTTCCACTTTCTAGTCGTAAGTTCTCCTACCCGGTCTCGGTCTTGTGGTGGCTCTGACCCAGTAACTAAGCCACTGACCAATTAAGTTATCTCAATGTCTGGATAACAATAACATCATTGTCGACCCATTTGAAAAGCACCCGTGTCGTCCGGAGGGTTGAGGAAGGATGTTGGGATTACCTTGAGAGGTTACAATATGGATCTCAAGAAGAGTGTAATGAGGGAGTTCCCTTCTAACGGGTGTGGGAAGGTCAAATAGTTTAGGAAACAGTTTGTTTTAACTATAAACAGGAACAGGACCCTCGGAAGGGACTTGTGAGATTATGAGTCATTAACAGGAGCGGAACTGAGACCTGTACACACGTGTGGTTTCTAAGTAAACGAAAACTTAAAGTTCATACTCGTTATAAAATTTTTCTTTGCACGATTCATCGGTTGAAAAATAAAAAGATTCATACCCGAAAGTTTTTTTTTTGATGACGATAAAGATGGGGTAGTAAAATATTTTGTTTCTCGTAAAATTGTGATTTTAAAGTCTTCGTATATTAGAGTCTTTTAGGACATTTTGTTTATGTCCAAACGGAGTCTCTATAGTACCCAAGGTAGTATTGTTTTACTACGTTTTTTTATGGCGTCATTTCGTTCAGTGGGTTTAAACAACGAGAGGGTTACGTATATTCGTCAATGTGAATGTGATATGATATCAGATATTTCACATGTTATCGTAATACAGATTTTTTCGTTACATGTGTCAAATTAAAAATTTTATGAAATAAAGATTTTTTATGTTTGGTAGTGGACTCGGAATCGTTCAGTATTAGAAAGACAAACACATTCCAAACTTTCTACTGTTCTGAAAGATGGTTTTACACTGGGTTACTGTGTTTCACTCTTTTGCAACAACCTTTTTTACCACGGGTGTCTGAACGAGTTACGTTCTAACAGTATTTGGAAGTTGAGCATTTGTTTCGTCATGGACGCTTCACGTTTTTTTCACTTCCCGTTATTATACAATAGAATACATTTAACTCGGGATATTTTATTAGTGACGAACGGAACAAAAGGAGTAAAGTGTCTTTCGACTACTTTTACGACAGTAGTTGTCCGTGGTTGGGTATTTAATCGTAACCTTGGTGTCTCTAAAAAGTGAACTGTGAATTAGTGTGTCACACAACGTCAAAACGAATCAAAATCAAAGGGAGTGCAGTAAATAGGTTGAAAAGTTGACAAGTATAAAAGAGATTCTGAGAGTTTAAAACAGAGATAAAGAAACATAGGGGGTATTGTGAGTCTTTCGGAATAAGTATACCCTATGTCATTTCAGGGGATGGATACTTGGAAGTTCAACGTTTGAAAAATTCTTCACTTGCACGTAGACCAAGGTCGTCCCTTGGTCTTGAACGCGGTAGTTGTACTCCGTACTCACTTTAACGTCGAACGGGGGGGTGGGGGCAGACGATAACGACTGCTGGGAAGTCGAGCTGGCAGAGGATGGAGGAGAGGGAGGAGGTCGGTCATTGAGAAGGACGGACAAGTGAGCTACGGTCGGGGACATGGGTCGACAACACGACACGGTAACATGAAAAGTTCCAGGACATTACATTCTAAAATTTACGAAAGAAATGAAAAACACACAAAAAAATCACATAATAAACACACTTTTCATAAGATTTGGATAATGCCACGTCATGATATTATATATTGGTTAAAGCAATCAACCCATGGATCCGATTAAAACAACTCGAAGGTTTAACCTGTATACTTGCACGAGATTCTTCCCTTGAACAACTATACAACCCCTGAATGACGTTTATAACTCTCTCATTTACAGTCCAGTCTCGTCCCTTTGTGAAGTCTTTGGTTTTTGTTTCTCCTTCGATTTGTCCTCTTCGTCTCCCTTTCGGTCATGAAAAGGTGCGGGTGAACTACGCCGGAAATACCATGTTCAGGAACTTACTACGACTAATTTTGTCATAAACAGCTACTATTTAGACTGTACACACCCACCAGGTCGGTTTCCCTAGTAATCAAGTACTGCGTACTTGATTGGAGGGTCCGGAGGTTCGACAGTGGTCGAAAATTTCGTCAATATATCTCCTCCTCGCGAGATAGCCTCCGTTCCCGATGGAAGAGTCGAAACGGAAACGCCCACAGTAAAGTGGAGAAGGTCCGGAGTTGACGGAGAGGACAAGTTATGGGAATAAAATTCAACCTAACTTTTTAGGAGAGGTTGACACTTACACTGAAAAAGTGAAGACGAAATAGTCCCATATTTGTCCTGATTGTGTCTCTCTTCCAAATCTCCGAGACCCCTCCTCCGGCTAGTGATCTGGGAGGAAGGTAGTACGTATCCACTCTGTGACTACTCTCCTCCACTCTGTGGACACATCCGGTGGTGTTAGACACCGGAGATAGGGTGAGACTTTGGCAACCTAGTGTCACTAGAGACGTGGTAGCATACCTGTTTGGACTCACTTGAAAGACCGGTGGGGTGATGATAACTAAACTCCTGGATGATATATATATATGGTTCGTGAAAGGGACACGACAGGGGGTAGAAGGTTGTTCGGTCGTTTCGTCCGTAATAAAGAAAGAGGAAACATGGTATTCCCTTGACTTCAGTTTTGTTCAATTCGTTGGTTGTGCCGTCTTACCCTTTTCCCCCGTCCCTGAACTTGGACCCGGAGACTGAGGTCTCGGACACGAGAGAGTCTCCCTCTAGATCCCCTACTCGATAAGGTTCCAGTACAGAGGTTGTCAAGGTCAGACCAGATCCCGATTGTTCAGTTCTCGATGAGTACTCGTTAAGAAGTTTTTGTGTCTCGACTTTATAAAACTCCAAAAGAGACGTGTTCGTAAAGTGGACTCAGGTCTTGAGGGGTGGTAGTTGGTGTGGTCAACCCTCAACTAAATAGTTCCAGTCACGAGAAAACGATCTGGAAAGGACGGGAGCCTGGGTTGTCTTGAGACGGTAGTTGGGGAGTACGAAGACCTTACCCTGTATCTTCCCAGTGGACAGTCTTGTAGTTACAAGAGGGAACCTTAGAACTTTAGTAGACTAATGAAGGTAAAAAGTCTAGTGGGAGTTATAAATAAAGTAGGGAGGGAGGGACGGAGAAGGAACATAATAAATTCAGGTAGGATCCTGGTTATTGAAGGAACTTCCGTGTTTAGTAAAGAATTTTAGAAACATATGTGGTGTCTTAGAGCGTGATTCGAAATGTAGGTATGTTATCCACGAGTTATTCATAAGCTCGTCTTCTTTTTCCGAATCCGGAAACAAAGTGTTTAAAACTCAGTCTTTCAACGGTGATTTAAGATTCCGTCAAGAGTCTTTACCTTTAGTGTCTTTATAATTAAGAATGAAAGTGACATATTAGTCCTTCGTTTTACTAACAGAAACGGAGACTCGGAAAAGAGAAGTCGGAGATTGAGTATGGATGACCACACAGTTCTGTTTGACGTCGGAATTTTTTTTTTTTTAGTTGTCTTTTCCTACCAGGCTTACGTCCATGTTAAAGGTTCCTGTTCCCTTAACCATTTAACTTTGCGTACTCTACGTCACCAAAATCCTTTTGTGACGGTGATTCACAGGTTTGTTTTCGTTCGGGTAGTTCTAAACTTCTATGATTTTGGCGGGACGACTACCAGTGCCTCAGTCCTTGTTACGGACAGGCCCTTTCTTAGGTTCGACCATTTAAAAATATAAGTGAGGAGGTCCCAGACCTCACGGTCCTTAGATGTCCTCCCCCACCTCCCTGTCTTTCGTTTGTCTGTAGGACTATTCTTCTTGACCTTGATGTCTCCTATCCTCCTATCCAGGACTCCCCTGTCTGGTCTCGCTTCCGACTTCCCTATTCCAGTCTTGTTTCGGTCACCGCACGATCCAGAACAAACCCCTTTTTTTCCTGGTAGTGGTTGAAACCCGAAGGGTCCACCACGATCACCATTTCTTGGACGGATGGTTACGTCTACATTCTCTGTGTACAAGTTAGGGACCTAACCCTTCTAGTGGACCTCCTCCCGGACCGTTGGGTGAGGTCATAAGAACGGACCTCTTAGGGTGCCTGTCTCTTCGGACCACCCGATGTCAGGTATTCCACTGTTTCTCAGTCTGTTCTGACTGTGCTGAACCGTATGTGTGTGTGTGTGTGTGTGTGTGGTGGTGGTGGTGGTGGTGGTTAAAACTTCTATTGACTATCTGTCGGAACTCTTCAGAACTTCCAAGAGGGGTGACCCTTTACGAAGGAACCCCCTTTTGAAGGTTTCTTCGGACTAGATTTTCCAACTGTTGACGGACTGTCGGACCGACTCTATCAGACCCTTAACTCGTGACGAAGGACCCACGAAGGGTTGTGGGCGTTGGGTTGTGTCAGGGACGTCCCGAGGTTCCTTGTGTCAAACGTTTGGTGACCTCTTCACACTTTCTTGGTCGGGAACCTAGATTTGTGAGTCTAAATTCCAACCGAGGTATTAAATAATTGGAGTTCACAGAGACTGAGAGTCAAGGACTAGAGACATTATAGGAGATTTAATGGACTACTTTACTATTTTACTCCATTATATACGTTTGGGAAGATTGTGGTAAGGTTTATCTTATCGTTGACAGTTCCCGGTGACAGTTCAGAGAAACTTTGGAGTTCTTGACCTTTTAATGACTTCTGTTCTTCAATGTCTAAGAGTCCTCTTGATGTAGGACCTCTTCGTGTCGGTCGGGTCAAAGTTGACTCCTAGTCTTATTTATGCTTGAGTGGGGGGAAAAAGAACATGGAACGGGAAATTTGAGTTATTTTCAAAGTCTGGAGTCAGGAAGTCCCGGTTGTGGTGAGATCCGGAGACAAGGGAAAGGAGAGAACCTTTCACTTATTTTTGACAAAAGAAGGGAACAATTATGAAGACACTCAAGAAAGTGTTGGGTATAACCGAGTCAATTGTTATTTTGAGTTTCCCAAAACATTTGACGTTTCATGTATGTTTCCAAGAATAAGAGAATTCTTGAGAAAGGTGAATAAGTTCTTAGATCCGAAACTTTCCCTTACATCTTTAGTAAATCAAGACTTCGTGATAGAGATGATAACTCCTAAAGTTGTTTCCGTTTACCTGACGGATTCGTGAGTCGACTGGAATTCGTACTCCACCTCCTCCCCGGAAGTGTGATCCCCGAGGTCCTAGACAACACTCTGTCTTGATGGATGACACCCTGCCCCGACGAGTGAACGATGAAGTAGTAGTGTGTACCACTCGGAGAAGGGAAGTTTCCCCGTCAGAACTAGAAGGGATGGGACCGATCTCGTATTCGAGGAACTACTCAAACGGTTTCTTCAGGAACAGTCTGAGGAAACCGTGAGAAGAAACGGGACCCCCAATGTGATCAACCTAGTACGGAGATGAATTTTTTGAATAACCGAGGAGTGAAGGACATCCCAGTTCAGGTTTAAGGAATCGGGATCCTACAGGGAGAGGAATGAGACATGTGAGAAGAATTTCCGAGTAGGTGTTACGAAGTTGGAAATCTGGTTACTAGAGTTTACTCATCTTAGTAGGGAGCCTTAGACTCTCCGTATCCAAGGTCCCGGAGGTCCCGATGGTTTCATAAACCCGTCTCATAAACGTTTATTGGATGTGTGTAGGTGGACATATGAAATTGAGTAAAGATCTGATGAATATTATAGATTATGGTACATTTACCATACATTTATGAACATTTATGTTACATTTACGGTACATTATCGACGGTCGTTCCGTTTCAGTTCAAAGCGAAAAACCTTGAAAGGCCTTTTTTAAGAAAACTTATAAAAGTTAGACGTCAACCAACTTAGGTTCTTACGTTTTGGGTGTCTGTACCTCCCCAGTTGACATGAGGACCGGTACTGGAGAGAAAAGAGTTTTTCAACTAGAAAATGTTGGTTGACGGACTTTCTGTAATCGGTAGAGGTTCCTCTCTACAAGTTTTATAGCTTGCCGGGGCCACTCTCGTGATTGGTCAGTCTTGTCTTCTGGAAGACGGTACGACGTGTACTAGGTGTAATAACCAGACACCTGACTATCTTTAGGTAGCTATCTTTATCTATCTGCCAGGTTCGCTGACCACTCGTTCCACCACCTTCTTCTTGTCCCTACTCCCCGACGAGTCCCACCACCGAGAAATAACCGTCATGTCTTTATAAAGTATAAAGTTATTGGTTGGTCCGGACCACTCAGTTGTGGTTGACTTTGAGGTAGAACCGGTAGGATGTCGAGGAGTGTAAGTTGTACAACCGTGACAAGAGTAGAGGTGGGGTCAAGTCAAGTCAGTGAGTCAGCACAGACTGAGAAACGCTGGGGTACTTAGTGTCGTGCGGTCCGGAGGGACAAGTAGTGGTTGAGGGCCTCAAGTGAGTCTGAGTGTAGGTAGCTCAGGCACTACGGTAGGTCATTAGAGTAGGAGACAGTAGGGGAAGAGGAGGACGGGGGTTAGGGAGGGTCGTAGTCTCAGAAAAGGTTACTCAGTTGAGAAGTGTACTCCACCGGTTTCATGACCTCGAAGTCGAAATCGTACTAAGGAAGGTTTCTTTAGGGTCCCACCTAGAGGAAGTCTTACCTGACCAACCTAGAGGAACGTCAGGTTCCCTGAGGGTTCTCAGAAGAGGTTGTGGTGTCAAGTTTTCGTAGTTAAGAAGCCACGAGTCGGAAGAAGTGTCAAGTTGAGAGTGTAGGTATGTACTGGTGACCTTTTTGGTATCGGAACTGATCTGTCTGGAATTAGTCGTTTCATTGCAGAGACGAAAACTTATATGATAGATCCAACCAGTATTGAAAAGAAGGTTCCTCCTTCGCAGAAAATTAAAGTACCGACGTTAGTGGTAGACGTCACTAAAACCTCGGGGGGTTTTATTTCAGACTGTGACAAAGGTGACAAAGGGGTAGATAAAGGGTACTTCACTACCCTGGTCTACGGTACTAGAATCAAAAGACTTACAACTCGAAATTCGGTTGAAAAAGTGAGAGGAGAAAGTGAAAGTAGTTCTCCAAAAAATCGAGGAGAAGTGAAAGACGGTATTCTCACCACAGTAGACGTATAGACTCCAATAACTATAAAGAGGACCGTTAGAACTAAGGTCGAACACAAAGAAGGTCAGGTGACAAAGAATACTACATGAGACGTATCTTCAATTTATTCGTCCCACTGTTATATGTCGGAACTACATAAGGAAAAGGATAAACCTTGGTCAAACAACAAGGTACAGATGAAGATTGACAAGGAAGGACTGGACGTATGTCTAAAGAGTTCGCCATAAGGGTAGAGAAAGTCTTAAAAGGTCAAATAACACTACGTGTGTGAGTTTCCGAAACCGTATCAGTTATTTCGTCTTTATCTACAAAAAGACCTTGAGAGAACGAAAAAGGTACTAGGTCACCTACAACCGTTAAACTAGAGACCAAGGAG